>CM056736.1:90058170-90458272 GCA_029844215.1 Przewalskia tangutica | reverse complement strand
GTATTGACCTTGTATATACAACAACTTCGTAATATAATTATTTACAGCCCATACTTTTGATATCGATTGCGTCGTGAGTTAACTAACGTAAGCTCGGAAAAGTTAAGATCCCTACCTACAAAGGTTAAATGTTTTAGATAAGTGTTGAGGAAGTATCGTAAGGGTTGAGGTTAAGCGAATCGAAAGAAAATAAGTTAGTCAAAAATTGAATTGATGGACCAATTTCACGGCCCGTCAATTGGTGAAGGTGGCTCCTCCGTGAATCCAGGAGGCAGAACCTAGAAAGTTCAGAGTCATTTTCACGGTGGAGATTCACAGCCGTGAAATGGAATCACGCAGTCCGTGATTCCGTTGTGTATCTAATAGGCGGCGCCACCGGCTTTCCAGCTTGCTAACCACTGAAGTCAGTGGCTCGACCCTTGAGCCTCATTTTCACCTTCTCCAGACCCTAAACTCTCTCAAGAAAGATCCCCCTTAGTTGAAGACCAAAATCAATGTAAGTTATGTAAATCAACACGATAAACCACGTAGCACTAGTAGAAGCTAGTTTGTCACACCTAACTTGGGGTCTGGCGGCACCAGTGCGTTCAGCTCGGCGAACCATATCTGAATGCCATACTCTGAACATATAAAGCGTGCGGGCGGCGAGGATGTGACATATCAAATCTATAGACAGAATAATAATAACTCATAGAAGTCGACATGGCCTCATGGCAATACCATCAAAAGGAGGGCCATCTGAACATACAACCTGAAAGGGTGAGCAGCCCAAAACATATATACATACATAAGTCCGACAAGGCCACGATGCGAGTCAACTGACCGAGAGAGGCCAAGAAGGCCATACATGATAATTAGACATACAACCCAAGTCTACAAGCCTCTAAGAGTATCATATTTGGCTAAAAGGTGGAAAGGATCACCATACTCAAAATGCATAAAACTATCGTGAAGATCTAGTATGTTGTGGGAGAAGCTATGACTCACCATTACTTTGTTATCCTTTGTAGTCACCAACTATCCTAGCCCTCTTGACCTGCAAATCCTGTAAATACCAGCGGTCCCTGATCAATGAACTCCAGGTTGTGAGTTCCCTGACCCTTCAAGGGTCTATCAGATGCTCTAGGGTGGCGCGCGCTGAAGGCAACCAATTGTGTCAATATCACGAACCGCTCTCCTTACCTCCTGATCAGATGGAGCCGGGCGGTGGTGGATCCGGGAGCTTCCCTCAGTTCTCGGAGATGCCTGGAAAGGTGACTCACTTGAAACCTCGGACGGGTTTGTCTCAATGGAGCGTACAACTCGCATACCCCTCGACCCTATTTCAACCTTCGTCTAGCCAATAGCCCTTCCGGTAGCCTAGCTCAGCCTATGCTCATTGCTCATTCCCTCACTCATATTGGACCATCTCTTATTTGATATTATAATTCAGGACAACTATAAGGCTGACTTTTTAGTGATTTTCATGGTTGGCCTCACTAGACCAACTTAAATTTGGAAGGGAGAGGAGAAACTTTATTTGCGTTGTTTAGTATTTAATTTGGGAATAGTAGAGCAATGATGCTGAATTGTGCTGGCAAGGGGAAAAAACACAAATGTTAGATTGAAGCAACTTTGGATCATGAGGTGAGATATTTGTAAAGGAAAATCACTTTTGTTCATGAGAGGCAGATCATTTCCTTTTTTAACCGAAAATACTTTTTTGGAAAACTTTTCCAAAATTGAAGGTAACCAAACAAGGACCTTTTTCCTTGAGGAAGATATTTCTCAAAGAAACATTTCATTATAACAAACACGCCTTTATGCTAAGTGTAAATTAAGCAGTTACAGCCTTACCGCCTTTACGCCTTTTGATGGATGATTCCTGAACATATTATTTTACTTTAATCTTTCACCAATTTTAATTAGCGAAGTGATTGTTTTTTTTCCTGAAATATGTGCACATGCATTTCAAGCCAAAAGTAATGCAAAGAAGAGTACAAGTAGATCAATGTATTTATATCAATTCTGACAATGGAAACAAGAAAAGTGAATTACAGCCCTCGTTTTATTAATTGTGTCCTGTTACTGCTACAAAAAAGAAGGAATTAAATTGAAAAATAAACAGAAGAGAACCATTTCCTGTCGACTAAAAATCTAAACTAAATTAGTGAAAACCAAATGTATTTGCTCTTCTTACTCAATCCAATATTGGAAGGGGAGCCTTGGAGTAACTCGTAAAGTTGCCTCCATGTGATCTGTGACCGACCTGAAGGTCACAGGTTCAAGCCGTGGAAACAACCTCTTGCAGAAATGCAAGGTAAAATTGCGTACAATAGACCACTTGTGGTCGGCCCTTCCGGACCAGCGCATAGCGGAACTTAGTGCACGGGCTGCCCTTTACTCAATCCAATATTGTTAAATTTTGAGAAACCCAAGCCAAAACCATCACAGAGCTTACAGATAACAGCTTTGATTTGACTTGGGGCAGCTACACACTTGTTATTCTTTTGAAAAATTTATCAAATGCCTTCGAGCCACTTGAAATATATTTCTTCGTTCGTTCCTGTATATGAGACCAGGAAAGCTTGGTTGCTTAATGATTTGGATTACTAATAAGGTTTTCTCTGGTGCTTTTAAGCTCATTACTTCTGCTTATTTCGTCTCACAAACTATATTCTGCTTGGGTTTCTATTCTTTATAGGACTCCAGTCAGGGATTACAAATGCACTCCTCTTTGGTGGAAAGAATGGCCTTAGAAAGAGAACTAGAGGTGAGTGCCTTAAGGATCTCTATACTATGGCACATATTATTAAGTTGTTTATCTCATAGTATCTTTTATCTGACTTTTTATTTTGCAAACTTGGGTATTTCTATGTTGAGAGTCGGGTGAGAGATTAAAAACATTGTTTATCTTATTTAGTGCAAAAGATAGTCATTAAAATCCTCATCCTATGCCTTCACTAGACAGCAACTAGTTGAGGTTGTCAACTATTTACCTTTTTTCAAGTGCAGCCCATGTAAGTGGTATTTTTTTCATTTGCATAAGTAGGCGCTTTTTTCTTATTTATTGGCATTGAATGGTCCTCCTTTTCAATAAAATTTATGCATGTAAAACCTGAGCAGAATACAAATTTTAATATTTCAAGATGCTAGAACAATATGTGAAATTTTGGTCAGCGATGGGAAATTTCACCTTACTTGCATACACCCCATCAAAAAAATGTCTCAGTTTGATGTGTTGAGTTGGTTAAGGAGCAGTTTAATTAATTGTTTGAAGTGTGACAAACTGACACAGTTAGTTGAAACTTGAAAGAGATGTCATGTCAAATTGGAAATAATATAAAGTAGAAGTGATGGATAGGGAAATTAGTATTTGCGATGAATGGTTCTAGTTAAAATGTTTTTACAAATGCTTCTAAAGAAAGGTATTTTTATAAGCATACCATTATGCATCCGTATTATAATTCCTTCCAGACTTTAACAATAAAGTTCTGGGATTCTATATCAGTTTCAAAAAGGTTCTGATCTTCTATATCTTTCATCCTTCTTTTTTTTTCAATTTACACTATGCAGTATAATAATAATAAACCTAACATCGAATTTCACTGTAAAAAAGGGGTATCAGGATCCAGACTTGAAATGCTGCGCACATGCAAAGGATTTGTCTGCTTCTGGTCCTCGATCTATGTGAAGAAAATTGTCAGATCAGAGGCGTGTTGGTAATGTCACAGAAACAACAACTATTATGACTAAGTTGCAAAAAAATTGGGGCAGGATGTCTAAATCTACACAGAGCATTTTTATACAATTAAATTCATATCAGGCCAACAATATGCTAAATAAAAATAAAAATAAAAAGTACTAGAAGTTTTCTACCGGGTATAAAATCTATTATAGGGCTAAAAAGCTCTTAGGAAACAAACCTAAAGTAATCGTTTTAACATAATAACTGAAACGTGATCTCAACTAATTGATATCGCCTATATAGTTTTTCCTTTCACTATGTCCTATCTTTCGCAAACTCTGCATGGATTCCAAGAGATTGTAGATCATTCAACACAATGTCCTTCTACCTCGTTGCTTTTGTAACACCTTCATTCACTATGGTTTCACACCGATGGACCGGTGTATCTGGTGGTCGACGCAGTACATGCATTTGCTCATATGTGCTACTTGCACCTTTTGGTGAATGTGGTCGTTTTTAATCTTGTCTAATCTTGTATTACTTCACATTCATCTTAGCAGTCGTATCTCCACGATATCATCTTTTGGATGTGTTGGACTTTAGAGGCTCAACGTTCCTCCTCATATAACATAGTTGTCTTATAAAGTTGTAAATAGCATTATCTTTCACTTCGGTAGGCATCCTTTTATCAAATAACATCCCATAAACACTTTACCATTTCAACCATCCTATTTTGATCCCATGTTTAACATCCTCATCTATTATTCTATTCTCCTAAAACAAGACTAGATATTTGAATTATTTGTATTTAGACACCATAACCCCGTCTAGTCTCACGACAAGTTCACTGTTGTTATGCTGACTAAACTTGCAGTACACATATTCAGTCTTACTTCTATTTATCCTAATGCCCTTTCTCTAGAGTGCTTCTCCATATTTCAAGCTTTTGATTGACGCAGTCACTGGTTTCATCAATTAGTACAATATCGCTAACAAATAGCTTACACCATGGGACCTCATCGTGTATTGTGTTAGTTAATTCATCCGTAATTAGGGTAAACAAGTACGGTTCTATCCTGATCCTTGGTGTAAACCCACAGTTATGGGGAACTTTGTTGTATCTCCTACTACTGTTCTAATGCCGGTAATGTCTCCTTTGTACATGTCTTTTATGACATTTACATATCTATCACAATTTCTTTTCTCCAACACCCACCCACCAAAGGACCTTTCTTGGTACTATCATACACTTTCTTCCGGTCAACAAACACCATGTGTAGATTTATTAACCTCTTAAGAAATGCTGTTAGTTGCTCGTTGGACTTCTGTTTGATAATATTTTGTTGGCTCATGTATATATGTGTGTGCTTACAGTCTCAAGGTTTGTTCATTGCTTAACAGGGCATCAGGGTTGTGTAAATGCGATAGCTTGGAATTCAAAAGGATCCTTTTGATATCCGGATCAGATGATACAAGAGTATGATACTCTCTATGCCTCTTGCTCCTTTATTCTTCTGTTTTTAGCTGAACTAAGTTTCTCAATGTGATAGTTGGGTTGGCTTCTAGAGTCTGCTAGATAGCCAGATATAAGAGCTCTCATGGACATGTGTGTGTGTGTGTGTGTTCATTATACTTTTCTCAGCCCTGTCTTGGAGACAGATTGTTGTCTATTAGTAGTCATTTGAAACTCTTGAGTACGTTTTATATTGATTTTTTTTTGTAGTTTTCTTAAGTCTATTGAGATTCTTTTCCAAAGTGTGAAAACATTGGTGATTGACTTGGACAGACAGAAGTTCTATTTAGTGTTTACCATGAGACCCTCATAAGTTGTTTTGGCTGTGGATTTGTTGCTTGTTGAATACTATTTTTATGATGTCTTTGATGATTCTGCTCATTGTGATGTTTGTGTAATACAATCAAGTGGTACCAAGTCAAAAATAACTTTGAGATAGTTTATTTGCTAATTATCTGTAAAGCAAACCAAGAGGCTACAATCTTTGTAAGCATTATCAACCTTGTGGTTCTCTGACTTTTTTTCCCATGGGTTGGATGTGATACAGGGAGGGTTGATTCGGATAGAGTTGACTTAATAATAGTACTGGAGGAGACACTTCTGCATCTTGACACATTTTCATCAGCACAATAGTCTACCTTTCCATTTAAAGATGTTCCATCATACAATATCTGATGTGTTCAGTTGACTTTGTAAATTTGTTTCCCTATAAAATCAAGAACACAGAACACTTGAGGAACAGTTGGAACTCAGAATCAAAAAATTTAGAGCAAAATATAGTTTTGCTCCTTTAATATCCTGTATTTTTAATTTTGTCCTATTATTTGCTGTTGCTCATATTTAACCTTCGATTTGTGAGACATTACTATTTTTCTAATTTAAACAGACATAACCAACTAACCTTTCAGCTATAATAATCAATGACCTAGGTGATGCTTGCGTACCATTTTTTAGAGGGGGCTCATTTCTAAAGGAAACTGTAAATTTACTACTTAATGTTCCTTTTTCAAAGTTACATGCTGCTGTGCATATGAGACCTAAAGACAAACATGCCCAAGAGGTAGAGTCATAACTGAATTGCTAGAATTAGCTAGTTCGTTTATTATTGACTGAAATCTGCAAGCTTCGATAAATTGAAGCCAAGTGCATGATGTCGTAATTGAAGGATCAAAAGTGCAACCAAGATAAAGAGGGACTGAGAAATCATTTTCTTTTGATTGGTAAAGTAAACATTTGTTCTTTTGTTTTTGAAACTGGTAACTAAAGAAAACATTTATTCTTACCGATCATAAAGGAATTTTTTCTTAGTAAATTAAGTTTGCTAAGTTACCATAAGGGCATCCCTGGTTTCGCAAATGCATGATAATTTACTTTTAATGTCGATAGTGCAAGTCGCCAGTGACTACATACCTAGTTGTTTCGTGTAACAGTTTAGGGAGATGCTTCAACTGTATATGGTTCTTTGACTTTTTTTAAAACCTGTTCTTCTTGTTGCACAACCGAGGTTAGTTACGTCTTCTAAAAGGATTGGGATAGACTTTCTTGGACTGATTTCTCTCTGTTTCTGATTGTTATGTTCACATCAAAGAGAATGTCAAATTTTTCCTGCACGTTTTCACCATAAAAATACATGGGTTTATGGGGAAATAATTTCTTGCTCTGTTTTTAAAGCAGTTTGAGCTCCATTGACAGTAGAAGCAGCTAACTTATCTGAGGTTCATGTTACAATTGTAGCTTGAATATCCCATATGGGCTTCCTGAATCAATCTGTTCATTTTGGCCAGTTCAACCAAAGTCGTTTTGATTACTAAGGTTGTAAACAATAACTGTAACACTTGGGAGAACCATTTCAAATCAGATGGTCTTTATTTCTCTTGATCACTTATAGTTATAGATTTTCATTTAAATAGCAGCCCAGTTCGAGAGAAGCAAGATGCAGAAGTTTGAAGCGAATAAAGTGCAATATCATACGAAGAATAACAACAACATACCACGAAGTTCCTGGCGTGAGTGCAGGAGGGTAGAATGTCTGTGGACCTTACCTCTGCCTTGGTAAGTAAAGCGGTGAGAGGGTGAGTGAAGTCCAGCGTGAAGTGCAGGAGGATAGAATGTACACACACCTTACCTCTACCTTGATAAGTAGTGCGGTAAGTAGTGCGGTGAGAGGGTGGATGTAATTCAACTCGAACGAAGTGAGAGGGCGACTGATTACGAGGTTGTTTCCGAAAGAACCTCGGCTCGAGAAAAACATAAACCAAGCAAAGAAGAAAGAGAAAAATCAGATCAGGACAAGAAATTTAAAGCAATATGAAAATGAGAGTAACAAAGCGAATAAGCTATGATAAAACATTACGAAAAGAAGCGATAACTAACGCGTTACATGATAAACAAAGTACACGTCTTTTTCTATTTTGCTTTACAACTTAGAATCGATTTCTTTTTTGTTTATCAAAGATTTGATTGCTCGAAGATATGACCTTGAATCAGGTACCAGCGGGTATCGCTTCCACTCCCACGAACAGCGTTCTCTTTCGGGCCTTTCGACGATCGTCGACCAGAAAATTTATTGAACCTAATTCTTCCTAAATTTTCTATTCGATAAGCGAAAGAACATAACAATAGAAATCAAAGGACGGATGACTATAAAACAATATGCGCCTACTAGTATGATAGGCTAGCGAGCTCTGATACTAACACTTCTGACTACAAGTATATGGCGTGCGTGGGACTACGCTCGACTACCATACTACCAATATGTGTCCTCGCGACCACTATTTAAGGTCGTATCCTTAGTAAATTGCCGTCGCCATATCGATCTAATCGCTCTCGCCGATACTTAACTGGCCTACCTCTGCCACTCTGTAAAGTATCGTCATTTCTAATCCTATTATCGTTTGTATGCCCAGCGTCCGTCTCAGCGTCATCGTTCATGACTTACGTTTTTGGATGTGCGAAGTCTTGGCGACGACACTCAGCTGTCTGACATAGTTGGTCTAACCCGCGCCTTATAGAACTTGCTGCGCGTACGATGTGTGACGCCGTGAATCTCTCTATTCCTTGGATAATAGACCGAGATACTTGAAACTTCCTTTCTTTGGAATGACACGAGTACGAAGCCTCGCTCATGCCTATCTCGTGGTCCGATTCTGAACTTGCACTCAGTATTACATGCTTGGTCTGCTCGGCCTGAACGCGCAGACTCGGAATGTCTCGAAAACTTCGACTTAGCGTTCACTCTGCTGCGAATCTCATCAATCAGGATTATGTCATCTGCGAATAACATACTGCTATGGCACTCTCCCAAATTTGTCGTGTCGGTCCGTCCATCGCGAGACAAATAAGAATGAGCTAGAGTGATCCAGGTGCAACCCCCGTATTTGAAAAGTGCTCAGATTTTCAATGCTCGAGTCTCGCTTTTCCGTCAGTACCTTGATCTTGGCTCTGTCGTACATATCGCGATCACGCTTAGTATCGTCGCGGTGCACTTTAACCTCAACGTCTCATAGAACCTCGCAGGGACTTTGCCGTATGCATACCGAAGTCGATGAAAACCGTATGTAAGTCTCTCATTTCTCTACTCTTTGCTCCGCTGACCTCACAATAAGATGACTTACGTAGTCGAATGTCCGACATGAATCAAAGCGGTTCTCGGAAATGACGCGTCTCTTTTCACCTCGTCTTTCTGACCGCTTTTCCAAACTTTCATAGTGTGACTTAGCAGTTACCCCTATAGTTATTGCAACTCTGTATGTCACCTTTGTTCTTATACAAAGGAATCATTGTACTCGCCTCCGTTCTCGAGGCATTTTTGCGTCTTAAAAATGACGTTAAGCGACTCGATCGGCCACTCCAAACTTGCCTGCTGCGCTCTTTAAAATGAATCTCATCGGACCAGTCGTTCGTCCCTGCGCATCCTGCGAACAACGCGCCAACCTCGCCGGCCTTATCGCCTCCGATATCAGAAATCCGGTACCTCTGGATTGCTCGAATCTCTCGGCCTGATATTTTTATCTCTTTCTTACGTTCGAGTTTATGAAAGTAAGGCGCGCTCCGTGCAATACGCGCGTCCTCGCGATGCTGCCGTCGTCCGTGATGCGCCTCGCGTGATCAGTCGCGGGTCATCCTCTCCTCGCCTTGACTAGTCATACAACTTCTTATTCCGTTTTCCCTTTAATTCCCATCGTGCGTTCAAGCCGTCTTTTCAACTGCTGTATGCGCGCTGCCTCGCCGCTATTTTATATAATTCCACTATTCGTCCGCTTCTCGCTCGTCTTTGCTTTCTACTAATTTCGCATCGCCGCTTTCTTTGCTTTCACCTCTCTTAAACTTTATCATTGAGCGTGATCCGCCCGATGCCACCGGCTACCTGCGAGACATCTAGCAACCTGCAGCTACCTCGAATCTGACTCCACTGTCTGTTGGCATCTTGTCCCACATGCGATCGCGTCCAGCTTCTCCCAGCTCGCGGCGTCAACCTCTCCCGTCTCGCTGCACTAAGCTATGGACAAACTCCCGTTTGATTCTTTGTAATCCTGATCCTCTTCTTCTTCTCCGTCTTGATGAATCCATCACGAAAAACTTATGTCGGGTTGTAAGATACTGCTCAGAATAACCTTTCGGTCTTTACAAAGGCCGTTGTCAACATACCAGGAAGCAAAAAGTCTATTTGAGTCTTAGCGGCTGAACTACGGAAAATCACCAAGTGTTCCTCATTGAAACCTCAAATTGGCTATCACCGTCCCAAAACTTTAGCGAACTCGAAAGTGAGATCTCTCCGTTTTGTCCGATGCCAAAGCCTCATGCCGTCGTCATAATTTCGGAAGTGACGATATGTCGTTGAAATTCCCTCCTGCAAATAACTTCTCGGTGGGTGGTATACCTCGCGCGCGCAAATCCAATCACGAAAGTGTCTCTTCTCCTCGCCGTCCAAGCCACGTCCCGGCGTAAGCACTAATAATGTTCATAATGAACCTTGACTACTGACTTAATCATCGTCGTCGACTCTGCGTAACCTCTTCAGTGATCCATAGCTCATTGTTTACTAAAATGCCTACCCGTTCCTATACCTCGACTGCAGAATCATAACTTATACCCGTCCGTCCTTAGCCTTAAGTCTACCCGTTTGGTCTCACGGACACGAGGCTAAATTAATACTCCTCTTAAGAATCTTAACTAGCTCATGAATTCCCAGTTGAAGTCGATGTTCCGAGATCTATTCTCACCTAGCATCTCCCTTAATCCACTTACAGCCTAACCACGCCTCTTTCCCCAGAGAACATGACCACTAGACTACCATTATTCACCAAAGCCACTAGAGCAAAAACAATACTAGTCAAAGGTTACGCTAACACTGCGGAACCAATACTAAATCACAAGTTAGCAAGAATCTAGAGGTAAGTCGGACCTACAGGACGAATGATAAACAAAGGACAAGAATGAAAGGTCAAGATTCCGCAAGGCGTCATAGGCAAATTTCACACCAGAAAATCACTAAGGGCAACTGGAGGACTCCAGGTGGATAGAACCTGTTCCCGGAAGAACTTCACCGTTGGAGACTCCTGTTCCTCGCTGGAATCTACAGGAAATGTGGGTACTGTGCGGACTTGACCTAAAACCTCTTTGTAGAGGGTTTACGGTGGCACGATGGGGAGAAAAGAAAAGAAACGAAAGGAAGAGAAAGAGAAAAGAAAAAAAGAAGAGGGGAGGGGGTGGAGACAGGTCTGGCCGGAAATAGGTCGCCGGCAAAGTGTACCTGGTCGGAGCAGTGCTGTCCGCCGGCGAAAGAAGAGTGGGGGAGAGAGGAAATCTGATACCCGATCGCCGATCGCGGTGAAGCTGGTCAGAGAGGCGGCGTGCTGTGGTGGTGGGGGGGTTAGCTTTCTTACCGTTGGGGAGAAGAGGGGAGAGAGAAGAATATCCACAATATTTATTCATTGTGACAGAAAAATTCACTCAACAGACAGGATTCTTAAACAGAAATCAATACGCAGCACGACATTAATCGATATCCAGAAACTAAAAGACATAAAAAGGAACAATAGAACCTGGTGGTGGCGGCAGCGCTGGCAGTGGTTCGCCGCTAAAACTGTTGGGTCCGGCCTGCACTCCTGAGCAGTGGCCGCAAAAGATGGTACCTGGGTAAAATCTCGTACGCGGCTAGGGCTCCGGTCTCCGGCGATGTTCACCGGAGAAGGACACTACCAGAAAGGGAAGAAAGAAAAGAAGGGTTCCGGTCGACGGCGAAGAATATATTTCTGATAATCTTAAACAGGTTATGTAATTTTTTGTTACCTTTGAGTGCAATCTGGTTATTCTACACGAGGTAGATGCAATGCTAGACACAATGGAGAGATTGCACAACCTGTAATTATGCCTGATGCACTGCTTAGTGCAAAAATTAATTAACTTTTTTATTACTTGTTAATCTCAATGCATTGATGATACTTCTGGTAGGCTTAGAGCTAACTCTATCCTTCTAACATGTTGGTGACTTGCTTTAGAAATCTTTTCCTTTCAATCATGATCATCTACCTGGTAGTGACTGGCATGCCTTCTGAGGAATTTGGTATTATAGTGATCTCAAGTGTGCGAGGGTCTATCAGAAACAACCTCTCTACCTCCCAAGGTAGGGGTAAGGTCTGCGTATACACTATCCTCCAGACACCACTAGTGGGATTACACTGGGTATGTTGTGGGTATGTTGTAGTAGTGATCTCAAGTGAGAAAGATGTTGGCGTTTACTATATATCTGGCATTAATTTAAAAACTCAGTTTATGCCTGCTCCATTTTACATGTTGTTTAGCCTTGGGAAAAGGAGAGCTACTCTTACCATGGATTCGAAAATCTGGTAGATAGGTGAATACAGAATATCGCTCGACAAGCGGTGAAATTTATTTCTTGATTATACTTTTAGGATGAGTACTAGCTTTCTTCACTTGGTAATTCTTTTCTTTCTGGTATTTTCATGGTTCTCCCACAAGGTGGATGATCCATCTCTATATTCATCCATGACTTGCAAATGGCACTCATAATGAGAAACAGATTTGAAGTACTGCGTACTAGTTTTTCTCCTTACGATGCCATGGCTACTGGATGATCCTGCATCTTTGAAATTGAAGACCACCACAATTTGTGCTGTAACAATTATTTCGAGTTCTGCTCGTGCGTGGTAGAGCCAACACAAATAGATTCCTGTGAAGGGAGTTTTAAGTACCACCATTAATCTAGCAGTAAAATGATAAGATTTGAGATAGAGAACTATTCTGTTCTTCAAATCTAACCACAGAGATGGGCGAGTAAAAGAAAGTTCTCGTATAAACTTAAAACTTAAGATGAAATATGAATTTTCGGAGATGCTTTGTTACATCTAGATTAAAATAAATGAAGAGCTATTACTGACACAAGAGAAATTAAAGCAAGGGTTACCTGGAGTCTGCTGGGAGTACTCTGGCAACAGCTCTTAAATGTGACTTGAAGATGGAACAGTTTGTCAGAGAACTGGTTGACAATCTTGTGAGCAATTTTTCACAATTTCTTTTGCACTTTGCTGGTTAATTTTGGGCCCCCTTGCTTAATTATATTCCACAACTGTGGTTACCGTATCTGTATTGCATTCCTTGGTTCAGCTGATATTTGATGTCTTACATCTTGTGTTTTATGCACTATATCTAAGTAACGAAAAATTTATTTTCTGCAGATGAATATCTGGAGTTACTCAAGCCACAAACTTTTGCATTCCATTGAGACCGGTCACACTGCCAACATATTCTGCACGAAGTTTGTTCCAGAAACTTCTGATGATCTAGTTGTTTCTGGAGCAGGAGATGCTGAGGTAGTTTCTTGAAGCAACAACTTTTGTGTGTTTATACAACGATGCTGTTCAGTTGCTTTGGGTGTTTTTTCTCCAGAAATTTATGCTCTTTTCACATTTACTTTCTATGGCAGGTTCGTCTTTTCCATTTGTCTCATCTAAAGGGAAGAGGTTGTGAAGACAATGCTGTGACTCCATCGGCACTATTTCAATGTCATACCAGGAGGGTCAAAAAATTAGCTGTAGGTGTTCAGGCAGCAGTGAAATATTTTTATAGTAATAATCAAGTATTTATGTGGATTTTATTTCCTTCCTCTTTATATATATGCTGCTATTTCTGATTATAGGTTGAAGTTGGGAATCCTCATGTAGTATGGAGTGCCAGTGAAGATGGGACTGTGAGGCAGCATGACTTTCGGGAGGGTGCGTCTTGTCCCCCAGCTGGTTCTTCTCGTCAAGAATGCCGTAATATACTTGTTAGTCTTAACTCACTCTACATTGTGTGAATATATTTCATGTTTCATCGAATGGCTAAAGTCCCCGTCTCTTTTATAAGAAGACCGAGTTACGACTGCTTCATCAAAATTGTGTTTTCCTTTTTATGACATAATCATGATGTGCTTTAGGAATGCCTTTTTGCAATTTTGGCAAAAGCAATTGTGTTATGTGCTCTACTAATTTTTCCTTGGCTAGCCTGAAGCTTTAGCTATCAGCATAAATAGTTTTCTATGGTTAGTATTGGTTTTTACATTTGTTCTATAACCATAACTTCTCCTATTGAAGCATCTGGTTTTCTCGAGTGGTTGATGTTAATATTTCTAAGCACTCGTTTTTTTATTCAAGTGAATTGATATGAACGTTATGAACTCTGTATTAAGCTGTGGTGTATCTAAACAGTTTGCATTTCCATATGTTTGGTCCCTGATGCCAGCTTGACTTACGCTGTGGAGCTAAGAAATCGTTAGCTGATCCTCCTAAACAGTTGTTTGGTCTGAAGTCATGTGATATTAGCTCCACGAGGCCTCATTTGCTTATTGTTGGTGGAAGGTGTAGTTATCTTTATTAGTCTATTGAAGTAAGGGTATATTCGAGGTAATATGCTGGTTTTCTGATCTACAATTTACTTTTTTTGCAGTGATGCTTTTGCTCGGTTGTATGATAGGAGAATGCTACCTCCATTATCCTCGAGTCAGAAAAAGCTGCCACCTCCACCTTGTGTCAGCTATTTCTGCCCAATGCATCTTTCTGATCGTGTTAGTTTCGACTTCAGTTTCTGCATTATCTCACTTTAGAGTCTGCTAACAGTTTTGCTGGCTAGAAGTTCTATTATTTCTCTATCATTAAGGGTGCAGTGGTTTCAGTAGATCATGGGAAACACCTCATCTCATTTTCACACTTGAAATTCGCAGCTGCTTGCACTGAAGATGTCCTCCTCGTGACCTTTTCTCTTGACTTCATAAAACAAGAAATCATTGAGAAGTTCTTGCAAGGAACTTGTCTAGTCTAGTCCTCTACATGTTTTATTGTCAATCTTGTAGTTGGAACTTGGAAGTGGATATCAATGATGGCTTTCTCTGCAGAACCTGACTATATTAAACTTGGTTAATCCACTTCTGATAGACATGGTTTTTTCTGTTGTCAACCATCTCAAAATTTAACTATTGTTACCTGATTATTTTCCTTGGGGCCTCCTCCTTTACAAATGTGTAAGGGGTCCTCCATATGATAATAAAAATGGGGAGGGGGTAACTTCAATGCAGGCTAATCTTCCATGGGACTAGAATGAAGCAAAGATTAAAAAAAAGGTAATATGTGTGTGTAGGTGAAATGCAACACCCAAGGGCATGGCCTAGTGGTTAATGAAGTGGATTGAGAACCATGAGGTCTAAGGTTGAGTTCAGCGGAGGCAAAAATACTACTCCCTCCGCCCCGATTAATATGTCACTCTTTCCTTTTTAGTCAGTCCCAAAAAGAATGACACCTTTCTATATTTAGTAATAATTCAACTTTAAATTTACCTTTTTAGCCTTAATGAAATGATTTCTAATCACACAGATTTTTATTGTTTGTTTTAGACCACAAGTTTCAAAAGTCTTCCTTTATTTTAAAAACTTAGTGCTTGATTAAACACCCTCATATAAAATAGGACGGAGGGAGTATGTTATTTCTTCCTAACTATCAAAGCATTGGTGGATTGAGTTACCCGGTACCTGGTGGCTATGTTGCTCGGACTCTTAAAAAATATCGACGGGTGCGTGTCGGACACTCCAAAAGTAGTGCATTTTTGGAGTATCCGACACCGGTGCGGCAATGAAGGTGAAGAGTCCGCTCAATTTAGGCGGGTGGAAGGTAGCAAGTTCCTCGTGGAGTAATCCAGATGAGTTCAAGCTGGCCCCGACACCATGTAACAGTAGCATGCAAATTGGTTCATCTACTCGGCTGAATTTTACAATGAATATCTATTTCTGCTGAATTTCTTACCAAGCAAAGTTACTTTGTATCCACTTAATAGCGATTCCTCGTAGTTCTCTGTGTATATATATGTATCGCCTATTAGTCTTTTGCTCTGACTGGTCACTGTCACTGCTTGGAACCAAGAATGAGCAATTTATTTTTCGTGATTGTGGCATATCACGTGGGTTCGAATATGGAAGCTGCTGAATTTTTCTCTCTTTTTCCTCAGGGGCGTTCTAGCTTGCATCTGACTCATGTCGCATTTAGTCCCAATGGACAAGAGGTTTTGCTTAGCTATAGTGGAGAACATTTATACTTGATGGATGTGAATCCTGGTACGTAACTTCAGTTTTAATCTTTCTTATAATAGATATGTTTGTTATTGATTCTTCCTCTGCTACCTCGTATGGTTGTACCTTCAGTTTTTGAAACCCCTGAGATGTGTGATGAATCTAACATGTGCACTATTAGCTATTTTGGGTTCGAGTACTTGAGGAATTCTGTTAGACATTTCACTAATTCAATATGTCAATTTTTTATACTGTGTTCCTCTGCTACTTCCCCTCCTCTTCCTGAAGCCAACTTTTATTAGAAATTTAACAAATTTGAAAGATAAGCAATTTGGAGGAAAGAAGAAAATAAAGATGATGTACATTTTTAATAAAGTATATAATGCACAACAGTCTAATAATATTATAAAATAAGCATGTGATATGTCTGGGTCGCTTCATCCTTGTCAAGGTGGAAACCTCATTGAGGGAGAGCAAACTTAATTGTATTTTCTTCTTTTGATTGGTTGTTAACTGTGGTCCTTTCTTTTGGTAAATGATAAACTGACCTCGGGTTCACTGTACTTGTGTTTTAATACCATCTTGATGGTTGTTGCAACATTTGTGTATCTGATTTTTCTTAAACTTTAAAAAGTAATTCTTTGTGCATGAGCACTCATGTGAGTTGTTCTGGATATCTTTCAAGGATTAATTGACAAATAATTTTAATTTTGTCAACTTGCTGCAAATCACTTGTATTTAATATCTGAAAGTGACTGTGAGTTGAAAGTAACTTGATTTTCTGCTACCTTTTGAGATATTACATTCTGTGCGCTTGAAAGTTTAAGATAAGTCATACTTGAAGATCTTTGTTATGTTATTGACTTGTGATTTATGAAGCCTTTAATTCGTTGTAGCATATGGAAGTTCTATTTCATATACCTACGGAGATGTGTCAAACCTGATGAATTTTGCTCCCTTGCTCAATGGAATCGATTTGCAATCATCAGTTAGTGGAACCTTTTTGAATGGGTCTTCATCGAAAAGAATTCCAGCTACCAAGGTTATTCTTCCTTTTTTACCCCTCCCTGATTTCCTGCCTCCTGGCCGAATTGATTAAAAACTACATTTTGTTCTCTCTTTCTTTAGAGGCATATTTTAATAAACGTTGTTTCCTCCTTTCTTCAGCTAGAAAAGTGCAAAAAATTGATTCAGACAGCAGTGAAGTCTTTGAAAGAGGATTCCAACTTTTATTATGGGATAGAAGCTTGTAATGAAGTCTTGGACGTTTACAGGGATGGGATTGGTCCCCTTCTAACCTTTGAATGTTTATGCATTCGTGCAGCAATATTGCTGAAGGTATCTGAAGTCATACAATTTCCATATTTTACTGTAATTAGCACTTGTTTAAGTATAGTATACCTAATTTAAAATATATTTTTCCGGCTTTACCAGAGAAAGTGGAAAAATGATGCTTATATGGCTATAAGAGACTGTGATAGAGCTAGAAAGCTCAATTCATCCTCCTTTAGGCCTCTTCTTTTGATTGCTGATGCTCTTTCACAGGTATATTATTCAGTGTTTGTAAGAACTTTGTGGCTAAAATGTCTTGTTCATACGCTGGCATTTATTTTTGCCAAATTCCTTGGAGTATCAATTATCAGTGAGAAATTTCAAAGGTGATTGTGTATCATACTTATGATGTACTCAAAATATAAAGCGATTTATGTGTTAGTCATCTATGAGATAGTATCAAAATTATTAAAAAGTTTCCGGATTCTCCTTAGATTAAATTTTTCTTCTCAGACCCTTGTGGTCCGGCCCTTCCCCGGACCCCACACATAGCAGGAGCTTAGTGCACCGGGCTGCCCTTTTTTTACATGGTATAACATTGGAAAGGTGGATTTTACCAATTACTCTTATTAGGAAGCCTCTAAATGGTTTAGATACTTTTCTTACGTTCTGTTAGTTAAACTTTATGATTGATGTTTCTAGCACTTGATAATCTTCTTGTCTCCCAAGAATGTTAATTATTAGAGTTATTAGGTCTTTATTTTTCAGTTGATCAGGAATAAATTTTGCTTGGTTAAGCTTTCAAATATGCACTAATCCTCCATATTGTATACCTTTAATCTAATTATGTATTGTATGTAGCTATAACTACTTAAAATATATCTCTAGACAAGGATAATGTGTAAATTGATTGAGATTATTTGTCTGATTTTCATTAATCACTTGATTTTGCAAGCTGTTACCGATGTTATCTGCAGTTGGGTAAACATAAAGAAGCGTTGGAGTTTGCTATTGGCACTCAATCCTTGGCTCCATCTGATTCTGAAGTTGCACTAAAGGTGGAGTCTATAAAAGATCATATTGCTGCAGGTAAGTTACTTACATTGAGCCTGCAATTGTATTTTCTAGCCTAAAATATAAAATGTTTAACTGGTATTAGTGCCAGATTGCCAGCTCTATCTAATCCTATTGAAACACTAGTCTACCGCTGAGTATATTCTACTTTGCAAATCTTTCAGTTCCCTTTTGCCAGTGCTTAGAGAGAGGAAGTTTTAGGGTAAGGGAATAAATGTTGAGACTAGATACTTTTGTAATCTTGTTTGTATCTTCTTGTCCATGACTAGCTGATGAGTTATTTGTCACCTGACTGAGCAACACAAGCTTACGGGGTTTTCCTAATTATGTTGTTTTGCCTCCACCAAAAGGACGATCTTCATGTTTTCCTGTCTGCTCTACTGTTTTTTGGTCCTTTTGGAATAACTGCTTCCTTCACCTGGATGTCAATGTAGTTCTTGTGTGCCACTTTCTGATTCATATTTCAGAACTCTTATCATAGTTTAAATGTCAGAATGATTTTTGCAACTTATGTCTATGCGTGGAATAGCTGTAGAGAATTCATTATTGTTGAGGATTTGAGATTCATTTTACTAGAGCTTATTTTTGTCAGGAACAAAATTCTAATTTCTATTCATGCTCAATCCTTTAATTCGCACAAACAATATGCCTGAATTTACAGCTGAAGCCGACAAAATAAATAAGGCAAATGGTGGAGAATCTAGGTTTGATCCACGGGCTGGAAGAGTATTATCCCTCAGTGACATACTTTCTCGTTCAGATGCAAACAGTGATGCATCGCAAGATGGTCCCAGGTCTGAAAGAGATGATTCTGATGATGATGATGAGTTGGAATTGGCTTTTGAAACATCAATATCTGGTGATGATGGACAGGATGTTGATCCTAATGTCCTCCATGGAAGTTTGAACTTAAGAATTCATAGGAGAGGTGATTCCACTGGGGAGACTGGACGGGCAAATGGTTCTTGTGGTTCGCCAACCTCTAGTCAAAAAGAAATCAGTGTACCAGGTTTGGCTTGAATGTTGTTTTTCTCTGCTGTAAAGTTGTTTGGTCTCCCTTTTATTCTCTGGGTTCTGAAAAGATGTTCTTTTCTCTATCCTTTTTACTGTGTTGTTTGCTTTGATCTGCTTGTGCATCTTTCTGCTTTATTGAGGCCTTTTTGTCTATTGAGGTCATGAGTGATGCAATGGCTGGTTCTGCATATGATATTAAAACTGTATATCTCGAACTTCTGGTTAGGTTATTTTCCCTGAATCAGTTTATCTTGCTCTTTGTTGCATAAAGTTACTCTAAAACCAAAGTCTCTAATATCATCTCGAATCTCTTTCCAGCATCCATTTTTAACTTTGAATTTGTGTTCTGACTCAAACATATAGAGGCTCTTGGTGGCTGGTCTGAGTAGATTGTGAGTGATGACTTGCTGGTTTTGTTGCTGATGAGTCCCCTGCTCCAACACTTGGTTATGTTCTAGGGATAATTCACATAATCTGCCCATGCTCATATGGAAATGAATTCTATCTCCTTATTTACCAACAGTTAGAGATTTACTATTTAAATTTCAAAGGTCATAATAGGTTTTTGAAGATGAGCGGAACTGTGAAAACTGAAACAATAATCAGATGCATCCAATTGATCATAGCAATTGTGTTTGACATACCTTCTTGTGCACTGTTTATTGAATTGCAGGAGTAGCACGTGGGAGAAACGAGTTTCATTTGTTAAAAAGTTTCAAAATGCTCATCCTGCTGACTGATTAATAATTGCAGAATAGTAGGAATTCATGGATTTCTTTTGTTAAAAAGATGTCAAAATGCTCTGGAAGCCAAAATATTAAAAGTTGAACATCTCAGTGAAGTTTGTTCCCCTTGTTATATAGATGCATGTACACTTGTCTTTCATTGTCAAGTTTATTTCTTTGTTTAAACAGTGTACTTTTTTTTTGTTTCTCTCAAACAATATTGTAGCCTGAAGCAGCGGTAGATATGAAGCAAAGATATGTTGGTCATTGCAATGTAGGCACTGACATCAAGCAGGCGAGCTTTCTTGGTGAGCGAGGTATATTCAACTTTTAATGGTCTCCATGTTCATGTTTATGCTGGAACATTATCTGGTCCTTTATAGTTTAGTCAGACAACTGCCTTTTACCTACTTTGCTCCTTTAATCTTTTTCAGAAGGATCTATTGAAGTAAGAAATTAAACCTACATAGGCGGCAAAGTCAATTGTTACGTGTGCGCATTATGATAGTTGCTGGTGGGAAAGAGGATGAGGTAGACCTAAAACCACGTAGAAGAAATTTGTCTCAAAGACCAATCTCCAAGAATCCATGCGGACTTTGCTAAAATAGAACAGATGGAAGCAAGCGATCCATATGGGTTATAAGAGATTGAGGCTTAGTGATGTTAATGCAATTTTTAAAAAACCCGTAAAGAATTGCATGTTAATGTTCAACTTCTTTTTTTTTGGTAGAATAATTAGTTTTTATTAATATTTGGGCAAAAACAAAAGCCTGTAACAAGAGGTCTACCAAAAGATAGAAAAACCTACATAAATATATCGTTTTCTATAAATGACACCTAATCTTCTATACATACGAGGATCTCATGGGTGCACCAAAAAGAAATAAAGGGTAAGAGGCTACTCCTCAACGGTACACATTCATCTCTACCCCTTCAAAAGCTCTCCTATTTCTTTCTCTCCGCACCATCCACAAAAGTGCTAGTGGGATAATATTCCAAGACCTGCCCCTTCTCTTCCCCCTTCTACATCTCCAACTAAACTACCTCTTTCACAATGCCTGACATCATCCAGTAAATTTCCAAACCATGTCAAAATTTCCCACATAACTCCGAAACAGCCTGGCAATGAACAAGGAGATGATCAACATCTTCAACGATCCGTACACATAAAACACCAACTAACATACATAAGTGAGCTTTTTCTTCCTCAAATTCTAGTGATGTTAATGCAATTATGCTATGTTAGTGTTTAGGGGGAGTTCTTTACTCTATTTTGAGTTTGTAAGCGAATAGTAAATGTGGAGAACCTTAAGTTTGCCAGTAGTTCTTTATGCAAGCTAGTAGCGAATATAGAGAACCTTAAGTGTTAGGTGAAACATAATTTATCATAAAAGCCCAACTATTGTTTGCGGTAGTTCTTTATGCAAGCCAGCAGCGAATATAGAGAACCTTAAGTGTTAGATGAAACATAATTTATCATAAAAGCCCAACTATTGAGTGTTGGGATGAAATGGGTTCAGATAGCAGGAAAGTGATAGTGAACGATTGGTATAGTCAACCCTGCTAGTTAAGATTGAGGCATAATTATTGTTTTGTTGCACGTTTCACACTTACCTATTGTGTCAGCAAAAACATAATTCATGTAGCTCATTTCTCTTGTTGCCCTCTCTCCTCGCCTTCTGATGTAGGAGTAGTTGGTTAGAGATTTTTCATGTGGCTCATTTCTCTCGTCGCCTTCTTATGTAGGAGTAGCTGGTTTGAGTAAGTTACTATGGAGTTTAGCTCATCTGATCAATTATTTTCCTATAATAGGATAATCAATCCCATGAGGATAAGATGGCATGAGCCATATTCACCCAAGGTGTGGCCTAGTGGTGAAAGAAGTGGGTTGAGAACCATGAGGTCTCTGGTTCAATTTCCGGCGGTGGAAGAACACCTCTTATTATCTGTCCTAGCCGAGGTGGGTGCAAGCTGGCCAAACATCACAGTTATAAAAATATGCAAACAAATTGAGGCTGAAGTGAATAAAATATTTTATTGGTTTACACTAGCAACCCCAAGCATAAAAAAAAGTATGCTGACAGAACTATAGAGTGAGTTGGATTACCTAGGTTATGTTATGATCAGATTCTTAGGCATCAAGGAGGTGTTTTCCTGTCTGGATTATTTGATTCAGTTCAACAGGGATGCTTATTAAGTATGATAGCAAAATTTTCTTAGACAATTATGTAGTTGAGGATGTCCATGGATGTTACAGGTCAACACGTACTTTAGAAGATAATTTTTCTTCTCTCTGGCTCTGTTGACCAATTATATATTAGTTATGGTTCACTTTGGTTGCTGAACCCCGCGTCTCACTTGTTCTCTCTGTCGTGAGTTTTATGACTTCTTCTCTTTCCATCTTGGTGAACTTCCCTTTTTTTGTTTGTTTGTTTGTGTGTGCTTGTCTTATGCTTGTGCCTGAGAGAGTGCTGATCTGGAAGAAAAGGGGGTTACACTGCTTTGATAAGGATTATTGATAGTGAGTTGGATTTGAAGGGTTTTCTAAGCTACTTTAAAATTAGATGTGTCAAGATGGATCCACTCTATTCCTGTGATAATAATCATGTAAATTAGTGCAATTTATTATAAGGATCTCAGTGTATATGTTGTAATAATCATTGTGCAGGTGAATACATTGCTAGTGGAAGTGATGATGGCAGATGGTTTATTTGGGAGAAAAGAACTGGTAGATTGATTAAAATGCTTCATGGAGATGAAGCTGGTATTTTCTCTGTTCTCATAAATTTGTTAAAATTCTTATACTTTAAAGTGGTTATTATAATCTGCCATACCTAGTCTGACGTCTCGACTTTCACCCTTGTTCAGTTGTAAATTGTGTGCAGTGCCACCCATATGATTGTGTTGTGGCCACCAGTGGAATTGATAGCACCATTAAGGTGAGAGACAAATGTCACAAGTACTTGGGATTAGTTGTCACTATGTGTAACGACAAATTTACACATCCGTTTACATGTATCTCTTTCAGATTTGGACTCCAACTGCTTCTGTCCCTTCCCTTGTGGCTGGTGGAGCTGCAGGACCAGAGACTTCCAATGTGTTAGATGCAATGGAAAGTAATCAGCGCAGATTGTGCATGCAGCGTGAAGCTGTCTTGTAAGGCTTAACAGGCTAATCATCTTTCCTCTAAATTAATTTTACATATGCTATGTGACATTAACTCCTATTGGACACCCATCAATAGTCTAATAGGGAATTGACTTGCAGACTCTGCTTAGTTTCTTCTTTCAAGTGATGACATTATTCATGATCTGTCTTTTATGTCAAAAGCCTGGGCATGGTAGTTCATAGCCCTGTTCCTCCTCTGCTGTTAGTAGCTACTTTATGTTAGCTCAAACCCCGTCTTCCTCCATTACTGTTCTCTGAATTCTGGTTGTAAAGCACCTTCAGAAATATAATAAACCATCTAAATCTTGATGAGATTGCAGTGTAATTAATGCCAATAGAATAGACTTCCATGTTGACTGATAGATGCGAAATGGGTATTCTTCCTATTTTAGCTATTTCTTCTAGTTTCTGACAACCGAGCTATCCATATTGTTCTTCGAGGCCTTTTGAATTTTGGGCGATTTAGGATGCATGAGTTCTGAAGGCAGCTTACATCCATTTGAATGCACACAAGGCGAGAATGTTAACGATTCTCTTAAATACTGGTATGATAATTTATCGTCTGGCCTTGTTTTTTTTTGATAAACTGTAAAATGCTTAGTTGATTACCTGAAAGTTCCACTCGGACTTCAGTATTGGTGTGAGCTTTTGGATCACCTTCTCCTGAGCACCGACCACTACAAACTCTAGCAGGTACCTTTACGACAACTTCTTGTTTGCCAAAATGCACGCAATATCTAACAAGTAATAATTCCTGTACGTCCTAGCAATTTTATCCTGGTAAGGTTTTCGTCGATAAAGCTAGAATGACAACAGCGATGCATGGTAAATGTAGCCTTTCTCAGATGACTTCCTTTGACTATTAGAGATTGAGAAAGTAACTTATCGACTCTTCTGCGGTTAAGTTAGGCCAACATATATGCTTAACTTCTTGATTATATGAGGAATGATTCAAATTATTTGTAAGTAGTTCTTTACCACTTTGAATATTGTAATGAAATGGGTCAGTGTCCAGGCAAAATGGATTTTGAAGATTCATATATAGCGAATACTGGATTAGCTTGGGATTGGGCGCGATAGTTATATAGTAATTGTTTGTCGGATCAAAGGGAAGAAAATGTAGAGGCAAACCTCACTGCGGCGGAAAAAAGAAAAGAAAGAGGAACCATTGGTGATTGTTCTCGCTTATCACTAAAGACTCGACCGCTAGCTATCGTTGCACGAGTATTAGTCAGGATAATTTGGCTTGGTATCGTTTAAAAATTGTTCGATCAATGTTTCAAAGAGTTGGAGAAGATTTATTTTGCGGAGGAATCGCGTAATGCCACTGTCTGCGCTCGTAACATGCTCCATAGCTATAAATTTCTTTGCTGTATCATAGAAGAACAGAATATCCTCAGTAGTGCGAAGGTCGAGAGTAAGACCCTCAGGAAGTCTGCCTTGAGCGTGCCATTATAACACGAAGAACCGCTGCTAAAACACTGTAGTGATGGTGGATGGGTGGTAAGGATGATGTGAACCACTGTCATGTGCCCCGCCTCTAATAGGACCTCTGGAACAATCAAATTCTGGTGTCTTGTCGCCACCCCCACGTGCAGGCCACGACTCGACTCTCTGGCGTACTCGCTCTTGGTGGAATGAGGCCAGAAGCCTCGGCAAGGTCGTCGACCCAGCGGAAGGTCGAACCGCCGCAAATCTCCTCGCTCTCGGCCTCGGTCGGAAGTAATGTCGTCGCATAACGGGACAACGCGAAATGCGTCTCGTACTCATGGCCAGAACTACCTGCTGCTGAAGTCGAAAATTCATCGCTTGTTGTCTCTCGATTATGCGAGGACATCTTACTCGAGGAACACTGGTAGAGGCGGGTCGGTCAAGGTGGCGATCAGTGGTCGACACTCGCGTCTGATCTCCGCGTTGCTTGGCATCTGACTAGCTGAAGCTCGCTATACGACTTATGAAACATCGTGGCGGTAACGATAAACTCGTCTGCGTCCTCCCGAGTGCCGTAGAACGAAGAGAGTCGTTTTGGTAAAACCCTCGAACAATTTCGCTCGCCGTGATCGCCCGTCCATGGGCCTTGGAACAAAATCGGTATTGGAGTATCGTGTCTGAGGAGCCAACTTTGTCGCCGTGATACCTCGATGTCAGAAATCACGGAGCAGCGCAGCGTCGAGTCGACCTCCCTCTGATCTGCGACCATCGGAACAGCTGGAAGCATGCGCTGAGCCAAGCGTCGAGGTACCAGCGTCAAAGTACTGACACGGCTCTGACCTCACGAAAGTCGGGTAACATCGACCTCGGTGTGCCTCGGCGTCTCTAATCTCATCGGAATGTCGTTAAGCTCGAGTCAACTCCTGTCGGGTCTGGCGGTCTTTGGTGTCGGGTTCTACTCGGAATATTTGCCGCGGCTGCTGCCACGCCCGTCCTGCCACGCCCGCGAGCAATTTGCTGGCAGCGGTATGGATGCGGTGTGGGTGCGGTGCAGTGCGACCTCGCGGCCTCGTGCGATCGATCGGCGTCCTCGACTTATCGTGAGAGAACATAGAAATGAGTGTAAGATATCAATCGAACAATGTCGCATGAAAGAATGAACGGATACGATCAGTTGAACTACGAAAGAGTAAAGTGAAGTATTTCCTAAATGTCCTATAGCCTGGAGGATGATGCTGACGTCATGTTAGCGATTTATCCGCGCGGCACGCGAGTGCGCGTGTCGTGACAAGTAATATAGTGCAGGTAAGGCCAGAATATCGTCCGAGGATTAATGTTCATTACGATTTCTATCTATGGTATCTATTTGGTGATCGATATTTTGATGGTTGTTTGTATCTATGACTAACTAATTATAAAGTTAACTAAATTACTTTACTTGAATCGGATATGGTGGAAATAGGGCTGACCTCTCGACTATCAGCTCGCTTTAATCTTTAATGCGATGATAAATGTTCTTCTTTTATATTGAGATAGCGAGTTAACTAATTTGTTTTATATTAGGTTAGATATAAACACTCGGCCAGATGTAGAACCATACATCTTTCGATGATAAGATTTACCACAAAGGAGGATAATATGATAACCTATCAAACTACCGCAGTATCGAGTACTTTCGTCGCGATTTTAACCTATGTTTATTCAACTATAGCATATTCACAATCTCACTTTCGGATCTCGATTAGAAATGATGATAATTAGTGATCAATTAATTACTAAGCAATCAAGCAATTATTGAATAAATCTCGACTATATAAAGAAGAAACCAAAACCATGCATTAAATCATAAAGCGAGTTAGTGATTTGAATGGAAAGCCCTAATTAAAGTTTAGCTCTAGCCATAGACATGCTAAGAACTAAAAGGTTATCGACATGGCGAAAAATAAATAAAGTAAAATGCGCACAAGGCCTTTTTATATCCTTGAAAACCTTCTCGACTTTTCCTCTTGGTCTTGGCCCGATCCGTTCGGATTTGGTGAAAATCTGTGTCGGTGCCACGGCGCGAGGCCGTGGCCGTGGCGAAAATTCCTGCAACTTCGTCGATCTTTGGGCGTAGTGGTCTGCTTTGTTGATAAGTGGCGCGCGCATCCTACGTCGGGTGCGACTTTTAGTCTCTTTTGGCTCTGGAACCTCTGTTTACGCCTCTTTTTGTTTCTTTCGCCAATGTGCCATTTTAAACCACTGTGACTCAAAAGAAAGAAAATCTATACTAACGTGACACGTATTTGTACAAAAATGGGCCAAAGACTAATTAAAGATGACTCGAAAGGTGTATATAAAATCGCTAACAAATGCCCCGAACTTAGCCTTTGCTCGCCCTCGAGTAAAGATCGAAATAGAAACAAAGACACGAAGAAAAGAAAATAAAAGGACTCAAAGACACGATGTCTATTTGCACAATTGCCCTAGAAAAACATGAAGGTTAGTAGGATAATATGCGGGAACATATAGCATGAATTTTTAGCATTCTAAAACTCTTAAGTCGGATATTTAGCAAATTCAATTCAATCATTCTCGATGGGCGTAAGAACACTTCACCTATGCGTATCGATATAAAATTTTATGGCATGTTTACTTGCTATTCTCATAATCATGGGTACAAATAGGCATTTATGCTCGACTTACGTACCGTAAACTCTTTTCTTTCAACTCTTCCCTTTTCTTTTGATTTCCTCTTTAATCTCGTACCTATCTTTCCCTCTTTTTGTTTAGAGAGAATAATTTGATTTGAGAATTCTTGACACAGTTTTACGCTTCTAATTCCATTATATTATTCCACTTTACTTCGTTAGGCGTTTCAAGCTTGGTATCGTTTAAAATTGTTGATCGATGTTTCAAAGAGTTGGAGAAGATTTATTTTGCGGGAATTATAAACTAGTAAATCTATCTTGTTCCTGAGGCTAAAGCGGGAGAAGAGATAGTTGTCAGTTGAGAAGTCTGTTCCACTTCTACCTCATAAGGAACATTTGGAAGTCACAAAAGCTACCGTGATTTGGCCAAAAATGTTAGGTTGCACTATAATATGATTTGATCATGTTTTAATTCTTGATCGTATGAAAATGTGCATATAATTGTCATTTGTCTTCAAATTAGTAGCTCGATGTGTCAAAAGTGCGTGACGTAAGACAAAACTAATATAGATCAAGAATAGTTATCTAATACTATTATTTCCTTGTTTGGTGTTTTGGGTGAAAGCAGGGGACATTAGTTATTGCCTCTTGGTTGGAGGACTAATAAGT
Organism: Przewalskia tangutica; assembly: GCA_029844215.1. Taxonomy (NCBI): domain Eukaryota; kingdom Viridiplantae; phylum Streptophyta; class Magnoliopsida; order Solanales; family Solanaceae; genus Przewalskia; species Przewalskia tangutica. Next base: position 90,430,554 of record CM056736.1, on the reverse strand, counting down.
TCTTTTTGCATATCGTCTATAGTATTGTGCTCGCTATGTAACACGATTTTTCTTTGCTCGACTACGGTTAAATACAGCCGAATCAACGAAAGTGGTGCAAGTTTCATCTGTAGCGTCATTATAGATGACCTAGTAGATTGCTTAGCGACTTCTACTTCTTGTATAGGGGTTTAGCGTTGAACTTAATACACGGGCAATATCTTTAGTGACTATCGCATGGACGGCTGTTGTTCGTTGTTGATCGATTATTTCCAAATGAGGGTGTTATTCTTACATTAGTGATAATTGTTAGAGAATGGGCCTCATGACCCGTCGATCCGATACGTCCCTTTTCCATATTTTTAATATTTTCCATATTGTATATTTGGTATATTGTAGACTTAGTCTTGTACTAACTTAGTATTGTAATATTACCGTAAGTGTAGATTTAGTCTCGCTTATAGAATAGGGTTTAGATGTAAAGTAGGAATAAAATTCTCTATTGTAACTTGTATATATATGTCTTTCGTGATAGAAATAATCAAAGGATTAATTCTTTCATGATATAAGTGCAGGTTCTTTTCCTTGCTTAAACTCTCATACATTCTTGGCAGTGCTAATCATCCCCGCGTATTCCCAAAAACGAGCCACTCCATAAAACTTCTCTGCGAATCTTTGTGTTTTATTCACCATGGTGATAAAAACACATTTCATTACTGCCTCGCGGTTCAGCGTCAGGCGTTCTTCTATTGTTCTTGATGCAGAAGCGTCGATATGGGGCGTGGCGGAATTGTTTAAGATCTATGACCATTAAGTTCTTCACCACGTCATCCTTACCGCTACTCCTGCGGGGTGATATGGCGTCTACGTCTGGCGGTTGTGCCCGAGCAGAGATCGGACTTATGGGTCTTGATGCGAGGATTCTCCGTGGATTTATGCCATTATCTCCTTGATCTTTTACAGGCGGAACCCGATTCTACGGTATGGCGTAGCTTGGAATCAGTGTGTGACATCTTGCAAGATATGATCGTTCTCGCGTTGTTATCCTTGGCGGGAATTTTCTCGAGTTCTTATGGCGAATTTTCCAAGCGCTTGCTTGTGCAAGCGCCTCGAGGACTTGACATACCAGCCGATGTGGGTTCTCGCATTTCTAATTTTCTTGGATAGTTCTTTGATCTGTTGAGGCCTTCTGAGGGTTGCCGGTTATTAAATCAAGGTAACCCGCAGTCGGAGTTCTATCAAGCGCTCGTACTTTGGAAGGGCGGGTTTGGCTAAAACATCGATCGGAGCAAGCCTGCGTCGTCGTGATGGCTGCTTCCAATTTTCCCTTCGATCCGGCCAGCGTGTCTGAAATCACAAGCAGCGGGGTGGTAAGAAGGGCCAAAATCGAGCATAATGGCAAAAATCGCGGCGGCAGCGAGAACGCCGTCGTGGCGATTAGGCCGGGGCCGCAGGCGATGGCGTGGCGGTGAGTCCCAGCTGCGGCTCGGTATTCTGGCCGTGGCTCGATTCGGCCGTCTGGCGTCGCGTGACCTTCCCGGTCGGACTCGGGGTTTAGACGGCGTATGGGCAAGCCCAGCGGTCCGTATACTTGGACCTCGCCCGCCGAGGCCCGCGCGCAATGGGACCACTCGGGCCAAGCATTGAAGCGGCGATGCGTCGCGGCTTGACTCAGCCGGACCTTAATTGGTACGTGGACACGGTGCCGCTACCGTATGACGTCAGTCGAGTACTCTCGTCTTATTCGATTTGGCGATGTCGTGGTATAATTGTTGGTAATGATTCTATTCGATTAAGGGTTATGGTAATAAAACTTTGTCCCTCATCCGCGCTTGTCACGAAAAATACCTTTCATGCCTCAAAATTGATTAAAAATTTGGTGTTTGTCAGTAAATTCACCGCGATAATTGAGTTTCAATTGATTTTGATCCGTTTGAGTTTTACGTGAAGGATTTCAAGGCGAAGTCCTCTGCGTGAGGTGTGGCGATGGGGATCTTTATCGATCACGTCGAGTCGGCGTCTCGCGTCAAGACCTGCGACTCTTGCTCCTTCGCGTGGCATGCTCGTCAGGTCGTCAGGGTCGTCTATTTTATCTTCTTTATTCTTTAGATAGACATAAGTTTATTTCATGTAAGGGTACACGTAGTACTCCAATTTGTCAATCCTGTGCTTTAGGAAAAATTATTAAGTTACCATTTGTAGCTTCGAATTCTAATACTTGATGTCATTCGATATTATTCATAGCGATTTATGGACATCTCAGATTTTGATTCTATGGGTCATTGATATTATGTTTTATTCTTGATGATTACTCTTGGTATTTATGGACATTTTCAATTGCGAAAAAATTACAAGTTTTTCCATTTCGTAAAATTTAGAGCTTTCATAAGAACTCGATTGAGCGGAAAATAAAGAACATTGATGTGATAATGGTAAAGAGTATGACAATGGGGAGTTTAGGGAGTTTTGTGCTCAAAATGGGTTAATTTTTATTTTCATATCCTCATGCGTCTTATAAAATGGGAGCGAAAAATTTGTACCATTAATAACATTATCAGCACTTAATTGGTTCATTCTTAGTCTCTTATTGTTTTGGCATCATGCGCTACAAATCGCTAGATCTACTTAATATTCTTTCCTCTAAAGGTTTGACATATTCTTCCCTCTTGAGTTTTATCTGATAAGACTCTTACGTATTCGTCTTAGGGTCTTTGGATGCTTATGTTATCTGTTGTTTTCATCAGTGTAATCAATAAACTTGAGCACGTTACACGTGTGTGTGTTTTGAGTTATCAGTCAAATCAAGTGGTTATAAATGCTTTGATTTGTCCTTTAAGCGGATCGTCATTAGTCGTCGTATTACATTTGATGAGTCCAATTTCCATTTTCTAAAGTAGAAAAACCCGTGCCTAATTCTTATAATTTTTTGGATGATGCTATCTCCACCTATGTTCTCCGTCGGTTCTGAATTTTGGAAAATCGTCATCGGTAGCATGATGCACGCGCTTCGATGAGCAGTCGAATTTGATCCCGTCGTCAGCGTCGCGAGTTTAAAATTAGTGGTAAGTTATTTTAAATTGTGATTAAATTATTTTAGGTGTTTTATTAGTCTAAGCTTGAGTTTAAAATTATTACAAGAATAAAAATGAGCGTGCTATTTAATTAGTGCTTAATTTTACACTGCGATGCCGTTATTAAAACTTATTTATTATGCGTATTTATTATTACTTAAGCTAAGATTAAATTATCTCAATATGACTTTAGGCGCGGCAATAATTATGAAATTGATGTGCGTATTAATAAATGCGACTATGCTATTTAACACGACGTCATTGTCGAATTATTTATTTTATGTATTTATTTATTTTATTATCATTTAAGAATTATGACAGGGCTGCGAGACTCTAAGTGCTTAATATTCTGCGTAAGATGCGGTTCTATTATTAAATTGCTTATTTATGCATGTATTAATGTTTTTATTGTTGCATTTTATTATAAAAATTATGAGAATTTATTTTGCAAATTAGTGTAATTTTATAGTTAATGACTGGACGAGAGGATCAAAATTGGGTGTCAACATGCCTGAGACTATACCGTCGGCGAGCTATCTTCATCGCCACCTCAGAGGCTCGGTTCGGGGCTATATCATGGCTAGCTCACGAGGCCCGGCATCTGAGCCTCATTTCATCGACGAGCGGAAGAGGGCGAGCCGTGAGAGATGCGGTTGATTTGCGGCAGTTAGTGGCGAGCGGACTCGTGAGCGGGCTTGGAGTTGATAACAAATCTGATAGTTTGAGGGTTCGTGACTTCTTGAGTTGTAATCCTCGAGTTTTAGTCAAAGCTTTGAAGATGATCGCGAGTTTATCAGACAAATGCAGCGTACGTTGAGGTGATCGAGCTTGATGAGTCTATTGAGTTGGTTTCGTATCGGATGCGGGATGTAGCGATCAATTGGTATGAGTCTTGGGAGTTATTCAGAGGCGAGGGTGCTCATCCAGTTGTATGGGATGAGTTTACATAGGCATTCCTTGGCCATTTTCTGCCTCCAGAGATGAGACGAGCGAATCGATAGATGCTACGATTGGCGGTGGCAGGAGCATTCGGGAGTATAGTCTCGAGTTTGATTCATTGGCTAGATATGCGCCTACTATTGTGGCTAATATGGAGGATAGAGTACATCATTATGTGATGGGACTAGACCGCTATTTGATTGAAGGTTGTATGGCGGTGGCTCTTTGCTTGAGTATGGATATTGCCGGATACGCATATATATAGGGTAGAAGCGGCGCGAGGGCGTCGTAGGATAGAGATCACGCGAGAGGCGGCCGCGAGAGGACTAGGTGGTGGTATTGGTGAGTCTCGAGGCGGCCTCGACAACATGTCGATATTCTTCCCGGCCCGGCCTGAGTGCACCTCTGATTCCAGTAGGAGGTTTGGCCGCGAGGTATTCGGTGAGTGGTCGAGCTCGAGAGCTGAGTTCGCGACGAGGGGTTAGTCGATTGAGGCCACGCTTTGCCTCGGTGTACTCGGTGTGGTAGGTCGTTCGGGATTTACCATTACAGTATAAGTGCTTATTTTTCTTGCGTAGTCGAGGCTATATGATGAGAGAGTGTCCTTATAGAGATGTTACGGGTGATATGGCTCAGCCTACTGGATCGGTTGTTAGTTCGTCATCTTCTATAGTTATGCGCCCCGCAGGGCAGAGTGTTCATGTGCCAGCAGGCTGTGGTAGAGGTCGTGGTGGAATTTCTAGTTACGCGGTCCTTGAGCGCGTATATGCCTTGCTAGTAGGAAGGATCAAGAGGCGTGCAAGCGTGGTTCTACTATATTATCGATATTTTTAGAGGCGTATATGCGTTGATAGATCGGTTCCACTTATCATATATATCTCCACTTGTTGCTAGTAGAATCGAAATAGAACTGAGTCGATAGAACCGTTTGAGGTAGCTACCTTGGTAGGGATTCGTCCATGACTAAGAGTGTATATAAAAATTGTTCGGTGGTGCGTATATAGTCGTCATACCGTAGCATATTTGATAGAGTTAGACATGGTGACTTTGATGTTATTATGGGTATGTATTGGTTGACTTCTTGTTTTGCTAATGTCGATTGTAGAGAGAAGTTGGTTCGATTTCAGTTTCCAGGCGAACCAGTTATCGAGTGGAGAGAATCTGACATGTTTGAGGGTAAGTTTATTTCATACCTCAAGGCAATGAAGATGGTCAGAAAAGGTTGTATTTATCATTTAGTTGGTGCGTGATCACGAGCGAGTGCAGCTCTTGATCGATTAGGTAGTTAGAGAATTCGGATGTATTCTCGGATGATCTTCAGGTCTTATCGAGCGGGAGATAGAGTTCATTATAGATGTATTGCGGTACCGACCCGTATCTATTCCTCCTTATAGAATGGCACTGCGGTGAAGGAGTTGAAGGAGCAACTGAGAGACTTGTTGGAAAAAGGCTTCATCATGCCTAGTACATCACCTTGAGGAGCACCAGTACTATTTGTGAGAAAGAAGGATGGGTCGCTGCGGATGTGTATTGATTATAGGCAGCTGAATAAGGCAATAATAAAGAACATGTATTCCCTCCCCAGGATTGATGATTTATTTGACCAGTTGTAGGGTGATAAGTGTTTCTCCAAGATAGACTTGCGGTCAGGTTATCATCAGGTGCGGGTAAGGGAGACGGATATTCTGAAGACAACATTCGGACCCGTCTGACATTATGAGTTTAGAGTGATGTCTTTTGGGCTGACTAATGCTCCAGCAGTATTTATGGATTTGATAAACCAGGTATTCAAGATATTCTTGGATTTGTTTGACATTGTATTTATTGATGATATTCTGGTTTATTCACATTCAGAAGAGGAGCATCTGAACCGTTTGATAGCGGTGCTTAAGTCTTGGCACGGAGGTGTATGCAAAGTTCTCTAAGTGTGAATTCTGGTTGACTTCAGTGGCATTCTTGGGGCATATTATTGGAGCTGATGGTATTAAGGTAGATACACAAAATATTGAGGCATCTAAGACTTGGCGGGCAGAAGACACTGCGGTGCGTAATTTTACGGGGCTAGCGGTATTACGGGAGGTTTGTAGAAAAATTTGTCTCGATTTGTTGCCTTTAACAAGACTAACTTTCGGAAAACAACTAAGTTTGGGGTGATGCTTGTGAGCACAACTTCAGTTGTTGAAAGACAAGTTGACTCATCTCGATTCGACTCTTTCGAGGACCGGAAGGTTATGTTATCTATTGTGATGCTTGAGTGTTGGACTAGGTTGTGTGTTGATGCGTGGCGAGTTATAACTTATGCCTCGACATTTCGAAACACGAGAAGAATTATCCTACTCGTGATTTGGAGTTAGCGGTGATTCGTACCTTGAAGATATGGATATATTATTTGTATGAAGTTCGTATTGATATTTATACGGATCACGAAGTCTCGATATATCTTTAGCGAGAAGAGTTGAACTTACAGGAGAGCGGTGGCTAAAGTTGCTAAAGGATTATGATGTTGATATCTTGTACCGTCAGGGAAAGCAAATGTTGTGGCGGATGATCTTAGCCGTAGATCTATGGGTAGCTTAGCGGATGTGCGGGCAGACGGAGAAAGGAGATGGTTCGTGAGATACACTATCTGCTTGACCTTGAGTCGGTTGGTGATTACGGAGATAGTGGAGTTGTAATTCGAGGAGTTGTCGAGTCTTATCATAGAAGAGTCAAAGTAGCGTCGATATCGGACCGTGTTCTAGCATAATATAGAATTCGGCTCTCGAAAGGAGAATACCTTGTCGAGTTTGCACGATGGGGTAATACGGTATGGCAACAGATTATGTGTACCTGATGTTGCAGGGCTACGATGGCAGGTTATGAGAGAGGCACACTATGCCCATTATTCTATTCATCCAGGGTCAACAAAGATGTATTATGACCTCAGATGCTTGTATTGGTGGGATGGCATGAAAAGGGACGTAGCGGAGTTTGTGGCTCAGTGCCCAAATTGTCAACATGTTAAAGTTGAGCATCAGAAGCCTGGTGGATTACTGCAGGGGATAGACATTCCCACTTGGAAATGGGAAGTGATTAATATGGACTTCATTACAAGCTTACCTCATACTCAACGGAAGTATGACTCCATATGGGTTATTGTGGATAGGTTGACGAAATTAGTCCACTTTCTTCCAGTCAGGACTACTTACTCAGCGGAAGATTATGCGAGACTATACATCAGAGAGATAGTGAAACTTCATGGTGTCCCCACATCTATTATATCAGACAGATGAGCTCAGTTTACAACTAACTTTTGGAGGTCGTTCCAAGGGATTGGGGCCTTGGTGAGTCTTAACCTGACATTTCATCCTCGGTGATGGGCGGTGAGTGTACTATTCAGACACTAGAGGATATGTTGAGAGCATGTATTATTGACTTCAGGGGTAGTTGGGATGATCATTTACTACTCATTGAGTTTGCTTATATTAATATCTACCATTCCAGTATCCAGATGGCACCGTATGAGGTTTTGTAGGAGAGGAAGTGCATGTCACCTATTGGTTGGTTTGACATAGGCGAGACTAAGTTAATCGGCCCAGACATGGTTCAGCAAGCTGTTGATATGGTGAAGCTTATTCAGGAGAGATTATTAGCGACCCGAGTCAGCGAAGTCATATCGGATGTCGGCGTCGACACTTGGAGTTTCAGATTGGGGATTGGGGATTCCTGAAGGTGTCACCCATGAAGGGTATGATGAGATTCGGTAAGAAGGGGAAGCTTAGCCCAAGATACACAGGGCCTTATCAGATTATCTGTAGGGTAGACAAGGTTGCCTATGAATTGGATCTTCGATATGATTTGGAAGTGGTACATCCAGTATTTCATGTATCGATGTTGCGTAAGTGTATTGGTGATCCTTCAAGAGTATTCCCGGTGGATGATGTCCAGGTGACAGAGGAGTTGACTTATGAGGATAGTCCCATAGCGATACTTGATCGCTAGGTCAGAAGGTTACGGACTAAGGATGTGGCTTCCATCAAAGTGTTATGGTGAAACAATAATAGGGAAGAGATGACTTGGGAAGCAGAAGACAAAATGAAGAAGAAGTATCCTCACTTGTTCCATATGCCTGCAGGTAATTCAATTCCTTACTTGAATATTTTAATTGGCGAATAATATATGTGATATATTGTGGCCCTATGTGGCATCTTTGGGTTTGCTGAATATAGGTTGGTAAGTGTATTTATAAAGGAGACTCTACCGAAATTCTTCATAGCATAAGGACTTATTATGAACATTCGACGTCGAATGTTTCTAAGGGGGGAAGGATGTTACACTTCATAATTTTAAGGCGATGATTAGAGAACGTAATTAAGAAAATAAGATTCAAATATTGGATATAAAGTATGGATTATATAAGCTAATCCGGAAGTTAGTATACGAAGATGTGATTCCGGAATAATTTTGGTTACTACGAGTGTGACAATGGAAATTTATAACAATGGTTGTAAATTTCCCAACGGGGGCTGTGGATTAGTGGCGTATTATATAAGTTATAACAACGAAGTGCAGGTCTTATGAAATTTCGAATTTAAAGAAGTGGGATTTAAGATTAATTAATTATGGGAATTGAACCAAATTGCTCTTCCTGAACATGGTTAGCCGCTTTGACTACGCTTCCGTCTAACCGCCCGCCTTACTTCTAATTCAAAACACTCGCCTTCTCTCTCGTCTCATGGTAGAACAGCGCTTTCGTAGTAAAATTGAAGATTCAATTTACCTCTCTTGACATCAAGTCCCTCTTTTAAATTCTAAGCAAAGGTAGACCTGGCGGTGACTTTCGGTAGTTCATTGGACGAAATTAAGTCGAAGAATTTTTAGTTTTAAGATGAGAATTTGGAAGAAAAACATGTAAGAAAGATGGATTAAACTTATAGAATACATCCATGTCATTTTGGGTTGAAGAAATGGTGAAAATGGTGAAAAAAACAATGGGCGTTAATGATTTTAGGAATTTGTTTTGGGCTAAAAATTAAGGTAAAATTCTTCTTTTTATGGATTATTTGGAAGATTAAATGATGTTGTAGTTAAGAGATAAACTCGTATTAAAGAAGAATTGGAAATAAGAGATTACATGTGATTGTTGTGATGTTGTTATTCTGGGTGTTGGGAATGGTTTTGTATATATTGGATTTGTTGTTGTTGTTGTTGTTATTATTGTCACTATTTGCATGTGGAAATTGAAAAGAAATCTGGATATTTAAAGTTGTATTTGGTTACATGAAAGTATTGAAATATGAAATTGAATTTTAAGGAGTTAAGAGAAGAGTTGAGAAATCATGTTGTTGTGGCCGTGACTTTCATGAAATTATTGGACATCGTTGTAATGTAGTTAGGGACTATTTTGTTGAGATTAGAATGCTGAAAATTTAGTTATGAACAAGCATATACATTGTTGTAATTGTGGATATATGTCTTAAGGAATTAAAGTGTAGAAAGGTGTTATGTTGCAAATTATAAGACTCGCACTCTTGTTGTTGCTGCTAGAGTTCATCAAAAATAACATGACGACTAATAATGATTCGATTAGCTGACAAATCAAAACATTTATAACCACGGTGATTTGACGGATAACCCAAAAACACACAAGGAGTAGAGCAGGCACGAAGTTTGTTAATTGTGGTGGATGGGAAAATGAGATAACACAAATACCTAAAGACCCTAAGATGAGAATAAGAATGAGTTTTATTAAATAAAACTTGAAGAGATGATGAATATGTCAAACCTTTATAAGGAAGAATATTAAGTAGATATGTGGCCATATAGTATGATGTCAAAACAACGGAGGGATGGAAGAATGGACCCGATAAGGTGCGGATAATGTTAATAATGGTATTAATTTTCGTTGACTTTCCCGTTTTGTGAAGGCGTATGAGGACAAGAAAAATAAAAATTTATCCATTGTTAGCACAAAACTCCGAAACTTCCCGTTATCGTATTCTCGCATTGAATATTTTTATTTTAGTTCGAATTGAGTTCTAATGAAAGCTACATATTCTGAAGATCGAAAAAACTTGGGATTTTTAGCTATTAGAAACATGTATAAAAATTTAGAATAATCATCGAGAATAAAATATAATAACGGTGACCCATAGAACTTATAACGGGAGATGTTCATAAATCGCTATGAATAATATCAAATGACATTGAAGTATGTGAATTCGAAGCTACAAATGACAACTTAATAATTTTTCCTAGAGAACAAGATTGACAATTTGGAGTACTACGCGTACCCTTACAATAAATAAACTTATTTCTATCTAAAGTAGATAAAATAGACGACCCCGGATGACCTAGACGAGCATGCCACAAGGAAGGAACAAGAGCTGCAAAAGTGGATGACGTGGCTTGACACGGCGAGACTTGATGTGATTGGATAAAGATCTCCCCTACTGTCACACCTCATGAGAGGACTCCCCGTCTTGAAATTCTTCACAGAAAATCCAAACAGAGCAAAATCAATAGAAATCCAATTATCAGTGGTGAATTTACGGACATAAACTAAATTTTTAATTAGTTTTGGGGCATGAAGGATATTTTTTTTAGGACAAGTGGTGGATGGGGAGGAGACAAAATTTTATGACCATAACCTTTAATTGGAATCGAATTACCATTACAGCAATTATACCACGATTCTTGCTCAGGTTGGAATAAGGCGAGAGTACGCGGTCGGATGTCATGTGGGTAGTGGCGCTGTGTCCATGTACGATTTGGGTCGGTTGAGTCATTCAGCGTGTCTGACTTGATGTCGATTTGTATAGGTCATTGCGTGGTGAGCTTGAGGCGAGGCCTGTGTCGGTTGTTAAGACCTATAAGCGATGCGAAAGCAGTCGACAGAAACTAGGCCCAGTGGCCAGCTGATGGCGCGGCTGGGTGGCGATGGCGAGACCAGCTGCTGCATTGAGCCATTCTTTGTCCCGTGTTTGCGGATCTTCTTGTGCCATGCCCGCATTGCCCATTGTTGTTCTTTGCGGTGTTGCCTCGCGATTCTTGCCATTATTTTCCGATTTTAACCACTTTTTACCACCATCGTTATTGCAATTTTGGCTCGCGTTGGCGGAATCAGGAGAAATTTGTGTGATCGTCGGCAGCGGGACTAGCCACATGGCGTATTTTTAGCCAAACTCGCCTTCGATGTGAGTATGGGCGGGCTTGATAAATGCGGAAGGGGTTACTTTGTGAATGATCGAGCAACAGTTATAGGCCTCGGATAAACTGCGACCGTCGTAGAATGAGATGACTATTAGTAACCGGAGCACCCACGTTGCGAAGTTGATCCGCCAAGTCCTTGAGTCATTTACAATAAGATGAAATGTTAGCAAAAATCGCCATAACAAGTTGAGAAAATTCCTGTTCAAGGGTAACAATGCGAGAATGACTGTTATCTTGGAAGATATCACGCAATTGATTCCAAGCCTTCATAGTTGTAGAGTTGGGTTCCATAATCGTCTGTAAAAGGTCCATGAATATTGTGGCATAAATCTATTGGAGAACCTTTGCATCAAGCGTGATCCATAATTTTGGATCGTCTGCTTTGGTGGGCACATCCTCTGTAGTCTTCGTATCACCTTCCTTAGGAGTAGGCGGAGGGATGATGTGGTGAAGAACTTGATGTGTCATAGCATGAATCTTGAATAATTCTGCCCACGTCCCATATTGGACGTTTTCTAGGTCAAGAACAATAAGGAGAACACTCTTGATGTTAGAAACTGGGAGGGCAGGATGAAACGCGTTTTTATCAGTGAATAAAACACGAAGTTTCGGAGAAGGGGATTTGTGAGAGAGGTTTTGGAAGACAAAATCTGTCTTGGTTTACGTGAAAACCCGAGAGGAATGGGGGGGGGGGGTATCACGGGTTTTTTGAGAGAAAAAGAGAGTAGCGGAAGCAAGGAAAATAACCTAGACTCTTGATACGAGGAAAGAATTAATCCCTTGATTATTCTTATTGATGAAAGACACATATATACAAGTTACAATAGGAAAATCCTTTTCCTATTCTACGTCTAAAACCCTATTCTATTTGGAGACTAACTATACAATTATGATAATATTACAACATTAATTAAGGTATAAGACTAATATACAAAACTACCATAAATTAATATACATGGCTGCAGCCTCACAGACTGGGCTGGCAGTGGCCTCACTGCTTTGCTTTGGGCCTTGGTCATATTCTAAATGTGCATACAATATACATGTATCTCATGTATAAATTGTATGTATATTTAACAGAATCTATAAGTTCAAACTCCTTGAATTGTTACCGGAGTTTAAACCTTTATAAGTACAAACACCATGAATCTTTTATGGTTTTTTTAAGTCCTAGGAACTTTTTGTACTCCAACATTGTGTTGGAACAACATTTGAAAATTTTCAACTCCAGCACCGTTCAGTATTGAGTATTCTAACTAGGGTATTTTTATCTAAATATTATTTTTACCTTATCTACTTTCCAATTGCTTTTAAACCAATAGTTAAATTTTGGATTGCTGACTCAAAACTGAACACCCACCTATTTTTTTTTGGATGAACATGTTATCGTTTACTTTGTTATATCTAAAAGAAAAGCACAAATGCAGGCAAAAGAATTACCTGAAAATACCCCTTACTTTTATGTCCCCAAAACTATTTACCTGAGTGCTCCCAAAAACTATGATATCAATATGATATTGCATTATCTCTTATATAGCAGGATGATATTATAATGATTTCTTTCATTTATTCAAAAATACTTCTCAACTCTGTATGAAACACATATGATATATATAATATAGTGACGGGATATAATAGAGTTACTCAGACGGAATAAAATATCTATATGCTTGTACTTATTTATAAAGTTCATCCTTTAAAATTACATTGTAACAATAATATATATGGTATACCATTGAGATATACAATTCCTTTTGTATATGTTAGTGACATCCACTAAGTAAAAACAGTTGCATCATATGCATTTGTTTCAAGTGCTAAGACTTATGATGTAGCCTGACAAGATATGGGCCTATCTTATATATCCAAACCCCGATCTGTCTATGTTTTGGATATCGAATGCATATGGAAAAGAATTTTATCTAGATAAAAGTGTTTTCTTATTTCTCAAGTGCATACAAATGGTTTTTTCTTCACTATACAACTGAATCTTAATACTTTATCTCACTATCTCATTTTAACTTTCGCGGTTATTCCAAAATAAGTGTTACTTTAGAAATTCAAAATTAAAGTTAGTAATTATTTTTAATTATATCCTTTACATTAAGAAGTAATTCTTTTCAATATTGCTCAATTCTAAAAAAAAAATCTAATATACGAATAAGTTAATAAATTATACTTTATATTTTTTTAATGAACATGAAATGAGCTAAACAAACTGTTAAATTGAAGCGGAGGGTGTGGACCGTGCGGTAAGGATGCAAATGGAAATTGACATTCTATTTCACTGGCAAACAGAAAAACTGAGTGACATAATAAAAAAACTGTTCGTGGGTGAGACGTGGAGATAAACGTCGCCGTATGACAACAACCGACTCATCTCTTCTCTTATATTCTGTTCTGTTTGCTTCGTGTTCGATACTGGTTTCTGATGATCGCCAGTAGTAGATACACTCGTGATTCTCACCTTCTCCGAATCCACCAACCTAGGGTTTCCCAACGGTGCGATTTCTAGAACCGTCCTCCAATGGAATCACTCTGTTTCCATGACGGCAACATCACTAACTTGATCAACAAACGATATCTCGACGTTCGCCATGTACGCTTTCAAATTCTCATCTATTCTATCAATTACTACCTGTTTTTGATTTTCAATTCTCGTCAGTTTTCTATCTCTTCTTCGAATTGGTTAATTTCTACGTTATGATGATGCCATATGCTATAATTTTTCATTGTAGTTTCAGTTAGTCAAGTGAATAATAGTGCCTTGTAATGTGAGGAAAGGGAATAGTGGTGTAAAGTTTAGTCTCATATGCTCTACGAGGTTCGTCTGCTAGGGAAGTGGTCCTTGAAGATGCTACATTCTGAATGTAATTCCAACTGTAGCTAAGGTTCCAGGGGGTAAAATGTTGAGTTTCATCTAATACCAGTCCCTTATTACCAGTGGCGGAGCTAGGACTTTTACTTAGGGGATATGAAGAAGTAAACATACAAAGAACAAGGGTATTTAACATCTACTATATAAGTATATATACATAAAAGATAGTATTGACCTTGTATATACAACAACTAGCCAATATAATTGTTACAACCCATACTTTTGATGTCGATTGCGTCGCGAGTTAACTAACGTAAGCTCGGAAAAGTTAAGATCCCTCTACAAGGTTAAGAAATGTTTTAGATAAGTGTTGAGGAAGTATCGTAAGGTTTCGAGGTTAAACGAATCGAAGAAAATAAGTTCGTCAAAAATTGAATTGATGGACCAATTTCACGGCCCGTCAATTGGTGGTGGCTCCTCCGTGAATCCAAGGCAGAACCTAGAAAGTTCAGAGTCATTTCACGGTGGAGATTCACAACCCGTGAAATGGAATCACGGTCCGTGATTCCGTTGTGTATCTATGGCGGCGCCACCGACTTAGCTTGCTATTTAAGTCAGTGGCTCGACCTTGAGCCTCATTTTCACCTTCTCCAGACCCTAAACTCTCTCAAGAAGATCCCCCTTAGTTGAAGACCAAAATCCAATGTAAGTTATGTAAATCCAACACCGATAAACCCGTAGCACTAGTAGAAGCTAGTTTGTCACACCCTAACTTGGGGGTCTGGCCGGCACCCGGTGCGTTACTGGCTCGAGCGAACCATATCTGAATGCCATACTCTGAACATATAAAGCGTGCGGGCGGCGAGGATGTGACATATCAAATCTATAGACAGAATAATAATAACTCATAGAAGTCGACATGGCCTCATAATGACCATCAAAGGAGGGCCATCTGAACATACAACCTGAAAGGGGTGAGCAGCCCAAAACATATATACATACATAAGTCCGACAAGGCCACAGTACGAGTCAACTGACCAGAGAGGCCAAGAAGGCCATACATGATAATTAGACATACAACCCAAGTCTACAAGCCTCTAAGAGTATCATATTTGGCTAAAAGGTCAGGAAAGGATCCCACCATACTCAAAATGCATAAAACTGTCGTGAAGATCTAGTATGTTGTGGGAGAAGCTGTGACTCACCATTACTTTGTTATCCTTTGTAGTCACCAACTATCCTAGCCCTCTTGACCTGCAAATCCTGTAAATACCAGCGGTCCCTGATCAATGAACTCCCGAGGTTGTGAGTTCCCTGACCCTTCAAGGGGTCTATCAGATGCTCTAGGGTGGCGCCGCGCCTGAAGGCAACCAATTGTGTCAATATCTGAACCGCTCTCCTTACCTCCTGATCAGATGGAGCCGAGCCGGTGGTGGATCCGGGAGCTTCCCTCAGTTCTCGGAGATACCTGGAAAGGTGACTCACTTGAAACCTCGGACGGGTTTGTCTCAATGGAGGGCGTACAACTCGCATACCCCCTCGACCCTATTTCAACCTTTCGTCTAGCCAATAGCCCTTCCGGTAGCCTAGCTCAGCCTATGCTCATTGCTCATTCCCTCACTCATATTGGACCATCTCTTATTTGATATTATAATTCAGGACAACTATAAGGCTGACTTTTTAGTGATTTTCATGGTTGGCCTCACTAGACCAACTTAAATTTGGAAGGGAGAGGAGAAACTTTATTTGCGTTGTTTAGTATTTAATTTGGGAATAGTAGAGCAATGATGCTGAATTGTGCTGGCAAGGGGAAAAAACACAAATGTTAGATTGAAGCAACTTTGGATCATGAGGTGAGATATTTGTAAAGGAAAATCACTTTTGTTCATGAGAGGCAGATCATTTCCTTTTTTAACCGAAAATACTTTTTTTTGGAGAAAACTTTTTCCAAAATTGAAGGTAACCAAACAAGGACCTTTTTTTTCCTTGAGGAAGATATTTCTCAAAGAAACATTTCATTATAACAAACACGCCTTTATGCTAAGTGTAAATTAAGCAGTTACAGCCTTACACGCCTTTAACGCCTTTTGATGGATGATTCCTGAACATATTATTTTACTTTAATCTTTCACCAATTTTAATTAGCGAGAAGTGATTGTTTTTTTTCCTGAAATATGTGCACATGCATTTCAAGCCAAAAGTAATGCAAAGAAGAGTACAAGTAGATCAATGTATTTATATCAATTCTGACAATGGAAACAAGAAAAGTGAATTACAGCCCTCGTTTTATTAATTGTGTCCTGTTACTGCTACAAAAAAGAAGGAATTAAATTGAAAAATAAACAGAAGAGAACCATTTCCTGTCGACTAAAAATCTAAACTAAATTAGTGAAAACCAAATGTATTTGCTCTTCTTACTCAATCCAATATTGGAAGGGGAGCCTTGGAGTAACTCGTAAAGTTGCCTCCATGTGATCTGTGACCGACCTGAAGGTCACAGGTTCAAGCCGTGGAAACAACCTCTTGCAGAAATGCAAGGTAAGGCTGCGTACAATAGACCCTTGTGGTCCGGCCCTTCCCCGGACCCCGCGCATAGCGGGAACTTAGTGCACCGGGCTGCCCTTTACTCAATCCAATATTGTTAAATTTTGAGAAACCCAAGCCAAAACCATCACAAGAGCTTACAGATAACAGCTTTGATTTGACTTGGGGCAGCTACACACTTGTTATTCTTTTTGAAAATTTATCAAATGCCTTCTCAGCCACTTGAAATATATTTCTTCGTTCGTTCCTGTATATGAGACCAGGAAAGCTTCAGTTGCTTAATGATTTGGATTACTAATAAGGTTTTCTCTGGTGCTTTTAAGCTCATTACTTCTGCTTATTTCGTCTCACAAACTATATTCTGCTTGGGTTTCTATTCTTTATAGGACTCCAGTCAGGGATTACAAATGCACTCCTCTTTGGTGGAAAGAATGGCCTTAGAAAGAGAACTAGAGGTGAGTGCCTTAAGGATCTCTATACTATGGCACATATTATTAAGTTGTTTATCTCATAGTATCTTTTATCTGACTTTTTATTTTGCAAACTTGGGTATTTCTATGTTGAGAGTCGGGTGAGAGATTAAAAACATTGTTTATCTTATTTAGTGCAAAAGATAGTCATTAAAATCCTCATCCTATGCCTTCACTAGACAGCAACTAGTTGAGGTTGTCAACTATTTACCTTTTTTCAAGTGCAGCCCATGTAAGTGGTATTTTTTCATTTGCATAAGTAGGCGCTTTTTTCTTATTTATTGGCATTGAATGGTCCTCCTTTTCAATAAAATTTATGCATGTAAAACCTGAGCAGAATACAAATTTTAATATTTCAAGATGCTAGAACAATATGTGAAATTTTGGTCAGCGATGGGAAATTTCACCTTACTTGCATACACCCCATCAAAAAAATGTCTCAGTTTGATGTGTTGAGTTGGTTAAGGAGCAGTTTAATTAATTGTTTGAAGTGTGACAAACTGACACAGTTAGTTGAAACTTGAAAGAGATGTCATGTCAAATTGGAAATAATATAAAGTAGAAGTGATGGATAGGGAAATTAGTATTTGCGATGAATGGTTCTAGTTAAAATGTTTTTACAAATGCTTCTAAAGAAAGGTATTTTTATAAGCATACCATTATGCATCCGTATTATAATTCCTTCCAGACTTTAACAATAAAGTTCTGGGATTCTATATCCAGTTTCAAAAAAGGTTCTGATCTTCTATATCTTTCATCCTTCTTTTTTTCAATTTACACTATGCAGTATAATAATAATAAACCTAACATCAATTTCACTGTAAAAAGGGGTATCAGGATCCAGACTTGAAATGCTGCGCACATGCAAAGGATTTGTCTGCTTCTGGTCCTCGATCTATGTGAAGAAAATTGTCAGATCAGAGGCGTGTTGGTAATGTCCACAGAAACAACAACTATTATGCCTCAGTTGCAAAAAAATTGGGGCCGGCTGTATCAATCTCCACAGACCATGTTTATCCAATTAAATTCATCTCAGGCCAACACTATGCTAAATAAAAATAAAAATAAAAGTACTAGAAGTTTTCTACCGGGTATAAAATCTATTATAGGGCTAAAAGCTCTTAGGAAACAAACCTAAAGTGTCGTTTAACATAATAACTGAAGCGTGATCTCAACTAATTGATATCGCCTATATAGTTTTTTTCCTTTCACTATGTCCTATCTTTCGCAAACTCTGCATGGATTCCAAGAGATTGTAGATCATTCAACACAATGTCCTTCTACCTCGTTGCTTTTGTAACACCTTCATTCACTATGGTTTCACACCGATGGACCGGTGTATCTGGTGGTCGACGCAGTACATGCATTTGCTCATATGTGCTACTTGCACCTTTTGGTGAATGTGGTCGTTTTTAATCTTGTCTAATCTTGTATTACTTCACATTCATCTTAGCAGTCGTATCTCCACGATATCATCTTTTGGATGTGTTGGACTTTAGAGGCTCAACGTTCCTCCTCATATAACATAGTTGTCTTATAAAGTTGTAAATAACGTATCTTTCACTTCGGTAGGCATCCTTTTATCAAATAACATCCCATAAACACTTTACCATTTCAACCATCCTATTTTGATCCCATGTTTAACATCCTCATCTATTATTCTATTCTCCTAAAACAAGACTAGATATTTGAATTATTTGTATTTAGACACCATAACCCCGTCTAGTCTCACGACAAGTTCACTGTTGTTATGCTGACTAAACTTGCAGTACACATATTCAGTCTTACTTCTATTTATCCTAATGCCCTTTCTCTAGAGTGCTTCTCCATATTTCAAGCTTTTGATTGACGCAGTCACTGGTTTCATCAATTAGTACAATATAAGCTAACAAATAGCTTACACCATGGGACCTCATCGTGTATTGTGTTAGTTAATTCATCCGTAATTAGGGTAAACAAGTACGGTTCTATCCTGATCCTTGGTGTAAACCCACAGTTATGGGGAACTTTGTTGTATCTCCTACTACTGTTCTAATGCCGGTAATGTCTCCTTTGTACATGTCTTTTATGACATTTACATATCTATCTAATTTCTTTTCTCAACACCCACCCACCAAAGGACCTTTCTTGGTACTATCATACACTTTCTTCCGGTCAACAAACACCATGTGTAGATTTATTAACCTCTTAAGAAATGCTGTTAGTTGCTCGTTGGACTTCTGTTTGATAATATTTTGTTGGCTCATGTATATATGTGTGTGCTTACAGTCTCAAGGTTTGTTCATTGCTTAACAGGGGCATCAGGGTTGTGTAAATGCGATAGCTTGGAATTCAAAAGGATCCCTTTTGATATCCGGATCAGATGATACAAGAGTATGATACTCTCTATGCCTCTTGCTCCTTTATTCTTCTGTTTTTAGCTGAACTAAGTTTCTCAATGTGATAGTTGGGTTGGCTTCTAGAGTCTGCTAGATAGCCAGATATAAAACTCTCATGGACATGTGTGTGTGTGTGTGTGTTCATTATACTTTTCTCAGCCCTGTCTTGGAGACAGATTGTTGTCTATTAGTAGTCATTTGAAACTCTTGAGTACGTTTTATATTGATTTTTTTTTGTAGTTTTCTTAAGTCTATTGAGATTCTTTTCCAAAGTGTGAAAACATTGGTGATTGACTTGGACAGACAGAAGTTCTATTTAGTGTTTACCATGAGACCCTCATAAGTTGTTTTGGCTGTGGATTTGTTGCTTGTTGAATACTATTTTTATGATGTCTTTGATGATTCTGCTCATTGTGATGTTTGTGTAATACAATCAAGTGGTACCAAGTCAAAAATAACTTTGAGATAGTTTATTTGCTAATTATCTGTAAAGCAAACCAAGAGGCTACAATCTTTGTAAGCATTATCAACCTTGTGGTTCTCTGACTTTTTTTCCCATGGGTTGGATGTGATACAGGGAGGGTTGATTCGGATAGAGTTGACTTAATAATAGTACTGGAGGAGACACTTCTGCATCTTGACACATTTTCATCAGCACAATAGTCTACCTTTCCATTTAAAGATGTTCCATCATACAATATCTGATGTGTTCAGTTGACTTTAGCAAATTTGTTTCCCTATAAAATCAAGAACACAGAACACTTGAGGGAACAGTTGGAACTCAGAATCAAAAAATTTAGAGCAAAATATAGTTTTGCTCCCTTTAGTATCCTGTATTTTTAATTTTGTCCTATTATTTGCTGTTGCTCATATTTAACCTTGATTTGTGAGACATTACTATTTTCTAATTTAAACAGACATAACCAACTAACCTTTCAGCTATAATAATCAATGACCTAGGTGATGCTTGCGTACCATTTTTTAGAGGGGGCTCATTTCTAAAGGAAACTGTAAATTTACTACTTAATGTTCCTTTTTCAAAGTTACATGCTGCTTTGCATATGAGACCTAAAGACAAACATGCCCCGCAAGAGGTAGAGTCATAACTGAATTGCTAGAATTAGCTAGTTCGTTTATTATTGACTGAAATCTGCAAAGCTCGATAAATTGAAGCCAAGTGCATGATGTCGTAATTGAAGGATCAAAAGTGCAACCAAGATAAAGAGGACTGAGAAATCATTTTCTTTTGATTGGTAAAGTAAACATTTGTTCTTTTGTTTTTTGAAACTGGTAACTAAAGAAAACATTTATTCTTACCGATCATAAAAAGGAATTTTTTTTTCTTAGTAAATTAAGTTTGCTAAGTTACCATAAGGGCATCCCTGGTTTCGCAAATGCATGATAATTTACTTTTAATGTCGATAGTGCAAGTCGCCAGTGACTACATACCTAGTTGTTTCGTGTAACAGTTTAGGGAGATGCTTCAACTGTATATGGTTCTTTGACTTTTTTTAAAACCTGTTCTTCTTGTTGCACAACCGAGGTTAGTTACGTCTTCTAAAAGGATTGGGATAGACTTTCTTCGGACTGATTTCTCTCTGTTTCTGATTGTTATGTTCACATCAAAGAGAATGTCAAATTTTTCCTGCGTTTTCACCATAAAAATACATGGGTTTATGGGAAATAATTTCTTGCTCTGTTTTAAAGCAGTTTGAGCTCCATTGACAGTAGAAGCAGCTAACTTATCTGAGGTTCATGTTACAATTGTAGCTTGAATATCCCATATGGGCTTCCTGAATCAATCTGTTCATTTTGGCCAGTTCAACCAAAGTCGTTTTGATTACTAAGGTTGTAAACAATAACTGTAACACTTGGGAGAACCATTTCAAATCAGATGGTCTTTATTTCTCTTGATCACTTATAGTTATAGATTTTCATTTAAATAGCAGCCCAGTTCAGAGAGAAGCAAGATGCAGAAGTTTGAAGCAGAATAAAGTGCAATATCATACGAAGAATAACAACAACATACCAAGTTCCTGGCGTGAGTGCAGGAGGGTAGAATGTACGCGGACCTTACCTCTACCTTGGTAAGTAAAGCGGTGAGAGGGTGAGTGAAGTCCCACAACGTGGGGTCTGGGAGGATAGAATGTACACACACCTTACCTCTACCTTGATAAGTAGTGCGGTAAGTAGTGCGGTGAGAGGGTGGATGTAATTCAACTCGAACGAAGTGAGAGGGCGACTGATTACGAGGTTGTTTCCGAAAGAACCTCGGCTCAAGAAAAAACATAAACACAAGCAAAGAAAGAGAAAAAATCAGATCCGGACAAGAAATTTAAAGCAATATGAAAATGAGAGTAACAAAAGCGAATAAGCTATGATAAAACATTCTGAAAAAGAAGCAGTAACTAACGCATGTTACATGATAAACAAAGTACACATCTTTTTTTTCTATTTTGCTTTACAACTTAGAATCAGATTTCTTTTTTTGTTTATGCAAAAGATTTCAGTTGCTCCAAAGATATGACCTTGAATCAATTGCACCAACGGGTATCACCTCCCACACGAACAGCGTTCTCTTTCGGGCCTTTCACGATCGTCGACCGAAAATTTATTGAACCTAATTCTTCCTAAATTTTCTATTCGATAAGCGAAAGAACATAACAATAGAAATCAAAGGACGGATGACTATAAAACAATATTGCGCTACTAGTATGATAGGCTAAGCGAGCTACAATACTAACACTTCTGACTACAAGTATATAAGCGTCGTAGGACTACACTCGACTACCCTTCTACAATATGTGTCCTCGCGACCCCTATTTAAGGTCGTGTCCTTAGTAAATTGCGTCGCGCCATATCGATCTAATCACCTCTCCTCGATACTTCTTTGCCTACCTCTACCACTGCATTAGTATATCGTCATTTCTAATCCTATTCCTCGTTGTATGCCCGCGCATCCGTCTCAGCGTCATCATTCATGACTTACATTTTTTGGATGTGCGAAGTCTTGACTGACCAACACTCCACCCCATACAACATAGTTGGTCTAACCCCACCACCTTATAGAACTTGCTCTGCCCCAATACGATGTGTGACATCGTCATCAATCTCTCTATTCCCTTGGATAATAGACCCGAGATACTTGAAACTTCCTTTCTTTGGAATGACCTGAGTACCAAGCCTCACCTCTATGCCTATCTCATGGTCAGTTCGAACTTGCACTCAGTATTACATGCTTGTCCTACTCAGCCTAGACCTTTAGACTCCAGAATCTGTCTCAAAACTTCCAACTTAGCGTTCACTCTGCTGCGAGTCTCATCAATCAGGATTATGTCATCTGCGAATAACATACACTATGGCACCTCCCCTTAAATTTGTCGTGTCAGTCCATCCATCACCAAGACAAATAAGAATGAGCTAAGAGCTGATCCCTGGTGCAACCCCTTCATCACTGAAAAGTGCTCCGATTTTCAATGCTCTGAGTCTCCTTTTACCGTCCGTACCTTGATCTTGGCTCTATCATACATATCGCGATCACCTTAGTATCGTCAGTGTACACCTTTAACCTCGAAACATCTCCGTAGAACCTCGCAGGGACTTTGTCGTATGCATACCGGTCGATGAAAACCATATGTAAGTCTCTATTTCTCTCTATACTGCTCCACCAACCTCCTAATAAGATGACTTCTGTAGTCGAATGTCCCGACATGAATCCAAACTGGTTCTCGGAAATAGACACGTCTCTTTTCACCCTCATCTTTACGACCCTTTTCCAAACTTTCATAGTGTGACTTAGCAGTTACCCCTATAGTTATTGCAACTCTGTATGTCACCTTTGTTCTTATACAAAGGAATCATTGTACTCCACCTCCATTCTCAGGCATTTTTTGCCGTCTTAAAAATGACATTAAGCAACTCAGTCAGCCACTCCAAACTTGCCCTGCCTGCGCTCTTCCAAAATGAATCTCATCAGACCCAGTCGTTCGTCCCCTGCGCATCCTGCGAACAACACCCTTAACCTCCTCAACCTTAATACTTCTACAATATCCGAAATCCCGGTACCTACCGGATTGCTCCAGATCTCTCAGCACAATATTTTTATCTCTTTCTTCGTTCAAGAGTTTATGAAAGTAAAGGCGCCACTCCGTCTAATACGCGTCCTCGCTTTGATGCTGCCGTCCTCATCCTTGATGCACCTCACGTGATCCAAGTCACGGGTCATCCTCTCCCTCGCCTTGACTAGTCTATACAACTTCTTATTCCCGTTTTTCCCTTTAATTCCACATACATGCGTTCAAAAGCCGTCTTTTTCACTGCTGTAACTGCCTTTGCCTCCTTCCTCGCTATTTTATATAATTCCCTATTCGTCCACTTCTCCACCTCATCTTTGCTTTCTACTAATTTCGCATACGCCACTTTCTTTGCTTTCACCCTCTCTTAAACTTTATCATTCCGACATCAGTCCCTTCGATGCCACCACGGCTACCCTGCGAGACATCTAGCACTTCTACAGCTACCTCGAATCTGACTCCTGTCTGTGGCCATCTTGTCCCACATACCAGTCGCATCCCCACTTCTCCCCCAAGCTCCTTGGCCATCAACCTCTCCCCATCTCCTTTGCACTAACTATGGACAAACTCCCCCATTTGATTCTTAGCCTGTAATCCACAATCCTCTTCTTCTTCTCCATCTTGATGAATCCATCACCAAAAACTTATGTCGGGTTGTAAGATACTCACTCAGAATAACCTTTCAGTCTTTACAAAGACCGTTGTCAACCTTCCTAAGGAGCAAAAAGTCTATTTGAGTCTTAGCCACTGAACTACGGAAAATCACCAAGTGTTCCTCCTTCTTCAGAAACCTCAAATTGGCTATCACCATCCCAAAAACTTTAGCGAACTCCAAAAGTGAGATGCCTCTCCCGTTTTTGTCCCCGATGCCAAAGCCTCCATACACGTCGTCATAATTTCCGGAAGTGACCTGATATGTCCATTGAAATTCCCTCCTACAAATAACTTCTCAGTGGGTGGTATACCTCCCACCACCTCGTCCAAATCCTCCCAAAAGTGTCTCTTCTCCTCCTCGTCCAAG
Source organism: Przewalskia tangutica (assembly GCA_029844215.1). Classification (NCBI taxonomy): domain Eukaryota; kingdom Viridiplantae; phylum Streptophyta; class Magnoliopsida; order Solanales; family Solanaceae; genus Przewalskia; species Przewalskia tangutica. Next base: position 90,406,070 of record CM056736.1, on the reverse strand, counting down.
CCACATACGACGCGTAAGCACTAATAATGTTCATAATGAACCTTCCAACTACCAACTTAATCATCATCATCCTGACTCTCGTAACCTCTTCCAACTGATCCCTTAGCTCGCTGTTTACTAAAATGCCTACCCCATTCCTATACCTCGACCTGCAGAGAATCATAACTTATACCCATCCACGTCCTTAGCCTTAAGTCCTACCCATTTGGTCTCCTGGACACAGGCTAAATTAATACTCCTCTTCTTAAGAATCTTAACTAGCTCTATGAATTCCCCCGTTGAAGTCCCAATGTTCCAAGATCCTATTCTCAGCCTAGCATCTCCCTTAATCCACTTACCGCCTAACCCTCGCCCTCTTTCCCGACCGAGAACATGACCCTAGACTACCATTATTCACCAAAGCCACTAGAGCAAAAAACAATACTAGTCAAAAGGTTAACGCTAACACACGCGGGAACCAATACTAAATCACAAGTTAGCAAGAATCTAGAGGTAAGTCGGGCTTCTACAGACCAGAATGATAAACAAAGGACAAGAATGAAATGTCAAGATTCAGCAAGGCGTAATAGGCAAATTTAACAACAGAAAATCAATAAGGGCAACTGGAGGACTCCAGGTGGATAGAACCTGTTCCCGGAAGAACTTCACCGTTGGAGACTACTGTTCATCGCTGGAATCTACCGGAAATGTGGGTACCTGTGCAGACTTGACCTAAAACCTCATCAGAGGGTTTACGTGGTACAGAGAGGAGAAAAGAAAAGCGAAAGGAAGAGAAACACAAAAGAAAAAAAGACGCGGGGAGGGGGGGGAGACAGGTCTGGCCGGAAATAGGTCGCCGGCAAAGTGTACCTGGTCGGAGCAGTGCTGTCCGCCGGCGAAAGAAGAGTGGGGGAGAGAGGAAATCTGATACCCGATCGCCGATCGCCGGTGAAGGCTGGTCAGAGAGGCGAGGCGTGCTGTGGTGGTGGGGGGGTTAGCTTTCTTACCGTTGGGGAGAAGAGGGGAGAGAGAAGAATATCCACAATATTTATTCATTGTGACAGAAAAATTCACTCAACAGACAGGATTCTTAAACAGAAATCAATACGCAGCACGACATTAATCGATATCCAGAAACTAAAAGACATAAAAAAAGGAACAATAGAACCTGGTCGGTGGCGGCAGCGCTGGCAGTGGTTTCGCCCGCTAAAACTGTTGGGTCCGGCCTGCACTCCTGAGCAGTGGCCGCAAAAGATGGTACCTGGGTAAAATCTCGTACGCGGCTAGGGCTCCGGTCTCCGGCGATGTTCACCGGAGAAGGACACTACCAGAAAGGGAAGAAAGAAAAGAAGGGTTCCGGTCGACGGCGAAGAATATATTTCTGATAATCTTAAACAGGTTATGTAATTTTTTGTTACCTTTGAGTGCAATCTGGTTATTCTACACGAGGTAGATGCAATGCTAGACACAATGGAGAGATTGCACAACCTGTAATTATGCCTGATGCACTGCTTAGTGCAAAAATTAATTAACTTTTTTATTACTTGTTAATCTCAATGCATTGATGATACTTCTGGTAGGCTTAGAGCTAACTCTATCCTTCTAACATGTTGGTGACTTGCTTTAGAAATCTTTTCCTTTCAATCATGATCATCTACCTGGTAGTGACTGGCATGCCTTCTGAGGAATTTGGTATTATAGTGATCTCAAGTGTGCCGAGGGTCTATCAGAAACAACCTCTCTACCTCCCAAGGTAGGGGTAAGGTCTGCGTATACACTATCCTCCAGACACCACTAGTGGGATTACACTGGGTATGTTGTGGGTATGTTGTAGTAGTGATCTCAAGTGAGAAAGATGTTGGCGTTTACTATATATCTGGCATTAATTTAAAAACTCAGTTTATGCCTGCTCCATTTTACATGTTGTTTCGCCTTGGGAAAAGGGAGAGCTACTCTTACCATGGATTCGAAAATCTGGTAGATAGGTGAATACAGAATATCGCTCGACAAGCGGTGAAATTTATTTCTTGATTATACTTTTAGGATGAGTACTAGCTTTCTTCACTTGGTAATTCTTTTCTTTCTGGTATTTTTCATGGTTCTCCCACAAGGTGGATGATCCATCTCTATATTCATCCATGACTTGCAAATGGCACTCATAATGAGAAACAGATTTGAAGTACTGCACGTACTAGTTTTTCTCCTTACGATGCCATGGCTACTGGATGATCCTGCATCTTTGAAATTGAAGACCACCACAATTTGTGCTGTAACAATTATTTCGAGTTCTGCTCGTGCGTGGTAGAGCCAACACAAATAGATTCCTGTGAAGGGAGTTTTAAGTACCACCATTAATCTAGCAGTAAAATGATAAGATTTGAGATAGAGAACTATTCTGTTCTTCAAATCTAACCACAGAGATGGGCGAGTAAAAGAAAGTTCTCGTATAAACTTAAAACTTAAGATGAAATATGAATTTTCGGAGATGCTTTGTTACATCTAGATTAAAATAAATGAAGAGCTATTACTGACACAAGAGAAATTAAAGCAAGGGTTACCTGGAGTCTGCTGGGAGTACTCTGGCAACAGCTCTTAAATGTGACTTGAAGATGGAACAGTTTGTCAGAGAACTGGTTGACAATCTTGTGAGCAATTTTTCACAATTTCTTTTGCACTTTGCTGGTTAATTTTGGGCCCCCTTGCTTAATTATATTCCACAACTGTGGTTACCGTATCTGTATTGCATTCCTTGGTTCAGCTGATATTTGATGTCTTACATCTTGTGTTTTATGCACTATATCTAAGTGAAAAATTTATTTTCTGCAGATGAATATCTGGAGTTACTCAAGCCACAAACTTTTGCATTCCATTGAGACCGGTCACACTGCCAACATATTCTGCACGAAGTTTGTTCCAGAAACTTCTGATGATCTAGTTGTTTCTGGAGCAGGAGATGCTGAGGTAGTTTCTTGAAGCAACAACTTTTGTGTGTTTATACAACGATGCTGTTCAGTTGCTTTGGGTGTTTTTTCTCCAGAAATTTATGCTCTTTTCACATTTACTTTCTATGGCAGGTTCGTCTTTTCCATTTGTCTCATCTAAAGGGAAGAGGTTGTGAAGACAATGCTGTGACTCCATCGGCACTATTTCAATGTCATACCAGGAGGGTCAAAAAATTAGCTGTAGGTGTTCAGGCAGCAGTGAAATATTTTTATAGTAATAATCAAGTATTTATGTGGATTTTATTTCCTTCCTCTTTATATATATGCTGCTATTTCTGATTATAGGTTGAAGTTGGGAATCCTCATGTAGTATGGAGTGCCAGTGAAGATGGGACTGTGAGGCAGCATGACTTTCGGGAGGGTGCGTCTTGTCCCCCAGCTGGTTCTTCTCGTCAAGAATGCCGTAATATACTTGTTAGTCTTAACTCACTCTACATTGTGACGAATATATTTCATGTTTCATCGAATGGCTAAAAGTCCCCCGTCTCTTTTATAAGAAGACCGAGTTACGACTGCTTCATCAAAATTGTGTTTTTCCTTTTTTATGACATAATCATGATGTGCTTTAGGAATGCCTTTTTGCAATTTTGGCAAAAGCAATTGTGTTATGTGCTCTACTAATTTTTCCTTGGCTAGCCTGAAGCTTTAGCTATCAACGCAAATAGTTTTCTATGGTTAGTATTGGTTTTTACATTTGTTCTATAACCATAACTTCTCCTATTGAAGCATCTGGTTTTTTCTCGAGTGGTTGATGTTAATATTTCTAAGCACTCGTTTTTTTATTCAAGTGAATTGATATGAACGTTATGAACTCTGTATTAAGCTGTGGTGTATCTAAACAGTTTGCATTTCCATATGTTTGGTCCCTGATGCCAGCTTGACTTACGCTGTGGAGCTAAGAAATCGTTAGCTGATCCTCCTAAACAGTTGTTTGGTCTGAAGTCATGTGATATTAGCTCCACGAGGCCTCATTTGCTTATTGTTGGTGGAAGGTGTAGTTATCTTTATTAGTCTATTGAAGTAAGGGTATATTCGAGGTAATATGCTGGTTTTCTGATCTACAATTTACTTTTTTTGCAGTGATGCTTTTGCTCGGTTGTATGATAGGAGAATGCTACCTCCATTATCCTCGAGTCAGAAAAAGCTGCCACCTCCACCTTGTGTCAGCTATTTCTGCCCAATGCATCTTTCTGATCGTGTTAGTTTCGACTTCAGTTTCTGCATTATCTCACTTTAGAGTCTGCTAACAGTTTTGCTGGCTAGAAGTTCTATTATTTCTCTATCATTAAGGGTGCAGTGGTTTCAGTAGATCATGGGAAACACCTCATCTCATTTTCACACTTGAAATTCGCAGCTGCTTGCACTGAAGATGTCCTCCTCGTGACCTTTTCTCTTGACTTCATAAAACAAGAAATCATTGAGAAGTTCTTGCAAGGAACTTGTCTAGTCTAGTCCTCTACATGTTTTATTGTCAATCTTGTAGTTGGAACTTGGAAGTGGATATCAATGATGGCTTTCTCTGCAGAACCTGACTATATTAAACTTGGTTAATCCACTTCTGATAGACATGGTTTTTCTGTTGTCAACCATCTCAAAATTTAACTATGGTTACCTGATTATTTTCCTTGGGGCCTCCTCCTTTACAAATGGGAAGGGTCCTCCATCAATGATAATAAAAATGGGGAGGGGGTAACTTCAATGCAGGCTAATCTTCCGCAGGACTAGAATGAAGCAAAGATTAAAAAAAAAGGTAATATGTGTGTGTAGGTGAAATGCAACACCCAAGGGCATGGCCTAGTGGTTAATGAAGTGGATTGAGAACCATGAGGTCTAAGGTTCAGTTCAGCGGAGGCAAAAATACTACTCCCTCCGCCCCGATTAATATGTCACTCTTTCCTTTTTAGTCAGTCCCAAAAAGAATGACACCTTTCTATATTTAGTAATAATTCAACTTTAAATTTACCTTTTTAGCCTTAATGAAATGATTTCTAATCACACAGATTTTTATTGTTTGTTTTAGACCACAAGTTTCAAAAGTCTTCCTTTATTTTAAAAACTTCGTGCCCAGTTAAACACCCTCATATAAAATAGGACGGAGGGAGTATGTTATTTCTTCCTAACTATCAAAGCATTGGTGGATTGAGTTACCCGGTACCTGGTGGCTATGTTGCTCGGACTCTTAAAAAATATCGACGGGTGCGTGTCGGACACTCCAAAAGTAGTGCATTTTTGGAGTATCCGACACCGGTGCGGCAATGAAGGTGAAGAGTCCGCTCAATTTAGGCGGGTGGAAGGTAGCAAGTTCCTCGTGGAGTAATCCAGATGAGTTCAAGCTGGCCCCGACACCATGTAACAGTAGCATGCAAATTGGTTCATCTACTCGGCTGAATTTTACAATGAATATCTATTTCTGCTGAATTTCTTACCAAGCAAAGTTACTTTGTATCCACTTAATAGCGATTCCTCGTAGTTCTCTGTGTATATATATGTATCGCCTATTAGTCTTTTGCTCTGACTGGTCACTGTCACTGCTTGGAACCAAGAATGAGCAATTTATTTTTCGTGATTGTGGCATATCACGTGGGTTCGAATATGGAAGCTGCTGAATTTTTCTCTCTTTTTCCTCAGGGACGTTCTAGCTTGCATCTGACTCATGTCGCATTTAGTCCCAATGGACAAGAGGTTTTGCTTAGCTATAGTGGAGAACATTTATACTTGATGGATGTGAATCCTGGTACGTAACTTCAGTTTTAATCTTTCTTATAATAGATATGTTTGTTATTGATTCTTCCTCTGCTACCTCGTATGGTTGTACCTTCAGTTTTTGAAACCCCTGAGATGTGTGATGAATCTAACATGTGCACTATTAGCTATTTTGGGTTCGAGTACTTGAGGAATTCTGTTAGACATTTCACTAATTCAATATGTCAATTTTTTATACTGTGTTCCTCTGCTACTTCCCCTCCTCTTCCTGAAGCCAACTTTTATTAGAAATTTAACAAATTTGAAAGATAAGCAATTTGGAGGAAAGAAGAAAATAAAGATGATGTACATTTTTAATAAAGTATATAATGCACAACAGTCTAATAATATTATAAAATAAGCATGTGATATGTCTGGGTCGCTTCATCCTTGTCAAGGTGGAAACCTCATTGAGGGAGAGCAAACTTAATTGTATTTTTCTTCTTTTGATTGGTTGTTAACTGTGGTCCTTTCTTTTGGTAAATGATAAACTGACCTCGGGTTCACTGTACTTGTGTTTTAATACCATCTTCGATGGTTGTTGCAACATTTGTGTATCTGATTTTTTCTTAAACTTTAAAAAGTAATTCTTTGTGCATGAGCACTCATGTGAGTTGTTCTGGATATCTTTCAAGGATTAATTGACAAATAATTTTAATTTTGTCAACTTGCTGCAAATCACTTGTATTTAATATCTGAAAGTGACTGTGAGTTGAAAGTAACTTGATTTTCTGCTACCTTTTGAGATATTACATTCTGTGCGCTTGAAAGTTTAAGATAAGTCATACTTGAAGATCTTTGTTATGTTATTGACTTGTGATTTATGAAGCCTTTAATTCGTTGTAGCATATGGAAGTTCTATTTCATATACCTACGGAGATGTGTCAAACCTGATGAATTTTGCTCCCTTGCTCAATGGAATCGATTTGCAATCATCAGTTAGTGGAACCTTTTTGAATGGGTCTTCATCGAAAAGAATTCCAGCTACCAAGGTTATTCTTCCTTTTTTACCCCTCCCTGATTTCCTGCCTCCTGGCCGAATTGATTAAAAACTACATTTTGTTCTCTCTTTCTTTAGAGGCATATTTTAATAAACGTTGTTTCCTCCTTTCTTCAGCTAGAAAAGTGCAAAAAATTGATTCAGACAGCAGTGAAGTCTTTGAAAGAGGATTCCAACTTTTATTATGGGATAGAAGCTTGTAATGAAGTCTTGGACGTTTACAGGGATGGGATTGGTCCCCTTCTAACCTTTGAATGTTTATGCATTCGTGCAGCAATATTGCTGAAGGTATCTGAAGTCATACAATTTCCATATTTTACTGTAATTAGCACTTGTTTAAGTATAGTATACCTAATTTAAAATATATTTTTCCGGCTTTTACCAGAGAAAGTGGAAAAATGATGCCCATATGGCTATAAGAGACTGTGATAGAGCTAGAAAGCTCAATTCATCCTCCTTTAGGCCTCTTCTTTTGATTGCTGATGCTCTTTCACAGGTATATTATTCAGTGTTTGTAAGAACTTTGTGGCTAAAATGTCTTGTTCATACGCTGGCATTTATTTTTGCCAAATTCCTTGGAGTATCAATTATCAGTGAGAAATTTCAAAGGTGATTGTGTATCATACTTATGATGTACTCAAAATATAAAGCGATTTATGTGTTAGTCATCTATGAGATAGTATCAAAATTATTAAAAAGTTTCCGGATTCTCCTTAGATTAAATTTTTCTTCTCAGACCCTTGTGGTCCGGCCCTTCCCCGGACCCCACACATAGCAGGAGCTTAGTGCACCGGGCTGCCCTTTTTTTACATGGTATAACATTGGAAAGGTGGATTTTACCAATTACTCTTATTAGGAAGCCTCTAAATGGTTTAGATACTTTTTCTTACGTTCTGTTAGTTAAACTTTATGATTGATGTTTCTAGCACTTGATAATCTTCTTGTCTCCCAAGAATGTTAATTATTAGAGTTATTAGGTCTTTATTTTTTCAGTTGATCGGGAATAAATTTTGCTTGGTTCGCTTTCAAATATGCACTAATCCTCCATATTGTATACCTTTAATCTAATTATGTATTGTATGTAGCTATAACTACTTAAAATATATCTCTAGACAAGGATAATGTGTAAATTGATTGAGATTATTTGTCTGATTTTCATTAATCACTTGATTTTGCAAGCTGTTACCGATGTTATCTGCAGTTGGGTAAACATAAAGAAGCGTTGGAGTTTGCTATTGGCACTCAATCCTTGGCTCCATCTGATTCTGAAGTTGCACTAAAGGTGGAGTCTATAAAAGATCATATTGCTGCAGGTAAGTTACTTACATTGAGCCTGCAATTGTATTTTCTAGCCTAAAATATAAAATGTTTAACTGGTATTAGTGCCAGATTGCCAGCTCTATCTAATCCTATTGAAACACTAGTCTACCGCTGAGTATATTCTACTTTGCAAATCTTTCAGTTCCCTTTTGCCAGTGCTTAGAGAGAGGAAGTTTTAGGGTAAGGGAATAAATGTTGAGACTAGATACTTTTGTAATCTTGTTTGTATCTTCTTGTCCATGACTAGCTGATGAGTTATTTGTCACCTGACTGAGCAACACAAGCTTACGGGGTTTTCCTAATTATGTTGTTTTGCCTCCACCAAAAGGACGATCTTCATGTTTTCCTGTCTGCTCTACTGTTTTTTGGTCCTTTTGGAATAACTGCTTCCTTCACCTGGATGTCAATGTAGTTCTTGTGTGCCACTTTCTGATTCATATTTCAGAACTCTTATCATAGTTTAAATGTCAGAATGATTTTTGCAACTTATGTCTATGCGTGGAATAGCTGTAGAGAATTCATTATTGTTGAGGATTTGAGATTCATTTTACTAGAGCTTATTTTTGTCAGGAACAAAATTCTAATTTCTATTCATGCTCAATCCTTTAATTCGCACAAACAATATGCCTGAATTTACAGCTGAAGCCGACAAAATAAATAAGGCAAATGGTGGAGAATCTAGGTTTGATCCACGGGCTGGAAGAGTATTATCCCTCAGTGACATACTTTCTCGTTCAGATGCAAACAGTGATGCATCGCAAGATGGTCCCAGGTCTGAAAGAGATGATTCTGATGATGATGATGAGTTGGAATTGGCTTTTGAAACATCAATATCTGGTGATGATGGACAGGATGTTGATCCTAATGTCCTCCATGGAAGTTTGAACTTAAGAATTCATAGGAGAGGTGATTCCACTGGGGAGACTGGACGGGCAAATGGTTCTTGTGGTTCGCCAACCTCTAGTCAAAAAGAGAAATCAGTGTACCAGGTTTGGCTTGAATGTTGTTTTTCTCTGCTGTAAAGTTGTTTGGTCTCCCTTTTATTCTCTGGGTTCTGAAAAGATGTTCTTTTCTCTATCCTTTTTACTGTGTTGTTTGCTTTGATCTGCTTGTGCATCTTTCTGCTTTATTGAGGCCTTTTGTCTATTGAGGTCATGAGTGATGCAATGGCTGGTTCTGCATATGATATTAAAACTGTATATCTCGAACTTCTGGTTAGGTTATTTTTCCCTGAATCAGTTTATCTTGCTCTTTGTTGCCGCAAAGTTACTCTAAAACCAAAGTCTCTAATATCATCTCGAATCTCTTTCCAGCATCCATTTTTAACTTTGAATTTGTGTTCTGACTCAAACATATAGAGGCTCTTGGTGGCTGGTCTGAGTAGATTGTGAGTGATGACTTGCTGGTTTTTGTTGCTGATGAGTCCCCTGCTCCAACACTTGGTTATGTTCTAGGGATAATTCACATAATCTGCCCATGCTCATATGGAAATGAATTCTATCTCCTTATTTACCAACAGTTAGAGATTTACTATTTAAATTTCAAAGGTCATAATAGGTTTTTGAAGATGAGCGGAACTGTGAAAACTGAAACAATAATCAGATGCATCCAATTGATCATAGCAATTGTGTTTGACATACCTTCTTGTGCACTGTTTATTGAATTGCAGGAGTAGCACGTGGGAGAAACGAGTTTCATTTGTTAAAAAGTTTCAAAATGCTCATCCTGCTGACTGATTAATAATTGCAGAATAGTAGGAATTCATGGATTTCTTTTGTTAAAAAGATGTCAAAATGCTCTGGAAGCCAAAATATTAAAAGTTGAACATCTCAGTGAAGTTTGTTCCCCTTGTTATATAGATGCATGTACACTTGTCTTTCATTGTCAAGTTTATTTCTTTGTTTAAACAGTGTACTTTTTTTTTGTTTCTCTCAAACAATATTGTAGCCTGAAGCAGCGGTAGATATGAAGCAAAGATATGTTGGTCATTGCAATGTAGGCACTGACATCAAGCAGGCGAGCTTTCTTGGTGAACGAGGTATATTCAACTTTTTAATGGTCTCCATGTTCATGTTTATGCTGGAACATTATCTGGTCCTTTATAGTTTAGTCGAACAACTGCCTTTTACCTACTTTGCTCCCCTTTAATCTTTTTCAGAAGGATCTATTGAAGTAAGAAATTAAACCTACATAGACGGCAAAGTCAATTGTTCTGTGTGTGCGCATTATGATAGTTGCTGGTGGGAAAGAGGATGAGGTAGACCTAAAACCACGTAGAAGGAAATTTGTCTCAAAAGACCAATCTCCAAGAATCCATGCGGACTTTGCTAAAATAGAACAGATGGAAGCAAACGATCCATATGGGTTATAAGAGATTGAGGCTTAGTGATGTTAATGCAATTTTTAAAAAACCCGTAAAGAATTGCATGTTAATGTTCAACTTCTTTTTTTTTGGTAGAATAATTAGTTTTTATTAATATTTGGGCAAAAACAAAAGCCTGTAACAAGAGGTCTACCAAAAGATAGAAAAACCTACATAAATATATCGTTTTCTATAAATGACACCTAATCTTCTATACATACGAGGATCTCATGGGTGCACCAAAAAGAAATAAAGGGTAAGAGGCTACTCCTCAACGGTACACATTCATCTCTACCCCTTCAAAAGCTCTCCTATTTCTTTCTCTCCGCACCATCCACAAAAGTGCTAGTGGGATAATATTCCAAGACCTGCCCCTTCTCTTCCCCCTTCTACATCTCCAACTAAACTACCTCTTTCACAATGCCTGACATCATCCAGTAAATTTCCAAACCATGTCAAAATTTCCCACATAACTCCGAAACAGCCTGGCAATGAACAAGGAGATGATCAACATCTTCAACGATCCGTACACATAAAACACCAACTAACATACATAAGTGAGCTTTTTCTTCCTCAAATTCTAGTGATGTTAATGCAATTATGCTATGTTAGTGTTTAGGGGGAGTTCTTTACTCTATTTTGAGTTTGTAAGCGAATAGTAAATGTGGAGAACCTTAAGTTTGCCAGTAGTTCTTTATGCAAGCTAGTAGCGAATATAGAGAACCTTAAGTGTTAGGTGAAACATAATTTATCATAAAAGCCCAACTATTGTTTGCCGGTAGTTCTTTATGCAAGCCAGCAGCGAATATAGAGAACCTTAAGTGTTAGATGAAACATAATTTATCATAAAAGCCCAACTATTGAGTGTTGGGATGAAATGGGTTCAGATAGCAGGAAAGTGATAGTGAACGATTGGTATAGTCAACCCTGCTAGTTAAGATTGAGGCATAATTATTGTTTTGTTGCACGTTTCACACTTACCTATTGTGTCAGCAAAAACATAATTCATGTAGCTCATTTCTCTTGTTGCCCTCTCTCCTCGCCTTCTGATGTAGGAGTAGTTGGTTAGAGATTTTTCATGTGGCTCATTTCTCTCGTCGCCTTCTTATGTAGGAGTAGCTGGTTTGAGTAAGTTACTATGGAGTTTAGCTCATCTGATCAATTATTTTCCTATAATAGGATAATCAATCCCATGAGGATAAGATGGCATGAGCCATATTCACCCAAGGTGTGGCCTAGTGGTGAAAGAAGTGGGTTGAGAACCATGAGGTCTCTGGTTCAATTTCCGGCGGTGGAAGAACACCTCTTATTATCTGTCCTAGCCGAGGTGGGTGCAAGCTGGCCAAACATCACAGTTATAAAAATATGCAAAAAAATTGAGGGTTAAGTTAATAAAATATTTTATTGGTTTAAAATAGCAACCCCCCCCCCCCCCCCCCAACGCAAAAAAAAGTATGCTGACAGAACTATAGAGTGAGTTGGATTACCTAGGTTATGTTATGATCAGATTCTTAGGCATCAAGGAGGTGTTTTCCTGTCTGGATTATTTGATTCAGTTCAACAGGGATGCTTATTAAGTATGATAGCAAAATTTTCTTAGACAATTATGTAGTTGAGGATGTCCATGGATGTTACAGGTCAACACGTACTTTAGAAGATAATTTTTCTTCTCTCTGGCTCTGTTGACCAATTATATATTAGTTATGGTTCACTTTGGTTGCTGAACCCCGCGTCTCACTTGTTCTCTCTGTCGTGAGTTTTATGACTTCTTCTCTTTCCATCTTGGTGAACTTCCCTTTTTTTGTTTGTTTGTTTGTGTGTGCTTGTCTTATGCTTGTGCCTGAGAGAGTGCTGATCTGGAAGAAAAGGGGGTTACACTGCTTTGATAAGGATTATTGATAGTGAGTTGGATTTGAAGGGTTTTCTAAGCTACTTTAAAATTAGATGTGTCAAGATGGATCCACTCTATTCCTGTGATAATAATCATGTAAATTAGTGCAATTTATTATAAGGATCTCAGTGTATATGTTGTAATAATCATTGTGCAGGTGAATACATTGCTAGTGGAAGTGATGATGGCAGATGGTTTATTTGGGAGAAAAGAACTGGTAGATTGATTAAAATGCTTCATGGAGATGAAGCTGGTATTTTCTCTGTTCTCATAAATTTGTTAAAATTCTTATACTTTAAAGTGGTTATTATAATCTGCCATACCTAGTCTGACGTCTCGACTTTCACCCTTGTTCAGTTGTAAATTGTGTACAGTGCCACCCATATGATTGTGTTGTGGCCACCAGTGGAATTGATAGCACCATTAAGGTGAGAGACAAATGTCACAAGTACTTGGGATTAGTTGTCACTATGTGTAACGACAAATTTACACATCCGTTTACATGTATCTCTTTCAGATTTGGACTCCAACTGCTTCTGTCCCTTCCCTTGTGGCTGGTGGAGCTGCAGGACCAGAGACTTCCAATGTGTTAGATGCAATGGAAAGTAATCAGCGCAGATTGTGCCGCACGCGTGAAGCTGTCTTGTAAGGCTTAACAGGCTAATCATCTTTCCTCTAAATTAATTTTACATATGCTATGTGACATTAACTCCTATTGGACACCCATCAATAGTCTAATAGGGAATTGACTTGCAGACTCTGCTTAGTTTCTTCTTTCAAGTGATGACATTATTCATGATCTGTCTTTTATGTCAAAAGCCTGGGCATGGTAGTTCATAGCCCTGTTCCTCCTCTGCTGTTAGTAGCTACTTTATGTTAGCTCAAACCCCGTCTTCCTCCATTACTGTTCTCTGAATTCTGGTTGTAAAGCACCTTCAGAAATATAATAAACCATCTAAATCTTGATGAGATTGCAGTGTAATTAATGCCAATAGAATAGACTTCCATGTTGACTGATAGATGCGAAATGGGTATTCTTCCTATTTTAGCTATTTCTTCTAGTTTCTGACAACTTCGAGCTATCCATATTGTTCTTCGCAGGCCTTTTGAATTTTTGGAGCGATTTAGGATGCATGAGTTTACAGAAGGCAGCTTACATCCATTTGAATGCACACAAAGCTGAGAATGTTAACCCGATTCTCTTAAATACTGGTATGATAATTTATCGTCTGGCCTTGTTTTTTTTTGATAAACTGTAAAATGCTTAGTTGATTACCTGAAAGTTCCACTCGGACTTCAGTATTGGTGTGAGCTTTTGGATCACCTTCTCCTGAGCACCAGCCACCTACAAACTCTAGCACCGGTACCTTTCTGACAACTTCTTGTTTGCCAAAATGCACACCAATATCTAACAAGTAATAATTCCTGTACGTCCTAGCAATTTTATCCTGGTAAGGTTTTCGTCGATAAAGCTAGAATGACAACAGCGATGCATGGTAAATGTAGCCTTTCTCAGATGACTTCCTTTGACTATTAGAGATTGAGAAAGTAACTTATACGACTACTACTGCAGTTAAGTTAGACCGACATATATGCTTAACTTACTGATTGTAACAGGAATGATTCAAATTATTTGTAAGTAGTTCTTTACCCTTTGAATATTGTAATGAAATGGGTCCACATCTGGGCAAAATGGATTTTGAAGATTCATATAGCCGACCCTGGATTAGCTTGGGATTGGGGCGCAGTAGTTATATAGTAATTGTTTGTCAGATCAAAGGGAAGAAAATGTAGGGGGCAAACCCTCCTGCAGGCGGAAAAAAGAAAAGAAAGAGGAACCACTAGCTGATTGTTCTCACTTATCACTAAAGACTCTGACCACTAGCTATCATTGCACGAGTATTAGTCCGGATAATTTGGCTTGGTATCATTTAAAAATTGTTCAATCAATGTTTCAAAGAGTTGGAGAAGATTTATTTTGCAGAGGAATCGCGTAATGCCCTGTCTCGCCGCACTCATAACATGCTCCCTTAGCTATAAGGCTGCTGAACTGTCATAGAAGAACCCGAATATCCTCCATGGTGCAAGGTCGAGTAAGACCTCGGAAGTGCGCTTAATCGTGCCCGCTATAACCTGAAGAACCACCTGCTAAAACCTGTAGTGATGACTGGATGGGGCGGCTGTAAGGATGATGACGAACCCTGTCATGTGCCCCCCACCTCTAATAGGACCTCTGGAACAATCAAATTTACGAGCTGTCTTGTCGCCACCCCCACTACGTGCCCGACCCCTGACTCAACTCTCCTGGCATGCTCCACTACTGACTGGAATGAGGCCCCAGAAGCCTCCAACTGCAAGGTCGTCAGCCAAAGCGGAAGGTCCAAACCCTTCACAAATCTCCTCACTCTCTCAGCCTCGGTCGGAAGTAATGTCGTCGCATAACGGGACAACGCGAGAAATCTGGTCTCATACTCCGCAACCGAACTACCCTGCTGCTCTAAAGTCGAAAATTCATCCTTCCTGTTGTCTCTCAGTGTACGAGGGACATACTTCTCCAGGAACACCTGGTAGAACTGGGTCCAGGTCAAAGGTGGCGATCCAACTGGTCGACACTCCACGTACGATCTCCACCACTGCTTGGCATCCCCAACTAACTGGAAGCTCCACTATACCCAACTTATGAAACATCTCATGGCAGCTAACAATAAACTCGTACGCATCCTCCCCAGGAGTACCATAGAACCAAAGAGGAGTCATTTTGGTAAAACCCTCGAACAATTTTCGCTCCTCAGCGGTCGCCCATCCATAGGCCTTGGAACAAAATCAGGCGCTGGAGTATCATCAATACGGGGAGCCACTGCTGTCGCCGGCAATACCCTCGATGTCCGAAATCCTGGAGCAACCGCAACATCGGGAGTCTGACCTCCCACTCTAGTCTGCGACCATCCGGAGCAACTGGAAGCATGCCCGCCTGAGCCAAACTGTCAAGGTACCCCAAAACTGTCAAAGTACCCCAACACCCGAAACACAGCCTCCTGAAAGTCAGGAGTAACATCGACCTCAGGCTGTGCCTCAGCATCTCTAATCTCCTCCTCCGGAATGTCGTTAAGCTCCGGAGTCAACTCCCTGTCCGGGTCCTGAGCAGGTGCTGGTGTCGGGTTCCTACTCGGAATAGCTGCACGGCCTGCGCCGCCACGTCCTCGCCGCCACGAGCAATGCCTGCGCGGGTATGGATGCAGTGCGCGGTGCAGTGCGACCTCACCGCCTCCGTGCGATCGATCGCGTCCTCACTTATCTGTGAGAGAACATAGAAATGAGTGTAAGATATCAATCTGAACAATGTCGCATGAAAAGAATGAACCAGATACCAATCAGATTGAACTAGCACGAAAAGAGTAAAGAAGTGAAGTATTTCCTAAATGTCCTATAGCCTCTCGAGGATGAGTACAGACGTCTATGTTAGCGATTTATCCACACGCTTAACGCAAGTGCACGTATCGTGACAAGTAATATAGTCTGGGTAAGACCGAATATCGTCCTCAGGGATTAATGTTCAATTACCAATTTCTATCCTATGGTATCTATTTGGTGATCGATATTTTGATGGTTGTTTGTATCTATGACTAACTAATTATAAAAGTTAACTAAATTACTTTACTTGAATCAGATATGGTGGAAATAGGGCTTCCAACCTCCTCAACTATCCGCTCGCTTTAATCTTTAATGCAATGATAAATGTTCTTCTTTTATATTGAGATAGCAGGTTAACTAAGCTGTTTTATATTCCGGTTAGATATAAACACTCAACCCCGATGTAGAACCCTTCTATCTTTCGATGATAAGATTTACCACAAAGGAGGATAATAACAATAACCTATCAAACTACACAAGTATCGGGGTACTTTCGTCCACGATTTTAACCTATGTTTATTCAACTATAGCATATTCACAATCTCCCCTTTCGGATCTCGATTAGAAATGATGATAATTAGTGATCAATTAATTACTAAGCAATCAAAGCAATTATTGAATAAATCTCAACTATATAAAGAAGAAACCAAAACCATGCATTAAATCATAAAACGAGGTTCAAGTGATTTGAATGGAAAGCCCTAATTAAAGTTTAGCTCCTAGCCATAGACATGCTAAGAACTAAAAGGTTATCCAACATAACTGAAAAATAAATAAAGTAAAATCTGCCCTAAGGCCTTTTTATATCCTTCAAAAACCTTCTCAACTTTTCCCTCTTGGTCTTGGCCCAATCCCATTCGGATTTGGCTGAAAATACGCGTCGGTGCCACGGCCCTGAGACCGGCGCCGTGGCGCCGAAATTCCTGCAACTCGTCAGATCTTTGGGCGCCGTGGTGCTGCTTTCGCTGATAGAGTGGCGCCGCCCTGTCCTTCGTCCGGGGTGCCAACTTTTCGTCTCTTTTGGCTCTGGAACCTCTGTTTCTGCCCTCTTTTTGTTTCTTTTCGCCAATGTGCCATTTTAAACCACTGTGACTCAAAAGAAAGAAAATCTATACTAACATGACACGTATTTGTACAAAAATGGGCCAAAGACTAATTAAAGATGACTCAAAAGGTGTATATAAAATACGCCTAACAAATGCCCCCAAACTTAGCCTTTGCTCGCCCTCGAGTAAAGATCAGAAATAGAAACAAAGACACGAAAGAAAAGAAAATAAAAGGACTCAAAGACACTGATAATCTGCTGCACAATTGCCACTAGAAAAACATGAAGGTTAGTAGGATAATATGCAGGAACATATAGCATGAATTTTTAGCATTCTAAAACTCTTAAGTCAGATATTTCGCAAATTCAATTCAATCATTCTCAATGGACGTAAGAACACTTCACCTATGCATGTCAATATAAAATTTTATGGCATGTTTACTTGCTATTCTCCACTAATCATGGGTACAAATAGGCATTTATGCTCAACTTACGTACCATAAACTCTTTTTCTTTCAACTCTTCCCTTTTCTTTTGATTTCCTCTTTAATCTCGTACCTATCTTTCCCCTCTTTTTGTTTAGAGAGAATAATTTGATTTCAAGAATTCTTGACACAGATTTTCTGCTTCTAATTCCATTATATTATTCCACTTTACTTCATTAGGCGTTTCAAGCTTGGTATCATTTAAAAATTGTTCAATCAATGTTTCAAAGAGTTGGAGAAGATTTATTTTGCAGGGGAATTATAAACTAGTAAATCCTATCTTGTTCACAAGGCTAAACTGGGAGAAGAGATAGTTGTCAGATTGAGGGAATTCTGTTCCACTTCTACCTCATAAGGAACATTTGGAAGTCACAAAAGCTACCAGCGATTTGGCCAAAAATGTTCCGGTTGCACCTATAATATGATTTCAGTCATGTTTTAATTGCGCAATCGTATGAAAATGTGCATATAATTGTCATTTGTCTTCAAATTAGTAGCTCAATGTGTCAAAAGTGCAGCAACGTAAGACAAAACTAATATAGATCAAGAATAGTTATCTAATACTATTATTTCCTTGTTTGGTGTTTTGGGTGAAAACAGGGACATTGGTTATTGCCTCTTGGTTGGAGGACTAATAAGTTCTTTTTGCATATACGTCTATAGTATTGTGCTCACTATGTAACACAGTTTTTGCTGCTCGACTCTGGTTCATCTGTCAAATCAACGAAAGTGGTGCAAGTTTCATCTGTAGCGTCATTATAGATGACCTAGTAGATTGCTTAGCGACTTCTACTTCTTGTATAGGGGTTTAGCGTTGAACTTAATACACGGGCAATATACACTAGTGACTATCCTATGGACCACTGTTGTTCATTGTTCAGTCAATTATTTCCAAATGAGGGTGTTCTATTCTTCTGTTAGTGATAATTGTTAGAGAATGGGCCTCCACAGCCCATCCAGTCCAGCCCATCCCTTTTCCATATTTTTTAATATTTTCCATATTGTATATTTGGTATATTGTAGACTTAGTCTTGTACCTAACTTAGTATTGTAATATTACCATAAGTGTAGATTTAGTCTCCTTATAGAATAGGGTTTAGATGTAAAGTAGGAATAAAATTCTCCTATTGTAACTTGTATATATATGTCTTTCATCAATAGAAATAATCAAAGGATTAATTCTTTCATGATATAGAGTCTAGGTTCTTTTCCTTGCTTCCGCTTCTCACTTCTGTTCTTGAAAACCGTGCTAATCTATCCCCCCTCGTATTCCCAAAAAACCCGAGCCCCACTCCCTCAAAAACTTCTCTTCTCTGAATCTTTGTGTTTTATTCACCATGACTGATAAAAACACATTTCATTCTGCCCTCACAGTTCCAACATCAAGAGCATTCTTCCTATTGTTCTTGATCTAGAGAACGTCCAATATGGGACGTGGGCGGAATTGTTTAAGATGCTATGACACATTAAGTTCTTCACCACATCATCCTTCTCACTACTCCTACGGGGGGTGATATGACGTCTACGTCTACAACGGTTGTGCCCCCCAAAACAGCAGATCCAGACTTATGGGTCTTGATGCCAAGGTTCTCCCGTGGATTTATGCCATTATCTCCTTGGATCTTTTACAGACGGAACCCAATTCTACAGCTATGGCCATAGCTTGGAATCAATTGTGTGACATCTTGCAAGATAACAGTCATTCTCGCATTGTTATCCTTGAGCAGGAATTTTCTCAAGTTGCTATGACGAATTTTCCAAACGCTTCTTATTGCAAACGCCTCGAGGACTTGACATACCAACTTCGCAATGTGGGTTCTCCTGTTTCTAATTTTCTTCAGATGGTTGCTGGTCTATTTGAGGCCTTTACAGGGGTTGCTTCGGTTATTCGTCAAGGTAACCCCCTGTCGGAGTTCTATCAAGCCCGCTCCATACTTTGGAAGGAGCGGGTTTGGCTAAAAGGACATCGATCGGAGCAAGCCTCGTCGTCATGATGACTGCTTCCAATTTTTCCCCTTCCAATCCAGCCAACGTGTCCCAAAATCACAAACAACGGGGTGGTAAGAAGGGCCAAAATCGGAAGCATAATGGCAAAAATCGCGGCGGCAACAACGGGGGCAACCGTCAGCAGCAGATTCGGCCCAGCGGCCCTCGACGATGGCGTGGCGATGAGTCCCAGCCACTGCGGCCAAGATTTCTGGCCATGGCTCGATTCGGCCGCGTGCCGCGCCCAACTTCTTCCCTGGCCGACTCTGTGGTTTAGAGCCAGATGGGCAAGCCCCAAATCCGCAGATACTTGGACCTCGCCCCCCTCAGGCCCACCACGCAATGGGACCCACTCAGACCGACATTGAAGCAGCGATGCACATGCTTGGCTTGACTCAACCGGACCTTAATTGGTACATGGACACAGGTGCCACTACCCATATGACATCCGTCCAAGGTACTCTCTCGTCTTATTCCAATTTGAGCAGTAATCGTGGTATAATTGTTGGTAATGACAGTTCTATTCCAATTAAGGGTTATGGTAATAAAACTTTGTCCCCTCCTCATCCACCACTTGTCCTGAAAAATACCTTTCATGCCTCAAAATTGATTAAAAATTTGGTGTTTGTCCGTAAATTCACCACTGATAATTGAGTTTCAATTGATTTTGATCCGTTTGAGTTTTCTGTGAAGGATTTCAAGACGGGGAGTCCTCTCATGAGGTGTGACAGTAGGGGGATCTTTATCCAATCACATCCAGTCTCGGCATCTCGCGTCAAGACCTTTGCAGCTCTTGCTCCTTCCTTGTGGCATGCTCGTCTAGGTCATCCGGGGTCGTCTATTTTATCTTCTTTATTCTTTAGATAGACATAAGTTTATTTCATGTAAGGGTACACGTAGTACTCCAATTTGTCAATCCTGTGCTTTAGGAAAAATTATTAAGTTACCATTTGTAGCTTCGAATTCTAATACTTCAATGTCATTCGATATTATTCATAGCGATTTATGGACATCTCCGATTTTCAGTTCTATGGGTCATTGATATTATGTTTTATTCTTCGATGATTACTCTTAATTATTTATGGACATTTTCAATTGCGAAAAAATTACAAGTTTTTTCCATTTTCGTAAAATTTAGAGCTTTCATAAGAACTCAATTCGAACGGAAAATAAAGAACATTCAATGTGATAATGGTAAAGAGTATGACAATGGGGAGTTTAGGGAGTTTTGTGCTCAAAATGGGTTAATTTTTATTTTTCATATCCTCATACGTCTTCACAAAATGGGAACGAAAAATTTGTACCATTAATAACATTATCCGCACTTAATTGGTTCATTCTTCCGTCCCTCTATTGTTTTGGCATCATGCGCTACAAATCGCTACCGATCTACTTAATATTCTTTCCTCTAAAGGTTTGACATATTCTTCCCCTCTTCAGGTTTTATACAATAAGACTCTTACGTATTCTCATCTTAGGGTCTTTGGATGCTTATGTTATCTGTTGTTTTCATCCGCCGCAATCAATAAACTTCAGGCACGTTCTACCCGTGTGTGTTTTTGAGTTATCCGTCAAATCACCGTGGTTATAAATGCTTTGATTTGTCCTTTAAACGGATCATCATTAGTCGTCATGTTCTATTTGATGAGTCCAATTTCCATTTTCTAAAGTAGAAAAACCCGTGCCTAATTCTTATAATTTTTTGGATGATGCTATCTCCACCTATGTTCTCCGATTTCTGCAATTTTCGTAAAATACGCCATCGCCGAAGGCTCGCTTTCGATGAATAAATGAATTTGATCCCGTCGTCAGCGTCGCGACACCAAAACTTCAGAGAAATCTACAGTTCATCCGGCGCCGCGACCCTAGACCATGGCACCGCGGCGCCTTCGACGGACAGTTCCAAAAATTCTCAAAATTCACCCAATTCAGTCCAGAGTCATGGTCCTATCACTCGCAGTCAACGGAGTATTTTTAAACCAAAAAGACATTTTAATTTGAATTCTAATATTCTTAAATCACTCTTACCCCGTAATCCTGTGTCTGCCCTAAATGACCCTAATTGAAAAATTGCGATGAATATAATGCTCTTATTGATAATAAGACGTGGGAGTTGGTGCCCTGTCCAGCTGATGTTAATATTATTCGGTCTATGTGAATTTTTGCTCATAAAGAGAATTCTGATGGTTCGTTTGCAAGGCATAAGACTCGTCTTGTGGGTGATGGTAAGACTCAGCAGGTTTGTATGGATTGTGGTGAGACTTTTAGCCCGGTGGTCAAGCCGACGACTATTCGTACTGTGCTCATCTTGGCTCTTTCGAAATCATGGCCCATTCATCAGCTAGATGTGAAGAATGCTTTCCTACATGGTGATCTCAAAGAAACAATATATATGCATCAGCCCTTGGGTTTTAGGGATACTAGATATCCTTATCATGTTTGTTTGTTGAAGAAGTTCTTGTATGGGCTTAAGCAGTCTCCACGAGCTTGGTATAAGAGGTTTACTGGTTATGTTTCGACTATGGGTTTTTATAATTCATTATTCATATATAGTCATGGTTCTTCGATGACCTATATACTATTATATGTGGATGATATTATCTTGACTGCCTCTTATGATGCTTTGCGAAAGTATCATGACAATGCTCAGTTCTGAGTTTGCTATGAAGGACTTGGGTACATTGAGCTATTTCTTGGGAGTTGTTATTACTCGTCATACAGGTGGATTGTTCTTATCACGGAGGAAGTATGTAGCACAGATCATTGAGAGGGCTGAGATGTCATCCTGTAAGTCCACTTCTACTTCAGTTGATACTAAAGTTGGGTGCTGCAACTGGCTCTTCCTATGAGGATCCGACCCGCTATCGTAGTCTTGCAGGCGCCCTTCAGTATCTTACGTTCACGCGACCTGATGTTACATATGTCGTACAGCAGGTGTGTTTGTTTATGCATGATTCCAGAGTTGAACATACGAATGCGCTCAAACGCATTTTTTTTTGTTGACAAGGGAACCCGCAGCCGCTACCCGTAGGTGCGCTCTGGGTAAACCTAGCCTGCAAACCACGTCAGCCAGAATCACACTAGGCAAGCCAGGTGTGACAGGCTCCCCAAAGAGGCGAAGGTAGGTCAGTTGTAACACTGGGGGATTCGAACTTGAGACCTTGGCCCTAAGCTCACCCACACCACCCATTTGGATACCCTAGCATCCTTGACCAACGGGCCAAGTGCTTCGGATAAACATCTAATAAACGCTCAAACGTATTCTTAGGTACATTAAGGGAACACTTGAGTATGACTTGCATTTGTATCCTTCGTCGACGTCTACACTTGTCTCATATACAGATGCTAATTGGGGTGGTTGTCCTGACACCAGACGGTCTACGTCTGACATGTTTTTAGGTAATAACTTGATCTCATGGTCTGCCAAGCGTCAAGTCACGCTTTCACGTTCAAGTGCAGATGCCGAGTATAGAGGGGTAGCCAATGTGGTTTCCGAGTCATGTTGGTTACATAATCTACTGTTAGAGCTCCATTGTCCTATTGAAAAAGCTATCTTGGTGTATTGTGATAATATAAGTGTCATCTACCTTTCTGGTAATCCAGTTCAGCACCAGTGTACTAAACACATAAAGATGGATGTTCACTTTGTTCGAGAGAAGGTAGCTAAAGGACAAGTACGCGTTTGCCATGTCCCTTCCAGATATCAGATTGCAGACATCTTTACAAAGGATCTTCCCTCGGTCCTTTTTAAAGATTTTAGAGACAAGATGACCGCCCGCTATGACTGCGGGTGTGTGTTAGAGAATGGGCCTCCACAGCCCATCCACGTCCCGCCCATCCCTTTTCCATATTTGTTAATATTTCCATATTGTATACTTGGTATATTGTAGACTTAGTTTTGTACCTAACTTAGTATTGTAATATTACCATAAGTGTAGATTTAGTCTCCTTATAGAATATGATTTAGATGTGATTCTCCTATTATAACTTGTATATAATAATGGAGAGAACGTCCAGGAGTGTGACAGAAGCCAGCAAAATGTTGTACTTGCGCTTAGAGTCACTTGGTGAACCATTTGTCATTGTTGAAGCTTCTTTGCATTTGACCGTTTCTGGAATGCGGTAGGTTCAACTGTCTTGCTTGTGTTGTACTAACATGTGTTTAACTACAGATACCTGGATATCAAGTTTATCTGCTGGACAAGCTGGCTTGGGTTGATGGAGGAAATGAGTGGAATGTATAGTTTGACCAAGTCGATTGAAAATTTTGGGTCTCAAATCAGCTGAAGTTTGATGCAGTTGTAATTATATTTTGGTTTCACTGTATCATATTTTAATTCTTCTCAATTGTCCTCTTTTCCTGTGAGTCCCCTGTAAATATATATCTCGGTCTTTTATCTTAGTAATAAATTTAAGGTCAAATGCAGTCCATCTTCGTTGTATTTGATTTTGATCATTTTAGGTTTAGATTAATAATTAGCAATGCTGTTGGCTTCAACTGTTTAATGTTGGTGAATGTCTGCTAGTAGTGTGTGATACTGTGCCAGAAAATCTCTTGCTTGGTGATATAGATTTTCCGTGTTCGTTTATTCCTGTAAGTGCTTTCTCTAACAAAAAATATTTTTCACTAAAAGGAGAGGATGCCTTATGAGTGAGTTGTTTCCTTTAGATAAAGGGAATATTGGTGTATAGTTTTTGCCTGATAAAACTTGTCCATACCCGGTATTTACATAAAATCAATATATGCATATCTTGTGTTTGTATAAATTTTTCTCACCTAAGTCATGATCAATTAACATACATTTCTACCTCATTAAGTCACTTAGTGGCTTAGTTCTTACACCCCCCCCCCCCCCCCCCCTCTTTAACATTCGAACAAATGTAATGAGGGTTCCATCATGTTTAAAGGTTGGGGTGAAAAATTTTGAAGCGCAGAAACTAAAACGCCCTTGTAACTCTTCCTTGCATATACTTCCCTTCTACAATTTTCCCGTGTTTGCAGTTGAACTATTACTTCAGCTACTGATCGACTAATTTAAAACAAAAGGTGATGGAAAAAAATACTTAAACGAAAAGGTCAAGGGGAAAACCTAATTTCCTGAAAAGAATAAAGACTTGAATATCCGCAAGAATTCAATGTTGTGGATAATCTTGTGAACTGAACTTCCAATTAAAGATTTTAAAAAAAAGAAACTTAATGAGGAAACAAGAAAAAAAAAGGAGACATATTACTACGGCTTGATTGGTTTTAGGCAAACGATTCTTATATTGTCAATTTATATGGTAGTGGTGAACAAATAACGTGATGACCACACTGATAGTCATTAGCGAGACTTATTTGCTTTAAATATAATCGCAAATGGTGCCAAAAAATCCAAAAGTAATAATCTTGAACTTACGTAGGGAGCAAATTTGATAAATTAATTGCCTAAATTTGGTATAAGATAACTGGAATTTTGCTCTTTTAAAATAGGAGCCGCGTGTCTATCAAGAATTTTGGAACTACGTTGTCTTTTTTTCTTTGTTTTCTACGTGTGGACCACTTACTGTCTTGCTACGTCAAAGAATCCTTCTTCCTCTTCCTTGTAACATTATTTAATAATCTCAATCTAGTCTGCATTTTCGATAATATTATATAATTGTGTAGAAGATACATTCAATTTTTAAAAAAAAATACTAAGTGTAGGACTCATAATTTTGTAAGTAGAGTTAATTAAATTTAAAAATATTATATGAAGGTAGAGTTAAATTAAATTTAAATACGAAATCATCTCTGGCACCTCATACACTCTTTTTCCTATTTTGTTGGATTGAGAGTTGAAAAAGGAAAAAGAAAAGAAACTTGTCGATTCAAAAACACGTCTTTAATAAAAACATCAAATGTGGTAGTCATATCATTTACAAGTATAGCATTTGTGAATCAAAATATCAGAGATTGTTTTGGAAATTTTATCAGCAATATAAATATATTTATATGACAAAATCTTCTAATTAAGAACACAAATAGTATTTTACCATGTGAGCATTCGCATGAAATTTTGTTAATAGTAATCACTGAATGAATCAATTACAATTACTCTTTGGAGGAGTAAATCATTCATATTTAGAACAATAATAAATGGATTAAAAAGAACTCCTTTCTCCACCACGTAAGGCCTAAAGAATGGAGAAAAGAAGCAAAACAAGGACTTCCTTTTCCTCAAATTGCTAGTCTGTGCAACAGTCGTGTCCGGCAAACCAAAATAATATTATACAATTTGCATCAATTGATCTTGGTTATCAACTTTTAATTTAATTTAATTAATATCCTATGATATATGTCAAATCAACTTTATTTATCATAGACTTCTATACTTACCTCTTTATTTCTTAGTCAAGTCGTCTTAATAAAAAAATGAAAGCGAGTGAACAATGAAAGAATGCCCACTCAAATAAGTTTTAAATTCTAAACAAATAAATAAAGAATGTAACTACGTGCCCCACTGTTTCTTCAGCAACTAATTGGCAAATTACAATAAATTACGTACTTGTCACTCACGGGACTCTTGAAAATTATCTTTGATATTCATTTCAACATACATACGCAATTCTGATAAAGAAAAAAGAATAATAGCCTATTTGATCCTTTAAATATTAGGGGAAAAACTTATTTTGATCCTTGTGAAATTTGACTCAAATACATTTAACCTTTAATTAATTAAAATATGTGTATTTGATCCTTTATGTAGAAAATATATTATATTTGAACTATTTTTAAGACTATGTTGCCCTCAAATATGGAGTAACAACACGAATTTAATATAACACATGAGTGATTAAAATGATAAATTTGTGAATAATTACAAGTAAAGAAATTAAAATTGCATATTTTAATTAATTGAGGTTAAATGTGTTTACTAAGACATCACAAGGATTAAAATTAGAAACTTTCAAATATCTATGGGACAAAATATGTCATTAATAAGGGGGGGGGGGGGGAGACAAACTTTTCCCCTCTATTATGGTACTATCTTTTTCTTTTCTTGTGTGGCAGGCAATCCCCTTCAAGACCCCATCCCCTACCCCCACCCCACCCCTCCCAAACACCTAAACAGACGCACACACATACATCTATATATACACACATATTTGTGCATATACTATATGTATATTATATAATCCCTTGGGAAACCCCTCAAAAAAGGGAAGTTATATAGTCCATAATAAGAGAAATGATACACAAATATGACAATCAACAAAGGAGGAGCCACTGAGTGCTGCATGTGTGGAGATTATGGCTTATCTTCTGAGCTTTTCAAATGCAAAATTTGCCAATTTAGATCTCAACACAGGTACCACCTCAAATCTTTTTAATTTTTTTTCTTAATTATGCTAACTATTTAATTTATAGGGGATTTTGTGATATTCTTGATCGGCTATTCTTTATTTTTTAATAAGTTGTTTAATAGCTGACATATTATATCATACACATAATATGATGGGGTGATTTAGATTGATCATAATGTAAGTTGTTTTTTTCTACTTAAAGAAAATATAGTGATTAAGAGGGCTCCCTTTTTTTGTGTGCAGATATTGCAGCAACTTGTATCCAAAAGCTGAGTCATATCGTATATGCAATTGGTGCTTAAGTCTAAGGGAGATTTCTGGAGAAAAAACACAAAATTGTTCAAATTCATCATCATCATGTAGAAATACTATTGAAGATGGTCCAAAGTTGAAGAAAAAGCTAATTATTAGAAATGAAAATGATGTAATTGGAAGAACAAGTCCTAAGGGGAAATTAAAGGGTGCTTCTAATTTGAAGCTCCAACTTATCAAATTACAAAAGTCTCCCTCGTTAGCTGCCAGAAAAAAGGTAACAGTTGATTGTGTGATCAATATTGAGGAAAAAATAAGGAGGACAAAATCAGAGGAAATATCAAATAGAGGGATCAAAAGAAAGGTACTTAAAAATAGGGTAAGAAGGTATAAGCTCTTGGATGAAGTCTCAAGCTAATTACTTTTTTTAAGAGTTTGTAGATTTTGATCTTTTTTGTGATTTTGGTGGTTCTGAAATTTCACACATACAAATTTATGTAGAGAAAAAAATTGGGATTGCTTTATTTGAACCCTTTGATTATGATTGAGAAATTTACAAAGCAGAAATAGAGTACTCTTGTTAACTTTGGATTTTCTTCTACTTGTTCCCAATTTACTTGAAGAACAAAGCACAGAAGAAGTGATTTTTCTTGATTCAGAATATTAAACATGATTAGTTCAACTCATTTTGATTTGATTTTGGACTAAATATGTAATCCCAACTACCCATGAGAAAATTTTGTCAAATTATTTTATTTTTTTGATATATTATATATAGTCATAATAAAGAAAAAAATTATAAGAGTAAATAAAGAATTAAATATATGAAAAAGTTGGAATGTTGAGTTATAATTCGTATTTAGCTCATCAAGATGCAGCTCGTTTTTGCTCAAGTGACCTTAGGTCATTTGTTTTCTTTTTTCTTCCCGACTTTTGGATCGGTTAATGACCTTTCTATTTAATAATTCAACCTAGTCTAAATTTATGTTAACTTGCTCATTTGACACACCAATTGCAAGCTAAGAAGAACAATCTAACACGTGGGAGGTTCTTAATTTCCCAGATATGTTATCAACTCTCAAAAAGGTATAGTCTCGACCTTCTATTAATATATACTCTGGGAATACACATTTTATGTGTGTGTATGTACAAGTTAAATTTAAGGGGTAGCAGGAGCAATAATAGAGATAACAACCAGTGACCCAACATCATGGGTAGGAAATTCTGTTGAGTGTCTCATCACAATAAGCAAGTGACAACACACTACATGGAATTAATGATTAATCATTTCTTTCTTTTTTTAGCCTCAAAATATTTCCAGGTAAAAATGTATCATTATTGAGTTTAACACCAACTGCAAAAACCTGTGACTACTAACTAGATTCCACGTAAAACAGTACAGATAGTGGAAAAATGAAGGAGTCAAAAGAAGAGAAGGCCAGTAAATCACATATCTTTCTCTTGTTTGGTTGAGGGCCTAGTCTTTGATAAAGTGTGTGTTTGCTATGAGTTTTCATACTTTTTTTAATGTTGAGTAAGGAGAAAATATTATCTTAAATATATATACTATATATATAATAGGCAAATATTATAAGGTCGAGGATAGATTAGTATGTGGGGTGGGGGGAATGGGTGGGCTGCGTCTATGGAAGGTAGGGTATGTGTGAGCAGGGCCAGCCCTGAGATTTGGGATGCTATAAAGTCTAAGCCATCAGAAATTTTTTTGCCCCCCTCCCCCCACAAAAAATAGTTAACAAGTAGCTAGCCTTACTTAAATACATGAATAAAAATAATTTAACATGATTATTAACCTAATATAATAAAAAATAGAGGTTGCAACCTTATTCAAAATTATATAGCTAAATAACAAGAATATTACCTGATGAGTATACGAGCATTGCCATTGAAACATTATCCTTCTCGCCTTTTTGCTAGCAAAATCATTTATCAAACTTTCAAAATTGAAATTCAATAGCATTTCCTTCTCAATTGATATCATAGCTAGTCCATTCAACTTTTCTTGTGACATAGTCAAACGAAGATACGACTTGATCAACTTTAATTTTGAAAAACTTCTTTCTCCGGAAGCGACTGTCACTGGTATAGTTAACAAAATTATATAACCAATTGTGACATTCGGGTAGCAACCTTCCATACTCTTCAAGAAGTTCAACATCTCATTTTTTTTTATTTCCGCGGATATGCATTTTTTTAGAACTCTTAACTCAAGAAATAAGACATTTACATCGATATCAAAAATAAAATCACGCTTCAATTTTTTTTTCCAGATTAATGCATGAAGCCTTCAACATGTCGTCGCTCGCGAACTTCAATTTTCTCACAAACAGAAATCCAAAAGTGTTATCATATATTTGAAACTGATCAAACCTGAATTTTAGTGACGTATCAACATGATCCATTAAGCATATAAAATAGTCAACTTTAAATGATTGTTCCGTGGAGAGAACGAAATCTTCTTCGACATTTCATCAAACTGTCGCTTTCTCTTTGTTGGGCGCTTGTCGCGAAAATTAGGTTCAACCCCTAATTCAGATGCCAATTTTTAGCTTTAGCCATACCCGTTTCAAAATCATTTTCTCTGCAATTCTGAAAATAAGAAATCAACCCTTTTAGTTGCATAATGACAACCTCAATATCCATATTTTATGATTGTAAGAGCTTGCTAACAGTATTAATGTAGTATAAGATATCATGCCAAATGATCATACTAAATAAAAACTCAAAACTCAAAATTCCTTCTTTCCCAATAAGGCTTGAGCTTTACTCTGTATTTTAGGATCATCTCTTGTTTTTTGTAACTGGATCAGAGCATCTCTTATCATGAGAATTTGAAACATGATTACAAGAAGAAGAAAATTAGATTTTGAGAAAAAAAATTAAAATTAAAAAATAAAATGGTACCTGATTGCAGATACGCTATCAATACGACTTTCCCAACGAGTTTTAGACAAATTTTTTAATGTGAATCCGTGAGCTCCAACTGCTTCTTTAAATATACTCCACTGTTTTGTAGACGAAGAAAATAAGCAGTAAACACGTTGCAGCAATCCAAAAAAAGAAATAGCTATATCACACGATTTAGTCATGTTGCAAAACGTCAGATTAAGACTATGAGTCGAGGATAAAACGCTCTGGGATTAATCTCAAGTAGTCTTTTTTGCACACCTTTATTTTCCCCCTTCATATTTGCTCTACTATCATACCCCTGACCCCTTACATCATCGATATCAAGTTCAAGCTCATTTAATACATCTATAAGTGTATTAAATAGTCCTTATCATGATGTATCATTGACCTTTATGAATTCTAAAAAAATCCGTTCACTTCAACAAGAGTAGTTGATATATCCACGCAACGTATGACTAGACTCATTTGTTCATCGTGACTGATGTCGGGAGTGCAATCAAGTATCACAGAAAAATATTTGACCACCGTAATCTTCTTGATGATCGAACTGCTAACATCTCAATCAACTCATTCTGAATTTTGTGGCTAAGAAAATGATACTGAGATTTTTTCTTACGGAAGCGTTCAATATATTGTTTCATAACTGGATCAAACTCAGCTATCATCTTAATTATATCCATGAAGTTTTCATTGTTCTCATCACCAATCTTCTCATTATCTCCACGAAAAGTCAAATCATTTTTAGCTAGAATCTTAACCACTAGAATTATCCTAAACAACACTTGTCTCCAATAATCTCTCTCTGAATCAATTTGTTTATGAAGTTCTTTATCAATGATTTCTTTTTTCGCAATCTCATTTTCAATTCTTTTCAATTCCGCATGCACTTCATGTGATCCTGACCATTTCTGTGCTCCTTAATTCTCGTAGAAAGATTTGTCCAATTATTAAATCCAGTGAAAGTAAGATTGCTAGGCTTGCCACGAAAATTAAACAACTTGCAACAAAAGCAAAAAACCTTATCCAAGATTTTTGAATATACGAGCCATTGTCGATTTTGTTTCTCTCCATTTTCCAACACCTGTAATAGGAGTTTGAGAAGTGTCTATTGGTATAATCATGAGGATAATCGTCATCTTCAATATTCTCCCTCATAGGACTTTTCTCAACTATGAAGTTTCGAAAATTGATTCCAAACTTATACCAATTCGTAGGATCATTAATATTTGGAGGCCCATTCTCAACATTCTTGTTACACCTCGTAGTTTAAGGCGATAATTAGATAACGTAATTAAGAAAGTAAGATTCGAATATTGGATATAAAATATATTTATATATACTAATCCTGAAATTAATATACAAAGGATGTGATTCCAGAATAATTTTTGAATACTACGAGTGTGACGATGAAAATTGATTATATTGATTGAACATTTCGAAATTTTCAGATTTTATATAAGATTGATTATGTGGAAGATTGATTTATTAATTGTGGGATTAATTTTAATGAAAATAATAATAAGTGAAATCTAGAATTAACTATGTGTTTGATTGATAAATTACACGAAAAGTCACTTAATTAAAATTAAGTGCCACGTTACCACATGAGTGACAAAGGATAAAAACCCACCGCCTTTTTGGCCAAATGAGGGAGAAACATGGTACGTTCTCATTTTGCTGACAAGTAAGCAAGCAATTCATCATTATTCCATTTCCTATATCTTCATTCCAGTAACCCAAAAGTGGGAAAGCAAACAAAAAGAAAAGGTAAACAAAAGAAAGGACTCCAGTGACCAAAAGTGTGAAAGCAAACAAAAGAAAGGACTGCAACGTTGGACCGTAGAAATTCCAAATATTTTCCTACTTTCTACTACTGCTATACCGATTTCCAGCAAATCATTTTGAGAGTTTGGAACCTTAAAGTGGAAAAAAGGTATGTGAAGGCAAATTAATTTTTTCTTTTGGCATTTTCTACGTATAAATCGTAACTGTGTTATTGGTGTTGTAATTGGGCCGATTGGGAGTTGTTTAAGTACATTGGGTTCGATTGTTGTTGTTGTTATTAAAGTCACTAATTGCATGTTGAAATTGCAAAGAAAGTTTTATATTTAAAATTGTAATTGGTTATATGAAAGTGTTGAAACATGAAATTAGAGTTTAAGAATTTATAAGAAGAGTTGTGGTATTATGTTGTTTGGACCGTGACACCCCTAAAATTGTTGGACATTGTTGTGTCAAATTTAGGGGCTGTTTTCGTGGAGATTAGAATGCTGGAAATTTAGCTATGAACATGCATATACATTGTTGTAATTGCGGATATAAGTCCTAAAGAAATAGTAAGGTTGTACAGTGCACTCTTGTTATTGTTAGAATATCTCTCGTTGTTGGAATGTGGATTGTTTTTAAGGATTGTTTTAATGTGGTTTAAGGGGCTGAATTAACAAGAGAAATAAGTGTATTAATCACCTTGGTTGTTGTCTTTCATGAACGTAAAGAGAAGGAATGTATTATGATGGCGTATATGGAGTATTTGAGATTGTTTTGGTTATATCTTTAAGTTGCATCTTGTTATTGGTATTATTGGCTTTGTTTGTAAGTTGTGGATGTGCATATAAATAGGGGACGTGTTGCTCAAAATTTTATAGAAAAGAGAGTCATCATTCGACATAACTTATACTAGAAATCATAAAGTTGACGGTCATATTGCTACTATTATAGGTCGAGGTGTTAATCGAGACGAACATTAATTATAGAGTTGGTTAGTTCGACAATAAGGTATGTGAAACTATCCTTTCTTCTTTTGGCATGATTTATATAAAATGAGTGTACGACGGACGTACATAATTCTATTGTATCCTAATTCTTAATGATACATGATATGATAGTGTCTTGATTTTCTAAGTGATAATTATTCGATTTATTCCATTGAGAGTCAAATGATGATTTAATTTTTATAAAGTTACTCATGATATTCTATTTGTGCTGGATATGATTATATGAATTCACCGAGTCCCGGGTCGGGTATGTATATATATATATGATGATTTCACCGAGTCCCAGAATGGGTCGGGTACGATATAAGTGGACAGGCATCCACGATTTGTGGACAGGTATCCACAGTTTAAGGACAGGTATCCATGTATATGACTTCATTCACCGAGTCCATAATGGGCCGGGTACGGTATATGATATGATTTCACCGAGACCCTCACTAGGAGATCGGGTACGGTATGTATATGTATATGACTATATTCACCGAGTCCCACATTGGGCCGGGTACGGTATATTATATGGGCACACATGACTCTCATTTTTATAAGGCATAGTTGACTTTCATTTTTATATGGCACAGTTGTATCGATATTTTGATTATTATACATGTCTCATGTTATCCTTTGACCAGTTATGATCTTCTTTACAATACTTCATGTTTTACATACTCATTACATTATTTCGTACTGACCCCCTTTCCTGGGGGGTTCATGCCCGCAGGTACAGGTACAGGTACATGTACTCAGTTTGCTGATCCTCCGGTCTAGAATTTTTGTTCAGCTGTTTGGGGAGCTCCATTGATTCGGAGCTTAGTCATTTTGGTACAGAACCTTATTTTTGAACTTATGCATATTTAGGGGTACAGCGGGGCCCTGTCATGTCATATTTCACTATCATACTCTTAGAGGTCTGTAGATAGTTGTGGGTTGTGTATGCGTGATGCAAGACATGTGTCGGTTGTTGTTTATCTTGGATAATCCCATGTATAGAGGCAGCCTTGTCGGCTTGCCTATTTTTGTTATGTTGATTTGTTGTGACTCCTCAGGGGACAAGTTCCTTTTGATATATAATGTTATGAGTCAACAACTTATTTTCACGAGAATTATATGTTGTTCTTGGTATCAGTCGGATATAATCCGACAGGTCAATATAAGAGTGTCCAATTAGGGCACTGGGTCGCGGCCCGTCGGGTCGGATCGTGACAATTCTCATCATGAGTCATTATTTCAACCTCTTCTGGTAACTTTTCAAGGTTTATGTTTGTGTCTTGCCCCCTCAGTATTTTCTCCGTCCTCAACATTATTAATTGGATTCATAAACCTATAAAAACCATCGTCTTTAGCATATTCTTTTGCGAATTCATCCCTAACTTTTTTCTTTTGTCTATTTTGAGCACCGGACGATTGTTTTCTCATAATTACGGTCCTGATTGAACAACAAAAAACTTAAATTATTGCGGTCCTGATTGAACAACAAAAAACTATAAAAATTCCATATTATTATTAAACAACAAAAAACTTAGTAATCTAGTTACATACTGCACATGAACCTTCAACAAATCCAACAACAAAAATTTATATTAAATAGAGAGCAAAACAAAACAAACATATAATTTAAATTTAGAGTTATACCTGGCAGAGAAACTTTAAAGTACTAGAGACCTAGGGTTTTGAATTCTTGATTTTGTTTGACTTTCTATCGGCGCTGAAGTTCAGGTTGATATAAGAGAGTTAGGAGAGACTCTTAGCTCATCTACTAATGTGATGGAAACGAAGAAGAAAGTTTAATTTCTGAACTAGCTAGGGTGAGTGGCGGAGATAAAACTTTTGTAAACCTAGTGAATAATGATTTGTTATTTGAGTTTATATGAGTGGTTTTATTAGATTTTCTTTAGAGTCCAAAAAGATGTGATGAATATGTATTTTAATCCCTAAAATTTTGGTTATAATTGTATCTAATAGCGATTTTTTTTCAAAACTATATGCCATAATTTTTTTCCAAAAAATGATGCCCTAAGCCATTGCATTGGCTCAGGGCCGGTACTGGATATGAGGATGGAGAGAAGACAATCAATATGAAATATCACTTATATAATTTGTTTTCTCTGCTTTTAAGTTCTATCAAAAAAGTCGTTTCTTTATTTATAAGGAATTAGTTTTCCTTGATAAAATGCTCCAAAAATTTTAAACAATCAAACATGGTAAAATTGAAATTTTTACCAAATACACCTTTAACAAGTAGAAACAAACGAGAAGTTTTTCTTGCATTTAATTTGTTTCCATTTTGCTCGATGTTTACACTTAATTATATTAAATTTAATTACTATATGCATCATTTGATAATAAAATGAAGTATATATATATATATATATATTATAATATAAATAATATTATAATATTATTTATAAATCTATATGCTAACACCTGTAATGGATTGGTTTGGCACAAATATAGGGTGTGAGTAAAACTTTTACCACTTCCATTAGTCCTTACTAGTGTTAGCGTACAGATCATCATTCTTCACCAAATTCAATTAACGTTTTCTTAATCCTTTTCATAAATTGATTAGTTCTGTCATCAGTGAGTTAATTAGTTGAGGATTAGCTTGCCAGTTCAATTGCTGCTTGATTGATGTGTGAATGCAGTACCCTAGTATTAATATTAAATATAAGAAAAAAAATTAAGTATACAAGTAAACATTGAAACAATAATAAATTATCATTAGTAAACCCAATTACACAGTTAGGAAATTATATTTGGTACAACAACAACAATAACATACCCAGTGAAATCCCACAACGTGGGATCTGAGGAGGGTAGAGTGTACACAGATCTTATCTCCACCTTGATAGGTAGAGCGGCTGCTTCCGGAAGAACCTCGGCTCAAGACAGAGCACAGTCACAGGCAAAGCAGAGCAAAGTAAAGTAAAAAAAACGGACATACTCAGACGAGAACGGAAAATTAAAGCATTATGAATATACAAATAATACAATCAAATACGATATGGTAGTGCATTATAGCAACATGAAGCAGTAATTAGCTCAGCTAAATAAGATAAACAAATTACACTAAAGCACACATAAAAAAGACAATATTCAAATGATAGGAGAAGATAAGGTAAAGGTATATAAAACAAAAATATGTACAGGTATTGAGACTAATGAAAAAGAGAAGGAATACTAGATTACGTGCTTTAAACCCTATATACCAAAGATAAAATTACAACTTTGATCATTTGATTCAATTGGACTAAATATTATGTTGTCTGAGCAATTATAGTATGAATACTGTTAGATTTTCCAAAAATTGATGGGACATTTGAACCAATTCTCATATAGTGGACAACATTTTCATTATCGTGATTCATGAGAATTGGATTCTCTATCAAAACTTCAACTTCCTTGACTTTTTCTTTCTCTTTCGTTATTTTGGAATGTTATTGGGGAAGAACAATTTATTGGCTGTGTTGGGATTCGAACTCATAATATTTGAGGTATTTTTGAAGGTATAATTTCTATAAGGCATAATTACTATACAACTTTGGTCGAATAGACATATTTTCTAATAAAATTTTGCCATGCAATTTTTTTCTTTTTGACTCTGGTAAGATTCGAACCTACAACCACAAGTGTATTTTCGGTTATTTTTTTAGGCGAAGGGCAAGTATTAAAGACCACCAATTTGGCAATTGTGCAAGTGGTCTTTAATTTTTGCTCTTCGCCTAATATCCAGAGGTTCTGGATCGATCCCCTGCTCAGGCAAAAAAAAATTAAAAAATCACAAGACAGATGTTTGTAGTAAAAATATGTCTATCCGAGTAAAATTAAGCCTATTCAGGCAAAATTAGGCATATTCTACAAAGCTTTGTCATAAGGTAAAATTTTACCAAAAATTAAGTCTTAAGGAAAATCTTTGTCTTAATGGTAAACTTCTGCGGATATACGCCTAATTAATAGGCCTAATTTTGCTACTTATCAATGCCTTGTAGTTTTTTTTTTAATTTTTATTGTTTGAGCAGGGATTCAAACCCGAAATTCATGAATTTTTAGGTTAAGAAAAAAAATTAAAGATTTTAAATTTGAAGGACAAAAATTAAAGATCAGTGCCGTTGAAAGGCATTCCACAAAAAAAAAAAAAAAACTTTCATTGTGGTAAACATTATTCTAGACGCTGTCAAGAAATAACCTTCATTGATTTGGTCATTTCTTTAAAAAATTTACTGTTATGAGTTTAAAATTCCACAAGTGAAAATGATGATGTCATGAAATTTCATCAGTAAAATTTGAAATTTCACACGAGTGACTTCTCTAATGGGAGTTAAAAAGTGGTTATTTGATGATTTTTACCCAAACACGCAATACTGGCCCATGAGCATTATCTGAATCTCTTGTTGGGCTGTCTAATTTTGGGCCTCTTCGCGGTTCAGCCCCTGGCCCTACAGCTTGACCTGCCTCTGTCCAAATAACTGGTCCATAAGTTGCACGGTTTGTTCTTCAAATGAGCCGTCTTTAATTTTTGCTCCTCAAATGAAATGTATGTCTTCTTGAACATAAGTTCTTTAGAAATCAAACACAACTTATGTCGGATTTCGTAAAAAACTTATGTCCCTAAAGGCATAATTTCCATTTGAGGGGCAAAAATTAAAGATCATCACAAAATAGGGATAAAAGTGCAAATAACCCTTATCTGAATTATCCATGTCCCAACATTTACCTTCTTGTTTTTGTTCACAAGTACGATTTTTATTGTAAAACTTACATAAATATATTCTTCGGCCATCTAATTTATCGAACATGGCCAAAGTAACACTATCTATACACTTCGGCTCTATAGGTAGTGTATAAGTATGTATATGATATATATATATATATATATATATATATATATATATATATATATATATATATATATATATATATATATAGGCATGTTTAATTAATATATATATTTAATATAAACTATACACTAACTTTTACATTGTGTGCATATTTTTTAAATTAGATGATCGAATGGCATTTGGCGGTAATTTTCTCAATTATTTAGTTTTGTTGGAATTTGAACAATGAAAAATAATAATATAAAAATCAAATAGAAAGAACAAAGTACCACTCTCGCGAAAATAAACAGGATGAATTTAAGAAAATATAGATACCGTAAAAACTCTATAAATTAATGCTCTTGGGACCACTAAAATTTATTAACTAAAAGAAATATTAATTAATCGATAAATTAATAATTCATCATTTATAAATTAATTAATACTATAAATTTATAATGAAATACCCAATTTACAAACATCATTCAATCTTCCACTTCATTATCGTTCAATGTACTATATCAAATGAAGTACGTACCAATTTAAAAGCATCCTTCAATCTCTCACTTTATTATGCTTCTTGTGTTTAGTGTATTACTTTATGGATATTGAAAAATATTTTCTATATAAACACAAGATCAAATCATGCTAACACAAACAAATTATACACACACATGGCTTCTCATCTTAAAGGTGTGAAAAAATCAACAATGACTGACGAAATTCGAAAAGCATTATGCAATCACAACAAGAATAATCCGAGTGTCACTAAAAAATAATTGCAAGAATGAGTTTCTAGTAACTATGGTTTGCAGGTGAGTCAAGGGATGATATCGAATACAATTAAGTGGTCTTCAAAGTATCTCTCACTTGCTCCTGAAAGAGGTGATGTTAAGAGACACAAATCGACAAAATTCTCTGACCTAGAAGAATCTCTCTATGAGTGGATTCTTCAATATCAAGAACATGTGAATATGACGAGAGAACTAATCATCGAAAAGGCGAAAAAGTTCATGAAGGATATGTATCATACGGATACTCCAAGTTCAAATCAAGATATGAAATTAAAAAAAATCGGCGTTTCAGAGTGAGTGGATCTGTTAAAATGGAGGGCATGAAGGACAAATTAAAATCCATAAGAGACAAAGTAGATCAGTTTGAAATGAAAGACATCTTTAATATGAATGAATCAGGTTTTTTTTTTTTTTTTTATTTCTTTTGTACTTTAGTGATGTAATTATTTACATGTTTTACTCTTAAACATGTTTGTTTTTAGACTTCAATCGGATCATTCACTTACAATAAATCAGCTTGAAGGGAAAAACAAGACAAGGAAAGACTAACTGTCGTTGTTTGTTGTAATGAGGACAGTTCAGAGAAAATTCCTTTATGGATTATTGGAAAATATGCAAAACCAAGGTGCTTCAAGAATGTAAACTTGAACAATTTGAACTGTGAGCATCATGCTAACAAACGAGCCTGTATGACTGGGATGTTATTTGAAGAATATGTTTGCCGACTTGATAAGAAAATGGTTGCAAGAAAGATTCTCTTGATTGTGGATAATTCTCTGCTCATCCAAAAATTATTGAAGGATTGCAAAATGTTGAATTATTTTTTTTGCCACCAAACACAACTTTAAAAATTCAACATTGTGACGTGGGGATTATACGCGCTTTTAAGATGCATTATCGTCGTCGATTTTATAGAAGTGTTTTGAAGGGCTACGAATTAGGGGCACCAAATCCAGAGAAAATAAATGTGTTAGTGCTACGTAGGTGTACGTATTGCAATTTGTAATAATTCGGTAAAACTGAGTATCGTCCACAGAGACTGATTTATCAATTACCAATTAACTAATCTTTAGTTTTTATTTGGCAAACGAATATAAGTGGTGATTTCAACCCTAATAATTAATAAACTAAAATAGATTACGGGAATAAAATAACAATGAAAACACACGAAGTTTAGTTGAGTAATGAAGGAAACTAGGGCTTCCAATTTTATCAACTTTCCACTCTATCATTCATTAATGCAAGACTAGTGATTATTCTTCTGATTAAGATAACAAGTTAACTGAGATTTTATATATTCTGGTTAGGACATATAAAAACTCAACCTAACTGAGAATTTTCTATATTTCTATGATAAATTCAATCACATAGGAGGATTAAGATCGATAACCTAAAACGCTACACAGGCAATCGTGATACTCTCGTTCAAGATTAAACCTACGTCTAATCAACTATAGCATATTCAAATCTCACTTCTCATATCTCTATTTAAAATCATATAGGTAAATGAAAACTAATGTCCAGTTAATTCTCATTCAATAGCGCAGGTTGAATAGATCTTAATAGATGAAGAAGAAATACTAGCAATGCATTAAATC
Source organism: Przewalskia tangutica (assembly GCA_029844215.1). Taxonomy (NCBI): domain Eukaryota; kingdom Viridiplantae; phylum Streptophyta; class Magnoliopsida; order Solanales; family Solanaceae; genus Przewalskia; species Przewalskia tangutica. The sequence continues at coordinate 90,366,361 of CM056736.1, read as the reverse complement.
ATAACAGAGTTTCAAGTGAACAACGGGAAACCCTAATAAAAGTAATTAGATCATAGACATGCTAAGAAAATTAATTAACTCAATATTCCAACATGAACTGAATTAAAATAAAAAACTTGAATAATATATGTTTCTAATTGCTCCTTAGCCTCTTGTTTCTTGCCTGCAATGTGTGATAATCTTCTAAAATTTGCCTCCCCAGCATATATAACGAAAAACCCCAGAATGAACCTTTTTACCCTCATTAAAACTAGGTTTTTCGCGTCATCGACGTCGTCAGCACCGCGGCTCAGCTATTAGAGCACCACGACTCTAATGTTGGGCGTCGCAGCGCCTTCGACGCTGTTTCAAGCGTCGCGGCTATGAACAGGTAGTGTCACGGCTCTAAATGCTGATCAACATTTTCCAGCCTTCTACCACTCAGGTGCCTTGGCCCTTACTTCTTCGTTCGCGGCCCTTCAGCGTCGCGGTTCCATTTACTGAGCGTCGCGGCTCTTCGCTGTTCTTCGTCTGAATTTTTCTTAAAATGCTTTCCAGGGCTTCATTGCCTTATCTATTGTGACCAGATATGCATTTTATTGTCCAAAAAATCATATGAATGTGAGGATGTCACATAAGAATTAGAAAACGGGAATGTAGACTCATCAAAAATCACATGACGAGAGATAATTATTTTCTCATTTGTCAAATCATAATATTTATATCCCATATAATTTTGTGGGTATCCCAAAAACACACAAGGAGTAGAACGAGCCTACAACTTGTTAATGTTAGTAGATAGAAACAAAGGATAACACAAACATCCTCAAATGTGTCAAAAACAGGAGATGATAATACAACGTTTGTATAGGAGACACATTGGAGAGCAATTTACTAGGAAGAATATTTAAAAGGTATGTGGTCATTTGAAGTGCACGGTGCCAAAACTTTGGTTGTGTGGAAGAATGCACAAGAAGAGAGTGAATCATATTGTTAATTGTTAGAATTTTTCTATCGGTTTTCCCATTTTGTGGTGATGTATGTGGACACGAAAGACGCAAAGACATCCCATTTTGGTGGCAGAAATCATTAAATTTGGTATTTGTGAATTCCCCCCATTGTTACATTGAAAACATTTAATAAGTATTTGTAAATTGAGTTTTGATAAAAACGCTAAATTGTGTAAAATTGTTGTAGGTTTGTGATTTATGTCCTAAGGGAAAAGTCCACAAAAAAATTGAATAATCATTTAGAATAAGCATATAGTATTTATGACCTGCATAACTCAAAACTGGTAATGTCCACAAATCACAATGCACAAGATCAAATGACATAAAAATATGAGAAGTAGATGATGCAAAAGGAAGCTTAACATATTTACCAAACACACAAGTTTGGCAAACAGAAGAGTCCAAAAGTTTGTTACACGAAAACAAATTATTCTTCTTAAGATTATTAAAAACTTGTGCCCCTAGGTGTCCCAACTGATTGTGTCATAGATTAGGAGAAATGGCAGCAAATGTTAATGGTTTGGTCATGCTATTTTTGGAAACATAAGTGACGGAATACAAGTCTCCCGTGCTATTACATCTCATAATTGGCATCCCCGTATGAAAATCTTTCGCAGAAAAGCCAAATGGATTAAAATTCACCAAAACATTATTGTCAATTGTAAAACGTCTAACAAAGATCAAGTTTTTAATTAGTTTTGGTACATGTAAGACGTTTTTCAAGTATAATAGTAGGTGTGTAGTGGGTAGTGTTACTTGACCAATACCATGAATTAGTATTTTCTGCCCAGACAATAATATTTTTAATATTGCTCATATTAAAATAAGATGAGAGATTATCTTGAGATGCCGTCATGTGTGACGTAGCTCCTGTGTCTATGTACCATGACTCATCTGGAACACTTTCATGTTGTTCATGGCTTGTTCAATGTTTTTGGGTGCATAGCCAACATAAGACGATGCTTGGACCGCAAACGCATGTTGTGGACGAGACCCTAGAATATCGGGTTTGCGATTTGAAGAGGGAGGAGGCCTGGCCCATAATGAAGTCGGATATGGGCATTGCGGGGCATCCCGCTGTGGGGCATAGACCCACGGTGGTACCGCTTCACCGATTTTCACATCGCTCGATCGACATCCGCCGACAAAGTTGTCCACCGCCCCAGCCACGTCCCTTTCCACCATTATTTTTCCTTTATTATTGTACGCTTTGAACCCCGTTTTGCCATTATTTTTACGATTACTATTTCCCCCGAGCCAGAATTTTGAGGCTCCAAATTTGTGGAAAATGAGTTGGTGGAGATGAGAGCAGTTTCGGCGGTGGCTGCTCCAGAAGATGCCTATTTTGCTTTCCGTGTTTCCTCGAGAATCAACCTCGAACGGGCCTCATAGAAAGGAGGCAGTGGATTACTTTGATAAATGAACGTAGCCACTCCATCATCATTCAACCCTGCAATCAAATGAAGGACCAACCTTTGATTTGTTACGGGCGAACCAACGTTGGATAGTTGGTCCGCAAGCATCTTCAATTCTTGAAAATAAGCGGAGATGTTGGAAAAATTATCTAATTTAACATTAATAAATTGGTGTTCAAGATAAACAACGCGAGAAAGTTTGTTATCGTGAAATATATTTTGTAAACGTTCTCATGCCTATTGAGCCGTAAAATTTGGCTCTAATATGATATGTAAAAGATCGTTGGATATTGTGCCATAAATCAATTGAAGACAATAGAATCCAAAGGGGACCATAGCTTTTTGTCCACCAAAATGGCGTCTGATGACGATTTAGAAGGTATGATATGGTCGATCACCTCATATGCGCGGCAATGAATTTTGAACAATTTCGCCCAAGAGGTATATTGCCATTTCTCCATTTTAAGGGTTATGGAGATAAAGTTCTTGACGTTATTAACGGAAAGAGCGGGATGAAATATTTATTTTCCGGCCATTGGTTCCACAAGAAATTAAAACTATAGAATAAAGATGTAGTGTTTGATGTTTTGGATGTGGAGAACTCTTAGGGTTTCAAATAGGAGTAAGCCGATGAGGGGGGTTTAGACGTTGGCTGGGGTTTTTACTAGGTGTAAGAAGTGGTTTAGGGTTTGTTTGAGAGTTGGCCGAAAAGTTTAGGAGAAAGAGAAGGGAGAAATCGGGTAGGAGGAGTGATGTATTAGGGCAAAGATCTTTGACTCTTGATACCATATAGAAAATTGATTCCTTGATTAATTTCATTTCAATAGTACAATATACATACAATCATAATATGCTTGTATTATAGAAGACTAATCTACTTTACCTAAAATATAAGATGCTAATTATAATCATCATAATTAATGAGATATTATAATATATTACAATATCAATTATGAGTAATGAAGATTGGAGGTAATTATGGGATTGCCCCATAATTACTCTAAGAAATTCTTTTGACATACACCGCGCTAAAATCCCACAGCTTGTGGTGTATATATGCAAGTAGCTAGCTCGTTGAATTGACCGATCGATACGTATTTGTACAACCCCTAGAACTTCTTTTTGTTTTTTGCTTCTTTCGTTATGGTATCTGAAATTTGTCGTTAAACATATACATATACTAGGATTTAGACAATTGGATAAGTCTCACGGAAGTTTAATATATTTGGGGTGATCCAATAGATGAAAGAGACTGAGAAGAACTAGAAATATTATGAAGGATTTAGAATGGATTCCCATTTGAGGAATGGGAGGCTATAGAAGCTCCTTTCACTTAGTGTTCCCAACAGCATTAAATGATCTCGTTATTGCAGAGTTCAATTTTACCAATTGGTTCAGTGTTTAGGTTTTATAAGTATTAATTTGATGAAAATGATAACTAATTTAAGGCCTTTTGTAAGCCCTGTAATGCTCAATAACTAGCTTGCATTTGATCAGCCCATACTTAGTTTTGTAAATTATTGTTGGGTAACACCAACATTCTGCCTATGACATGGTCTACGAGGGGGTTGAGGTGGTCCGAGTCGAAGTTACGATCGAGCATGTCACTTGTTTGATGGGTTTTGAAAGAAATAAAGTTGTGCTTTTGTTATAAGCTACAACTTTTAGCATGATAAGCGCTTGATCCTAATAAGTGGCATCAAAGCTAAGATCATGAGTTCAATTCTCAAGAGCAACATGCCACCTTAAGATAGGTGTTGGGAGGGGGATTGTTGGGTTACGTCTATATCCTGCCTATGATAAGGCTCACGAGGGGGCTGGGTGGCTTGAGCCCTTGCTAAGCTATAACTTTTGATACGATGATAAGCGCTTGTCCCAACAATTATGTTTCTAAATTTGTTCCAATTATGAAGATTTGTTGAAGTGGAGTGTTTTATTATCCCGTTGTCATAAGTAGAAATAGAGTGACTGTACTATCTAAAAAGTTTATACTTGATCAAATCCTATAAAAGGCTATATATATATGGTTGGGATGTGGTGATTGAGAAAATGCTTAGTTTATTTCTTTACTCACTCACAATTACTTGATTCAACCATAGATTAGGCCCAGTTCTTTTCACCTAAGCTCCTTCAGTTGAATTATTGTAAAATAATTTCAACCAAGACAAGGGGATATTCTATTTTTTGTTATACATTTTAACGCATAACAACCAACAAATCTTATGTGAGTCTTTTTCATTTGACTTTAGGCTTTTGTTCTTAAAGTATGGCCCAAAGCAAAGCCACACCTGACTAAATGTAGAGAGACACATGCAAACTAATTTATAAGCACCTGACTTACTTAGAGGACCACAAACTTAAGATGAGAATTTAAATTTAAGAATTTTATTATACTTCTTATAAAATGTTCATTTTAATACATTCTACGAACAAGTTCAAGTTTGGCTCCGTACTATCCGAAATCTTTCAAGTTTCATCTCTATTTCAACTTTGGTTCATCCATATCATCGTCGTTACTCGTTAATAAATCATATATTGTCCTAGGATCGGCTCAATGGTAAAGTCATCTAAGTCATTGCTTTAGGCCCTCAAAAATTTAAAACTCTTAATATATTAGATAATATTATTATATATAACGTATACAACAACAACAACAACAACATACCCAGCGTAATCCCACAATGTGGGTCCTATGTAGAATGCATACGCACCTCACCTCCACTTTGATAGGTAGAAGGTTGTTTCAGACCTCACCAAGACAAAACATAATCAAAAGAAACAAAACAAAGTATGAAAACTACGATTCGCATTTGAGAAATTAAAGTAATGCTGATACGCAAATAAGAAAATCAATTACGAATTGAAAGACATTCTAACAAATGATGTAAAGTTTTTTTTGGATTTGGTCAGGGTTATCCGAATGAATGGAATATATTATAACAATTTTATTTCTCTCTTTATAATTAGTACCTTTATCACCCTCTTCAATTTTGTTTTTCCTCAATGTATATTTGTAGCTTTTTTATGATTCTAACTATTTGCTTTTCAATTCAATTTTCCCGAATTCACTATTTCCCTTGTCTCGTTTGATTGATCCATAGAATAAGAAGTTATTCTTTTCGTCTCATCATTGGTATCTAAATCTTATGAAAGATATTTAAAGCCTTATATTATGGTTTCACTTTGGGTGACAAATTTCATTGAGCCGCTATAGTATTGTCCTTGTCATTAACGAGCTTCAAGTGTGAAATGAGTGGAGTATAGTATACGAGTTAAAATTCTTTGAAGAAAAAGGTCCAAATACCCCCTCAACGTTTGACTATTTAAGTTCCTTCAAATTGTAGATCTATTAGGGGTAAGGGCAGAGAAGAATATTTTTTTAACCACCAAAGGATGTAGTGAATCGGATGTGGCTCCTTCTTCCTTAACTAGATGTCTCGAGTTCGAGTCTTGATATGGAAAAATCCTTGGGTAAGGAGCACTTCCCCCAATGGGTCATATGCGACGCGAATCCAGATATAGTCAGGCTTTAATGTTGTAATCGGACATCGAGTAGAAAACTAAAAGAAAAAAATAAATATTTTTTTGATGGCAGGAGTTGATATTATACCAAAAGTATATAAAAATTCCAAAATCTTAGCTTAAAATAGTAAGTTTCGCCTATTTTCTTTAATTGCATTAGTTATTTCCCCTTATTCAGTATATACGAGCCCTTGTAACACACTAGATAATTGGTTGACCTTTTCTTTCTTCGTTTATTGTCATTCATTTGGAATAACCACAACTGAAACCACATTCACATGTCAAATAGAAAAGCCGTCCTCATTAGTTTTATTGGTCGTGTGAGAATTGAGATATAATGTGTGAGTTGCAATGGATGTACGAGAATAGTATGTAACTATTACAAGTGTTTCGAAAGGATAAATAATAATGAATTACAACAGTTAACAATCTTGTAGCCAAAAAGAGTTGTGGCTACAGTAAACTTGTGGGTTCTTGAATTCCGTTCTTAAATGATTCTTGAGTCCGTCTTGAGTCTTCATTCCAATTGCAACAAGCTCCTAGATCTTGATAGCCTGAAATCAAGAGACACTAAATCCGTAGCTGCATAATTTCACACGAGTCGAGTGATATTCACTTTGTCCTTAAGACATTATTGCCCCGTATATATCCTTTTACGATATGAGCAACTGTCTCCCAAGATAAAACATCAACTAACAAATGAACAAAGAAAACTCAAGTGTTTCTCAAGAAGAACATTTGAGTGTGTGAAAGAATGCTTAGAGAGGAAGAATTCAGAAAATCTGAATTATACAAGTGTGAAGTCTATTCTCCAATTGAGCCAAAGCCTCAATTTATATTTGTGTAAGAATGCCTCTTCAGTGCCCATGTATGGCCATTTAAGTGTCATGTAATGGCCACTTAATTCACCAAGTAATGAAGCCAAATAATGGCTGATTTATGGATGAAAAATTGGCATCTTAATGCCCCAAAACGTCCCCATAATCAGCCAAACTTTTGGACTTTCGTTCGTACAAACACTGACTCGTTAGCGCCGCGGCGCCGCAGTTTCAGTGGCCAGAAGACCAACCAGCGTCGCGACCCTTGAGGTGGTGGCGCCGCGGCGCCCCGGCTCCGCGGTGACGCCGCGGCCCTTTTCCGACTCGTTTCGATCTTACACTTCTTCCTTCATTTACCAACGTGGAACACATGTCATTTAACCAATGATCGTCCATCATTTCATGTCTCAAACGTTTATTCACGTACCAATATCTCTTTCACTAATGAAATTTCACGATACTTGGCACTACGTGTGCACGTGTGTGAAAATGACATTTCCGACGTGCGAGATCTCAATTATTCGAGTCATACATAATGGGATAATCTTAATTCCACTTTAGTAAATTTCCAACATAATATACGTAAGTTTTATGTGTTTTCTCTTAGTTTCGTTGTTTACTGTGAGCAAAATGTGTGTGGTAACAAGAAATTGGGAAAGAGAACAACAACAACAACAACAAAAAGTAAGAAATTGGCTTGCTGAGTCGATTGATTTTCAATCTATTCTTAAGATAATATTTCTCCGTATATTTCTTTTAACGGTGTAATGACAACTTATCTCCCAAGATAAAACAACAATCAAATAAGTGAGCAAATGAGAATCAAGTGTTCGCTTAAGAAGAAATGAGTGTATGAATATTGCTAGAGATGAAGACAATTTTATGAAATTGTTAAGTGTTGAGTGTGTTCTTGCAAATGAGTCAAATGCATCATTTTATAGGATGATGAACAAGTCTTCCCAATCAACCAAATAATGGTCATCAATGTCAAGTAATGACCATTGATTTTGGGGTTACATTCAACACAGTTATGGTTGAATTCATGAGCCAAATAATGGAGAGTTAATGCTCCAAATTCAACCCAAGAATCAGTTTTATTTCGTCTCCAACGGTCTGGAAAAAGTCGAAGCGCCGCGGCCCTTCGGGAGGGCGTTGCGACACTTGATGTCCAGTAACTACTGGAGCCTCACGTCACGGCCCTTCGGGAAGGCGCCGCGGAGCCTAAGTTCCCGTAACTTCCCGTGAATTTTACCGTCACGAGCGCCGCGGCTCTATGAGTAGGCGCCGTGGCCCTTCTCGGCTCCGCGGTGATTTCTGATTCGTTTCATCTTTTACACATTGTACACTTCTTCCTTCATTTACCAACGTGAACCATTACTTGACCAACAACCGTCTATTTTCTTACGTCTCAAATATTTTGTATACGTACCAATATCTCTTCCACTAAGGAAATTATGATGTTTGGTACAACGTGTGCACGTGTAAAAATAACGTTTCTGACGTGCGGGGCCCCAGTTATTTGAGTCATAATTAATAGGATTAACTTTATTTTAAGTTTAATAAATTTTCACACAAATATAACTGGTAGCAGCTTGACTTCTTCTAAAGTTCTAGTAGAAATTTTGAGTCTTTCATTATGTAAATTTGACCAAAGGTGTCAAATAATTGCATAACTCTATGTGGAGAAACGGGTTTGATTTTATTTCGAGGAAGTAAAAACATGCATTTGATGTATCATTTTTTACCAAAATTTTAATAGGCTCCACAATGATACTACTGTACATGTCTCTCAGTCTCTGTGATTGGTGCACTCAATTCAATTCTGCTAAAGTCCTACGCGTTGGCCGCTCCAAGTACTTATTCAAGTTGTATAGACATTTATTTTTTGTTAAAACTTTTAGTTCAATATAATCCACCGTCAGTAAGAAAGTATTTTCCCTGAACTTATAATAGAGCTCTAATTTGAAAGTAATTTTAGATTATGGTCAAAATTTGAGCGATAAATTTGAACTTTTATTCTCAAAGAATTTGAATACGTGAAGTCTACCCATTTCAAGATGGAGTTTCGCTAATAAATATGGCAAATACGAAACGTTTTACTAAGGAGAAGGTATGAGTAAATTAAAAGTGTAACAAAGAGTACAGATAAGCAATTTCAAATAATACAGGACAAATTTGGACATTTTACCTTCAATATATTTACTCAATTAGAGGCTTCTAGTTTAAGAGAGTTAACCAGAACGGGCACTATATATTATTGCTATCTTTACATGTATTGTACTTATTTAGCACCGCACGTCCATTTGGACCAAATAAATTTCATGCAAATACGTGGAGTTGAATGCACACTTTTCCTCTTATTTTTCTTTTTGGTCAAAAAAAGAAGATGATCACATATTTGCAATAAAAACTATAAAAATGGTTGAAACAAACTTTTCCTAGAAAATCCTAACTTATATTAATTAACATTGACTATACTTTCCTCTTCCATTTTTTTTTTCGACGGCGAATCAGAATACTGCTCTTTCGAAAGACGACAGCAGAAATCACGCCACCCGCTTAAACCACACTTGCAAGTCAGTGATGCTCCAAGAGCGAAGCGCAGGACAGGCGTATTCTGGCTTCGAACTCGCGACTGCTCTCCCACACCACCCAATGAGGATACCCTCTGCCTTCAAGATCAACTGGTCTAGGACTTCGGATATACTTTCTTCTTCCTTAAAGAAAGCAAAAGCAGATTTTAGATGCATATAATCATTTGAATCAAAGTCTAATTTGGCACGCGTTACTGTCAAATATTGCAAATTCTTGGCTTGCAAGTCTGGCATTCTGATTTAGAGTCAATCTTGGCCCAACACATTTGGTGATCCATGTAATATTTGGATAGGACCGCATCTGTCCCTTTAATTAGTTTGGGCCCCATGATTAATATCTAAATTAGGGAAGCTCTAACTTAAAATTTTAAGAGGTTTTTACACTGAACAGTCCCCATCATGGTAATAGTGTATATTTGGTTAACTTAGTAAGTACTTTAGCCGATTGGAAAAATATGCAAATTTCCCAAATTTTAACTGCCTTCCAAATCCAACCGGCTGCTTTATAGTTTATGAAACTGCTAAAAATGGACGGGCTGCGACTTACTGATACTGTCATTATTTTGATTTTTACGCACCGATAACACATGGAGTAATTTTTTATATTATTAGATTAAGGTGATATACAACAACATATAATAAAAGTTTCAAATTCAAGATGTGGAAATAACTACTTAAAAAAATACAAGATAAAATATCATATTTCTAAAGATCGAATGTGATCTGCTCCTCTTCGAATTTTGCGTATACTTCTTATTAGTGAATATTCTCTGAATATTCACAGTATATTTTGTAATTATGATTGTTGTATATTTAAGGTAGCTTAGGATTCTTACTGTATTGAGAATCACCTTTGTACAACTATATATATGTTGTGGATTAATGAAAAAAAAATTCTAAGGGAGATTATTCCAAACTTACATGGTATCAGTAACTAAAACCCTAAACCCTACAATTTTTTACTCCTAGCCGCCAAACGCCCCCCCCCCCTCTTCATCGACGGCCACCTCCTTATTTCTTCTCAACTTTTGTGGCTACCATGTCTCTTCCTAACTCCCCTAAAACCACTGGTTCTACCATCGGTATAATTGACACTCACCCTCCTTTTTCATCCGGCATTTGCCGAACATCAAGAATTTCGTTCCCATAATTCTTGACCAAGAAGACTGTCAATATTCTATGTGGGTAGAACTGTTCTATATTCATGATTGCGCGTACAACGTGCTCGACCATATTGATGATTCAATTCCTCACCCCACAGATGTTGCAGACTCGACATGGCGTCGTCTTGACGCCATCGTCAAACAATGGATATATGGAACTATCTCAAAAGACTTCTTGTGTACTATCATGAAAACAAGTACTTCGGTGCGGGAACTTTGGGTACGTTTAGAGGAAATTTTGCAGGACAATAAGAATACTCGGTCCGTGTATTTGGAGGAGCAATCCAATAATACGCGTCTCGAGAATTTTAACAACATGTCCGAATATTGCAAACAATTGGAACTCATCGCTGACTAACTTTCCAACGTTGGGACATCTATTTCTGAAATAAAAATGGTACTACAACTTGTTGCAGACTTACCGAAAGGGGAATATGACACTATTGCAACGATTCAACAAGCCGATCACTACCAAGTTTCAACAAGACACGTTCACAACTGTTGCTGGAAGAGACCTGACGTGCTAAATAAGATGAGCATAATAAAAAAAAATGTTAGCCGTTGAAAGCATGCAATCGCTGGCCACCACCATCACTCAACCACCACCACCGGACCAGCAGCAGCAGCAGACCCGTGGCGGAGGTCGTGGCGGTAGAGCCCGCGGACATAGTGAAAGGGAAGGGCCGCGACAAAGGCCAAAAGCCCCAGCAGGCATGCCCTGCACAAGCTTCTTATTACCAGCTGGTCGATACCAGCCGACCTAACGCCGCAAATCGGGCTCACCGCATGCCCTACCCAATAGCAGGGGCCCAGTTCCAGCAGAGTTGGAGGCCTGGTCTTCTTGGCTCGACTCTACCCAACAGGCCGGCCCAACCGCGAGTCTGCAGGCACACTTTATGTCAGCCCAACACATTCAGCAAGCCCAACACATGGCCTCCACTGATTTGGACCAGGCTTTTAATACTCTTAACCTTCAACAACCGACGAAAATTAGAACATGGACAATAGAGCCACATCTCACCTCACCCGCTCGTCAGGTAATTTATCTCAACTGTTTCGGTTAAAGTTGTTACACCCCGTAATTCAGGTCATGCTATGAGAACGTACGACAGGAGTTAAGATTTAAAATTTTAGAAAGATAGGTTGTCAGAATGATTCGGACAGGTTTTAGTCAACTTTGGAGCGGCATATCTCCTAGTTCATCCAGAGTTTGTAGGTGTTTCTAAGGCCTAGCATGTAGTCTGTTGAGTCTAATTTCCAACGCAACCAATCGTTCGTCGATAGGACATCGGAGTAGAAAGTTATGGAGGTTACAAGTTCGCGCAATGAGCGTAAAAACAACATCGGGCCAGGCCAGTACGCGCCACGGAAGTTCTGAAGGGTTGCGAGGTTTCAGCGCCGTGGCGCCGGCTACAGGGTCGCGGCGCCGAGGCGGAGTTTTTGGCGGAAAACTGAGGAAAATCAGATATTTTCTTTTAAAAAGGCCATGGGAGGGTGACAAGTGTCCCCCCCCCCCATCTGATTTTTGCATGTCCTATTTATTGACCAAGTCTTCATTCTTCAAAGCTCCTTCTTCTCTCTAAAATCTCTCTTCCTTCTCTCTAAATTTCCTCTCCCTTCTCTCTAGAAATTCAAGAAGAAACATAAGCTTAGTGAAAAATCTGAAAAGGTGGTAAGAAGGAAACATATTGACAAGCTTGTAGGAGGATTATGGAAAGAAGACAAGTGGATTTTGTTGGACTAATTTGGGGTAAGCTCTAAGGTAACAATCCTTTCTCTTTTGCTAATAAATTATGTTGCATGTGAAGAAGAAAGGACTTGTAGTTGTCAATATAGCATACATTGCATGTAGGAAATATGGTTTGGATATGAAAGGATTGGATAAGAATGATATGTAAGCATGTTATAGTCAAGATACTACCTTTAACTTATTGATTTAGTTAATATGCATTGTGGGGCAGAATTTTACACATCCAAGATTAGGTGTAATCCCCTTTGTATTGATTGGATTGTTGGGCCTTAAAAGTGGCGTTGGATGTTGAATTCGGACCTTGAAAAGGTGGAAAAGTATATACAAACAAAGGAAATGCTGTCCGATTTTTCGTAGAAGTTAGTGACTTTGCACTTGGAATATTCTACGTTGAAGCTAGAGGTTAATAAACGTGTTATGGTCATTATAGTTTGACGTACTACGTGTGGTATATTGGACTTGCAAGTGGATTGACCCGAAGAGGTATGTGGAAACTTTCTTATCTCTTGAGCATGAGTAGTTATAACTATATAGTACGGTAGACGTACGTGATTTAAATGAAGTTAATCCATTTGTTATACTTGACTTGTTTTAAAAATGTCTAAGTTGATTGAGTTAGAGAGTTAACTCACTTGTTCTTGAGGAATGGTTTATTCTAGATAATATAGACAAGGATTTCGTGACATGAAGAAATTATAGAATACTGGATTTGAAGTATAAGTCTCTTGGTCATAAAAAGAACGAAACTGTCTAAGATATATGGAGTTATAACGGCTATATGAAAGGATAAGGACGTCTTAGTTCCTAAAGCATAAAGTTAGTATAACGGCTTTATGGGAAGTTGGTTAAAATGACTTTATGGAAGGTTAAAGGAGTGGTCTTCTTGAGTAAGGTAAACAAAGATGAACGAATCGAAATTAAGTAGGGCAATTTGATTTAAAGGCATCAATTGCTTAGAGTGTAAAATGGGGGTTTTAGGTGAAAAAGGGATCTTTAAAAGGGTAGAAGTACATAGTACTTCGGGTTAAATTCTCCGGATTTGATTAAGCAATAAGAAAGTGCCTTAAAGTCAAAAATGAGATCCATTTTGTATATTAATGAAAGTCTAAAGAGGTTATGAAGTTTACTTGGACGTACCGACACTGATGTGGAATTCCACGGGTATGCTTCCATTGTAGTAGTATGAGCTTACTTGGACGTACCGACAGTGAGGTGGGTGATCGGTGTATTTTATATACACTTTTTGAGTCATTTTTAGTTAGTGTTTTACTCATTTCATTTATGTTTAGTACAGTATTAGGGTCGTTTTCCTTTCTTTTGTGTCACAGCGGTCAAAAATGGAGAAATGACGAAAAGGAGATGAAATGAGCATAAAAGAGATGGAATTGCACACTAAAAGGGCCAAGAAATAAAATCTAAGAAGTTCTGGAAATTAGAGAGGAGATCAGACGAAGTCCGGACGAAAAAAGGACGACGAAACGGAATCTGCCAGAACGCCACGGCCGCGCGGCTACCAATATCTTGAAAGTCCGAAAGTTGGTGATCTTCAGCGCACTTTAGTTGCGTGCGCGCCGACGCGGGAATTATGAAGTGTTGGGCCGAATTTGACTTGTTTTCAGAATCCTAAAGGGATAACTTTTCCTTCCTAAAGGGATAACTTTTCCTACCTAAAGGGATAACTTTTCCTACCTTAAAACCCTTACCTAAAAGGATTCTAATAACTTTTCCTTTCCTACAAATCCCTAACCCTTCACCAAAAGGATTCTTTGGCTATAAATACTCTACATCATTAGAAGAATGATTCATTCTCCATTCCACCATTCACCATTCTACATCCATCCTTCCACCAATCCATCTTGTAAATATTCCACAACACAACCCTTGGATGCTTGGCTTGGAGACTCGTTCTTAAGTATTTTTCTTTTCCTTTTCGTTACTTTATGTCAGCTTTTGCATGATGAACTTTGAATTAGTTCTTGTCATCTTTATGGCTAGAACTAATTCTCTTATAGGCTTTCCATGTTGAATTACTAGAAACTTATGTTATAAATTAATGACGCTTATGGTTATTTTTCTTATTGAGATCTATCCAATAATTGAGTTGAATTCTTGGTAATTAATTGACAACTAATTATCACTATATGATTTCTAATCAGATTCTGAAAAAGGGGGATTGTGAATATGTTGTAAGTTGGGTAGACATTCTTGGATTGGGGATGAAAATACCTCAATTATTTATGTAGCGTTGATGAGAGGCTTAACAACCCTAATTTTGCGCATTGTGCGTGTGGCCAACTAGGTTTTGTTCTTAATCCTCCTATAAAGTTATCCTTATCACCGAAAGTTAGGTAAGGTGCGATACTGGGGTTGAGTGTTTATATAACCCTAACGGGAGTATAAAACGATTTCGTAAACCTGCTTTCTCCTAAAGAAGAATACCATGAGTTAATGCATTAGTAAGTAGCATAAGCGGATAGTAAGGATACATGGAAGCCCTATTCTCATCACACCTGGAGTAAACCCTTATAGAAAATAGCTTTTATAATTCTTAGTTATAAACATACAACCAATCATTTATCAATTCGCCAAATAGATACTAGAAAATAGATAGTTGGTACTTGAACTCTAATCCTAGAGGACGATATTCGGTCTTATCAATACTATACTACTTGTCACGATAACATGCACTTGCGTTTAAAGTGTGTGCATCTTACCGCGCATCAAGTTTTTGGCGCCGTTGCCGGGGATTAGGCATAGTTCAATATCAAATTTATCTATTTTTAATTTCTAATTTGGTTTTTATTTTTGTTTCTTTAAATTATTTATTTTATTTTCTTTTGAAAAAAAAAAAAGTGTGCCGTGATTCGTTGTTGGTTTTGATTCATCTCAGGGATCCTTAAAACATGGATTTCTACTGTCAATATGATCGAGCTCCAACCATAGAGAAAGAGAGGGAGGAATTACGAGAAGCTATACTCAGTCTCACGAGGTACCAAAATCAGTTCATAGACGAAACGAGAATAGCCATGAAGAAGTTGGAAACGCAAATAGCAGAGCTCGCAATCATATTCAACAGCGAAACACAAGAAGAGCAATCTGCACCTGAGGTAGGCAATGAGGAAACACAATGTCAGGCAATTGACCTGAAGGATGCCGAATCAGGGGAGATAGAGAGTTCGCAGCGGCCAGCCGATGAAAGCGGTGGTCGCGGCGCCGAAGATTCTGAGACAGAGCAGGGCCGCGGCGCCCAGAACCCAGAAATCGAGGTGATTTTGAACAGCGAACAGCAAATTGAGGAGCCTGAACCACACCCAACTATTGAGGAATCTGGTGAGATAGTTGGTGTAGAGAAGGAAAAGATTGCAGAGATCCAATTATTTACCTTCTTGGATTCTGTGGAAATTCTTTTTCTTGCACCTATTACAGAAGAAACACTACTAGCTATCACGGCTGATTCCCAATTAGGAAGCCCATACCATCAAGGGTACCCCCTAGAGTTGAGAGATGTTGGGAATCTCACCGATCCCTACATTAGAGAGAGCCTAAAAGACAAGCACGTCTTGTGTACTTGGGGGATAATCGTAAATTTGAGGCCCTTGTTTGAAGCAATTGTTGTAGTTGAAGTGAGACCTGCAACAATAACTCTGCGGATTGCAAGCGATTCGCGAAGGATCCAATGGGCACTCGGAAAGGTTAATCGCGTCCGCTAAAAGACGTTAAAAACACTTGTTGGGAAGGCAACCCAATATTTTTAATTATGTTATTTTAATTTCTGTCTTTATTTTATTTTATTTTGTCTTGAAACGATCTCACGGTCTTGGGTTCTTGTTTTGTGTTGTTGGATGACAGGTGGATCAAAGCTAAAACAGAAAAAGGAGCAAAACGCTGAAAAATGAAAAGCGTCGCCGTAGCCGGCTGAATCGAGTCAGCGGCGCGTATCTTCGTAAGAGCCACAGACTAGCAGCGCGAATCTCGATGTCATGGCGCCGAACTTCGAGAGCCATATTTCCGCAAATTCGAATTTTTCCTCCTAGACCTCCATTATGACCATTGTGTTGTGTCAAGAAGTTGTCCATTTTTTAGTATTGCACACATTGGGGACAATGTGTGATTTAAGTTTGGGGGTGTTTTATTTTTGTCTTGTTATGTTTCAGTTAAGTCTTTTTTATTTGTTTTGTGTTTATTTTTGAGTCACAATTTTTTTTTTCTTCCTCTTTTTAAGTCATAATTGCCTGTCAAAAATCATGTATGCTGTAGAAGCAACTATCTAAACACCTAGGTTAGATATGCCAAAAACTCACATAATCTGTCTATTTGGAGTTTCTTGCTTGAATTGTGCATGCTAAATGACTTAAACCTATGTGTTATGATTGCTTGCTATTTGAGGCGAAATAGTTAGGATATGCATGTTAGGGAGATGACTCGGGTATTTCTTTGATAGCCAATTCTTACCACTCTTTTCTACCCCGAACTTTAAAAGTATCCCTAGTCAGCCCCATTGAGCCTAAAAATTGAAACTTCTTCTTTGACACCCTATATTCCCACAGATTGTGCCATAAGTAAAAATGTGAAGTAGTGGAATCAATTGTGTTAAAAAAGAGACAAAAAGAGTGAATGAGCTTGTTGCACTCCAATAAAAAAGTAATAAGAAAGAGGCAAAAGCCTAAGTTTGGGGGTGCTTGTTATTATAATACTCTTCATTCTCCCAAAACAAAAGAGGGAAAAAGATAGAATTGAAGTGAAGAAAAGAACAAAAAGAAAAGGGAAATACTGAAAAGCTAAAGAGCTTATGGTACACAAAAATGAGCCTAAATGCCTATTTTTACCAACCCCTACCTAAGCCTACATTACAACCCTTAAAGTCCTGAAGATCTCTTTTATACATATTCAGGATTAGTGGAGAATAGCAAGTAAACATGCGATAGAAATTTTGAAATTAACATGCATGATTCAGTATTTGACTTTCATTAAACATGATAAAAATGAGTTTGCGAAATATCTAGCTTAATGTGTTTAGAATGCTGAAATTTCATGCTATATGTTCGTGCATATTATTCTACTAATCTTCATGTTTTTCCAAGTAGCGCCAAATGCAGCAAAGTGATCAATGTCATTGAGTCTTTTATTTTTCGTTTTCCTTGAGTCTGTATTTCTTTCTTTTGATCTTTGCTCGAGGGCGAGCAAAGGTTAAGTTTGGCGGTATTTGATCGGTGAATTTTATATACACTTTTTGAGTCATTTTTAGTTAGTGTTTTACTCATTTCATTTATGTTTAGTACAGTATTAGGGTCGCTTTCCTTTCTTTTGTGTCACAGCGGTCAAAAATGGAGAAATGACGAAAAGGAGATGAAATGAGCATAAAAGAGATGGAATTGCACACTAAAAGGGCCAAGAAATAAAGTCTAAGTTCGAAATTAGAGAGAGATCGGGCAAGTCCGGACGAAAAAGGACGACGAAAGCGGACCGCTGAAAAACGTCACCGGCGCGCGGCTGACAATGTAGCCGCGGCGCCCAATATGCTGAAAGTCCGAAAGTTGCTGATCTTCAGGCGCCGCGACGCCTTGATTCTGCGAGCGCTGGCGCCGACGCGATTATGAAATCTTCGAATTTGACTTGTTTTCAGAATCCTAAAGGGATAACTTTTCCTTCCTAAAGGGATAACTTTTCCTACCTAAAGGGATAACTTTTCCTACCTTAAAACCCTTACCTAAAAGGATTCTAATAACTTTTCCTTTCCTACAAATCCCTAACCCTTCACCAAAAGGATTCTTTGGCTATAAATACTCTACATCATTAGAAGAATGATTCATTCTCCATTCCACCATTCACCATTCTACATCCATCCTTCCACCAATCCATCTTGTAAATATTCCACAACACAACCCTTGGATGCTTGGCTTGGAGACTCGTTCTTAAGTATTTTTCTTTTCCTTTTCGTTACTTTATGTCAGCTTTTGCATGATGAACTTTGAATTAGTTCTTGTCATCTTTATGGCTAGGAACTAATTCTCTTATAGGGCTTTCCATGTTGAATTACTAGAAACTTATGTTATAAATTAATGCATGCTTATGGTTATTTTTCTTATTGAGAGATCTATCCAATAATTGAGTTGAATTCTTGGTAATTAATTGACAACTAATTATCACTATATGATTTCTAATCAGATTCTGAAAAGGGGGGATTGTGAATATGATGTAAGTTGGGTAGACATTCTTGGATTGGGGATGAAAATACCTCAATTATTTATGTAGCGTTGATGAGAGGCTTAACAACCCTAATTATGCGCATTGTGCGTGACGGTCAACTAGGTTTTTGTTCTTAATCCTCCTATAAAGTTATCCTTATCACCGAAAGTTAGGTAAGGTGCGATACTGGGGTTGAGTGTTTATATAACCCTAACGGGAGTATAAAACGATTTCGTAAACCTGCTTTCTCCTAAAGAAGAATACCATGAGTTAATGCATTAGTAAGTAGCATAAGCGGATAGTAAGGATACATGGAAGCCCTATTCTCATCACACCTGAAGTAAACCCTTATAGAAAATAGCTTTTATAATTCTTAGTTATAAACAACCAATCATTTATCAATTCGCCAAATAGATACTAGAAAATAGATAGTTGGTACTTGAACCCTAATCCTAGAGGACGATATTCGGTCTTATCAAGACTATACTACTTGTCACGATAACGTGCACTTGCGTTTAAAGTGTGTGCATCTTACCGCGCATCAGTGGGATTCCACGGGTATGCACCTTGGACATGCTTACGATGAGGGATTCCGAGGCATGCAGTATGAGTTTACCTGGACGTACCGACAGTGACGTGGGATTCCACGGGTATGCTTCCATTGTGGTTGATCCTTGGACATGCTTACGATGAGAGATTCCGAGGCATGCACCTTGGATATGCTTACAATGAGGGATTCCGAGGCATGCGACCAGGATGCGGGTTAAATTCCCGGATACGAATATTACCCCATGGATTAGCTCCCCATGAAGTCATGTTCCCGAGATGAGGGATTCCACGGGCATGAGATATATATATATATATATATATATATATATATATATATATATTTGTTGTATGTGTACAAGCGGTGAGGTAGGATGCCATGGGCGCGTCACATGATTGTAGGTTACTCTTACGGTACGTCAGCGTGTGGTATTCCACGGAGGATTTATGTGTATATGTGTTGTTGCGTGTCTGTAAAGCGGTGAGTAGGATGCGCCAGGCGCGTACGTGGTTAGCTTTTATACCTAGCGGTCGACAGTGATGGTGGATGCCACGGGTGCGTTTCGATGGTTAAGGGCTGGTGTTCATAGCCCTGGTGTGATTATGGTTCATATGTTGAGACAGGCTGTACAGGGTAAAACTGACTTTCATTACTTTCACTTCGATAAGACACATTGTACTGTTAATTGGGTATCATACATGTCATCAGCTTTATTTTAGACTATTATGATTTAAATACAATACTTTCAGTTTTACATACTTGGTACATATTGTACTGACCTCCTTCGGGGGGGCTGCGTTCATGCCGCAGGTTGAGGTGCATAGCTCGCTGATCCGCACTCTTAGGATCACTGTTCGGTTCTTGGAAAGCTCCATTTCTCCGGAGGCTTTGTCTTTTGGTACGGTACCCTGAAGTTGTAAACTTTTGTACATTCAGGGGTATGGCGGGGCCCTGTCCCGTCACAGTTGTTATATAAACTCTTAGAGGTCTGTAGTCATACCTTGTGGGTCACTTTATAAAAAAAATGAGGTAACTGCTGTCGCGCCCTTTTCCGGCCGCGACTTTATTCTAGCGAACCCTGCTCAAATAAAAATGTTAGAAAATAAATAAAAAATGTTAAAATGTGCAAAGAATGCTAAAATGTTAAATGTTTAAAAATGTTAAAGAGGTGCTAAAAGGTTAAAATAGGGTGCTAAAGGGTTCGCGGAGTCGCCACCTAATTAATTTGGGTGAATTAGGACACCTAAATGTTAACTGGTTTAAAGCAAACATTAACTCCATTTAATGGTCTGCTAAACTTAATGAGATTCTGGGCAAGAGTTCTTTATTATCCTAAAGGGAAGGGATTAGGCACCCTAAAAGATCCGCTAACTTGCGGTTGTCCGTTCAAACCTATGGTTAGTTATCATGCATGTTTAAAGTAAAAAATATTATAAGGATTTTATAAAAGGATGCATTTCGACAAAGATTTATAAGACTATTTTTTTTCATAAAATACATGTAAGCTATGCAAAGATGACTTATCGGCTAAATGCGTTTATTTACTAAAATAAATCTTAATTAGTATAACATAATATGCCAAATGCTTAGGGTGATTTTCAGTAAAAGAAATAAAAGTTGTTTAAAATATAAAGTTGGTTTCGAATAGGTAAGATGTACATATGTTTCTTTGTCTTTCCCTTCTTTTTCTTTTTTTTTCTTTTAAACAAAATAGTAATGCAAAATTAGTTATGGAAAAATATGTATTTGTAACTAAACTTAGCATGATAATGAAAACACAAAATGGTTTATTCCTTAAGAGTTTAGGAAACTAGGTTAGGAACATCGTCGCGAGTAATATCCTGGCTATGTGAATAATTATGTGAATTAAATGGTTTAGCAATAACTACTAAATAACGTGAGGCAGGTCTAAAGCGATTACCTTAAGCAAATTTCTAACGTCAAATCATTTCTAATGGGGCTCAAAGTTTAACTAAGTATACTAATGTTAGTGTAAAGTTAGATAATTAATTACACAAATAAACGGGGCGGGGTAGAAAATTTAAAGAGAATTCGAAGACACGATGGTATATCGTTCCGCCTGTGATTTGGAATTTCTGATACGGAATGGAGAGATGCACATAAATGCGGGTCTTCATTTGGAGTAGCCCACGATGATGAGTCTCATATTGAGACTCTTCGTTGCTCCGATGCATTTCATGTAAAGAAATAAAAAAAGAAAATGATTAGTATATTATCAAACAATAGCCAACATTGGCATAAAATTTAAACATAGAAAGTCACTTTACTTCGGTAACAAACGGGTCCCAAAATGACCTTTATCGAGGTCGGATCTGCCCGGGGTAAACTGAATGCGGTGCAGGCCCAATCACATGCAGATGGGGTATATCGAAACAGGTTCTAATTTAATAACCTCGATGCTATGTCTATCAAATATCTCACACATAATTAACTGGGAGTAGGATTTTAACAAAAGAACAAAGATACTTTAATCTCCAAGCTGATCAAGATCATACAGTGGCCAAAAAATGCACCTATCTCCATTGTTTACTTCATGTTCATTAGAGTTCTAGGTATTTAACACTTGAGCCCAACATGGAATGAAAACAAACATTCGGTTCTTATGATGGTCTAGTCCAGAAAATAATTAAAAGACACCATATTTACATGGAATGTCTGATAAGCCATCCATATTACATCATAAGAGTAGTAGCGCGAAATTACATATTGCCGAACCAGAATACACAAATCTGAATATTACTAACTCAAGCTAATATAATCTACTACACTCGAAATTAAGCATTCCACAATCGACAACGAAACTAACACTGATATGAAATTAAGAAGTAGATGAACCACGTCATTCCTGTTTACATGATACTGCAGGAAGAAGGAATTGGACAGGAGTTAAATATATCTTTTGTTCTTTAGGTGAGTCATCCTCAAATGGTTAAGTTACATTTTCATTCAAATGAATAATTTTTCCATTAGACTGTATTTATACATGCTTATTATATGGAGACATGACTGTAAATTAAGCATCGAGAGTGAATAGACAATGCAACCAGCTAATTCAGATATGTGCAAAATGTGAACCTTGTTCAATATACTCATGCAAGTGAGGCAAACATGTAGTTAATTTGATAAACGAATGACACAGAATGAACATGTGATTAAACATGCATAACTTCTCAGATATACATATGTTCGGCGAGAGAAGGGTATTAAGTTGGGCAAATGATAAGGCTGTAATTCCTTTTCCTACACACCACATATAAAGACTGATTTCCCGACCCGTTTACTTCTTTTAACTTTTAATTACCTGCTTTCATACTCTACAGATTTGTAAACATGCAACTGATATGGTTATTAAACAGATTTAGGGACGTCGAATGCATTACATGGATTCATGCTAACTGGACACAGAGAGCAATTACAAAGCAGATGTTCAGATTACTAATCGCACAGATTCTCCCGCGCATATCGCGAATGCGAGTAAACCATTCTCAGATTGGTATCAACATTATAGTGTTTGTAAATATGGTTAAAGGGTACTACAACATTTATGGATCCATCCTAACATACTTCACATTAGTTTAACACACAAATTACATCAACATTTCGCAAGCAACAAAACATCGTACAAAAAAACATAAAAATGCAGACTTAAACAGAAAGTTGGGAAAAGTGATGAGTTTACCTTCTCCGGACAGCGACCCGAGGCAGCGTATCAAGTCGTCGAAGCCACTCGGAGATTTTTATTGCGATGCGATTGAAAAGGGAAATGAAATTTTACCTCGCTCGGGCCGATCTTTCGTTAATTTTTCCGATTTTCGAGTTCCTCGTGTTTCCCCTATGTTCTATGACAGTTGAATCGATTTTTGTTCGTGTCAGGGTTTCAGAAAAGTGCTGGGTTCCCCCCGATCTCGATTGGTTGTCGATTGATTCTGGGAGTTAGGTGATGCTTCCCCCTGTCTCTGCCTTCGACTGATGCCTTTGCATGTCCTTATATAGCATACGTTTGAGTTCTTATATTGGTAAGTAAATGAAGGCGGATTTTGGACGATATTGGTGCTGATTGTTTACTAAAACAGGCGCTGATGTGGTTCGATTTGAAGTGGTTCGATAAGGTAACGATTTGAAGGAAGATCTGGTTTTGGTTATGGTAAGATGTCGTTGGCTGAAAAGAGGAAGGTTTGGGTTCGATTGGCCGGATTCTCAGGCGAGAATCACGGTAAGGAAGGTGCGGCCATGGAACTTAGGCTTAGGGTTGCTGGTATTTGTGAAGGCCGTTTGAGGAGGCAGGGGATAGAAAAGTGAAGTTTTCGTGAAATTCTGGTGATAAAAGAAATAAAGGGCTGGGTATGTGGGCTGCGGGTAAGGATAAAGTGGGCCGGGTATGTGGGCTGCGGGTAGATTGGGCTAAGAGGGTAGTATGAAGGCTGGGTAGAATTAGGAGTTTAATTAGGCTTTTAATTTTAGGAGTTAATTAATTAGCTAGTTAATTCTAGGTAAGTGTTTTAGGTATTTAATTAGTTAATTAAATAAATTGTGCTCAAATTATTTAAGTGTTTTATTAGCCTAATTGTTATAAATGCGGGCGTGCTATTTAATTAAAGAATAAAGACGGACGTGCTATTTAATTAATGCTTAATATTTTAGAATGCGGCGCTATTAAAAATCTTATTATTGTGCATTATTGCGAAGTTAAATTAAAATTGAATTGAGTTTAGGTTAAATTATTTAAATGCTAAATGCAAGTGTGATATTTAAGAATTGTTTAAAGCTTTTATAGATGCGACGCTATTAGATGCATGTATTAGATTAAAATTGATTACAATGCGGATATGCTACTTGACACGACGTTATCGCTAAATTATTTATTTTATGCATTTATTAATTATTTAAGAATTACGCCAAAGCTTAAAGTTAATTAATGCGAGCGCGAGACTCTAAGTGCTTACAACTCTACGTAAGACGCGATGCCATTATTAAATTATTTATTTATGCCTGTATTTATGTTTTATTCGCTGCATTTTATTATAAAAATCCCTAAAAATTATTTTACAAAATTAGTGTAATTTTATAGTTAATGGCTGGACGGGAGGGTCAAAATTGGGTGTCAACAGATGTCCCTCTTTGTATGGAGATGATGGAAGAATCTTCGGACAAAGACGTTGACTCATAGCCAATTTTGTCTCGATCTTCGACTGCGTAAATGCCGCGGTAGACAGGCCGACGAAAAATCAAAATCGTCCCGGTGTCGAGTTATGGCGACCTTTGGGTTACCATGGTCGAAACACTGCGGGCGGGCTAAGGCGGACTCAAAGTCGGTGTCGAGTTATGACGACATTTGGTTACCATGGTCAAAACACTGGCGGGCTAACGCGGACTTAAAGTCGCCCTGTCGAGTTATGATGACACCGGTTATGGTGCAAAAAGTAAAGAAAATAAGCGGCTTGAACACAGGGTGTCGCTATGGCTTGTGGTCTGGGTTCTACGGTGATGCGAGCGAGTGGACCGACGCTGAGGCGCCGCCAATCGTTGGGAAGGTTGGCCCCAAATTGCCGGTTATTGTAAGAGAAAATCCACGTTGTGCTCCTGCTCCTGTATGCTAAGACTTAAACAAACGGTTAGTGCATAACTGTTAAGGCAAAATGATGATGCATAATTTTAAAGTAATGCAACTGTGAGTAGAAAAGGTTATCCTGCAAAAATATGATGCCTGCTGTGTTGATGCGATGCTGCAAATGTTGTGATTTCGCCCTTGCACGGACGTGTTGCGGATACGTTGTCCTTGCTGCAATTGCCCTCAGAGACTAAAGCTCAAGAAAGAGTTAGTGCATAATCGCTAAGGCAAAATGATGACGCGTCATTTTAAAAACAATGTATTGTGAGTAGAAAAGGTTATCCCGCAAAATGTGATGCTGCTTTGTGTTGATGCGATCTTGCAAATCTTTGTGATTTTTCGACCTTGCAGGCGTGTTGCGATTGTGACGCGGACATGTCGTCCCTGCCGCAAATGTACTGTAGACTAAAGCTCAAGAAAGAGTTAGTGCATAACCGCTAAGACGTAATAAAGCATAAATGAGAGGAAATGCAATTTTGAAGCAGAGAAAAATCGTCCACATGCGGATGTGATATCGCGATGATGGCGTCGTTTTGGACTTGTCTTGATAACGCGTCGTTGCACGGGCGTCTTCTTCTTGGCGTCGTTGCGTAGACGCACGCGATGGTGTCGTTGCCGGACACAATGTTGATAACGCGTCGTTGCTGGGCGTGTTCTTTGCTGGCGTCGTTGCGTGACGCAATCTTTGATGGTGTCGTTACTGGACACAATCGATGATGTTGTTGCACGACATAATGTTCTTGGCGTCGTTGTGTAGACGCACTTGACGCCGTCGTTACTGGGCGACGTGTTCTTCTTGGCGTCGTTGCGTAAACGCACTTGATGATGTCGTTACGACATAATGTTCTTGGCGTCGTTGTGTACGCAATCTTGATGGCGTCGTTACTGGGCGTGTTCTGCCGGGCGTCGTTGCGTAAACGCAATCGCGATGATGTCGTTGCCGACATACGCCGATAACGCCGTTACGGGCGTGTTCTTCGGCGTCGTTGCGTACGCACGCCGATGGTGTCGTTGCCTGGACACAATGCTGATAACGTCGTTGCCTGGACGTATTGCTGCTGGCGTCGTTGCGTAGACGCGATGCTGATGGTGTCGTTGCCTGGACACAATCGCGATAACGCCGTTGCTGGACGTATTCTTTGGCGTCGTTGCGTGACGCGATCTTGATGGTGTCGTTGCCGAACACAATCGATAACGCCGTTGCACGGACGTATCACGCTTCGCGTAGAATAAATGCTCCTGCGAACTAAGCTTGAGAAAACGTTAGGGTATACCTGTTTAAACAAAATGATAAATATATATGAGAAATGCAATTATGTGAATAAGGATGTCTTCCCTGTATGATATGTGGGGTGTTGTGAATGCTGAGATGTTGTCCTTGGGCGGACATGCTAGATCGCCATCGGCAATTGTCATGATGCCTTTGTTGTGATGCATTCGTGAACCATGTGGATTGTCATGATGTCTTTGTTGTGCGTTTGTGCCTTCGCATGAGTGCAATTTGACTCTAGGCCCGAGCCGACGCGCTATAATTTGTCGCGGACTTTTGAATTCGATCGCTGATTGTCGGTGCCTCTATCTCTCGGCGTATGGAATCATATTTGTCGGTGTCCTTGCGTGGCGAAGTCCTTAAAGATGTCCCAGTTTTGACTGACGAAACTGAGTCGGATATATGTCGTCGCCGACATAATCGATAACGCCGTCGTTACTGGACGTGTTGCCGCTTTGCTCTATAGGATAGATGCTCCGCAAGCTTGAGAAAACATTAGTGTATACCGTTTAAATGAAATGGTAAACACATACGAAGTGCAATTTTATGGGTAGAGATGTTGTCCTCGCTACGCGGATGAATCGAGATGTCGCCTTGCGTGGACATGCTAAATCCAGAATCGATTTAATTGCCATGATGCCTCTGTTGGGTGTGATGCATTGGTTGCCAATTTGACTTTGTGCCCCTAGTTGATGCGCTAAGTTTTGTTGCGAACTCAACTTTGATTGCCGATTGTTGATGCCGCTACTGCTTTGCCGATGCTCACGGACTTTGGATTGTTGTCATCCTCTCGCCTTTGTTGCTTTTGTCGCTTCGCTAATCTGAAGAAACCTTTCGCCGTATTTTCCATTTCGCTATTGCACTTTCTGCTTTTGTTAATATGAAAAGACTGCGCCAAAGAAAATTTGTGAGTTTTGGGGGTCGTACGTATCGACTTCGCGCTTGTTCGATATCTGCGTGCGTGCTGTTTGGATTTGCACCCGCATGCAGTTTCCTACATTGTCCCGCTTTGAGAAGGTGTCACGCTCTTCTTTTTCGAGACCCTCGCTTTATAGGAACCAAGACAGTTCCGACTGCTCGCTCGGATGCACTTGAATCGGTCATGTCTGGACCGTGTCTTTGATCTTGTGAAATATTGATGCTCGCCATTGCTAAGTCAAATACAAATCGACCTTTGGGGAGATGATAAATCTTTCTAAAAATGCAACAAGCGGTGTTAGCATAAAGCACATAATTTGCGGGTATGTAGCGTATATATATTGCATATAGCACATTCAAACGCTTCCTAACACGCAGGACCTCTTTATGCGGAGGAAGCCTAAACGTCACTTATGCGAGATTATGACGGATTTGTCCAAGTCGTCCAACTATAATGCCTTTGTTGGAAATGGCGACCAAATGACGGTGCACTTTTCCCAATTTCAGCATGTCATGATTGGGTTTGGATTTGTCTGTCATTGCCACGCTGCACATAATATGCTGGTTGTTCGTTGGGTTGAGAAACCCGTCGACAAGTTTGGTGTCTTCCTAATTGTGGTGTCGATGCCAGGGACCGACCCACCTAAGGTAAATGCATGCATGCCCTAAAATAAGGGTGGTATAGCTCTATCTTAAGTTTCTAAGATTTGGCTTTTCTAGACGCAAGGTTCCCGAGCGGACAACTCGAGTGAGAAGGCTACGCGGCCACCGGTTAGACCGGACACTCCACGTATATTACCAACTCTCCTAAATTTGGATTTTGAAGAAAGAATCTTGCTGATGCACCCAGCGCACCTCGCATGTAATGTGTGATAGTGTGAATTTTCCAGAGTGGAAGAAATATGAGCGGAATGCCAGTTTAAGGAAAGCAGTAGAGCAGGTAGCAATTAAATAAATAAAACAAAATACATCACACAAAATTTAAATGCAAAAAGTAATGCCAAATAATAACCCTAGGTCTGTTGTGGTTAAGAACCTTAAATCCCCAGTGGAGTCGCCATTCCTGTCGCGCCCTTTTCCGGCCGCGACTTTATTCTAGCGAACCCTGCTCAAATAAAAATGTTAGAAAATAAATAAAAAATGTTAAAATGTGCAAAGAATGCTAAAATGTTAAATGTTTAAAAATGTTAAAGAGGTGCTAAAAGGTTAAAATAGGGTGCTAAAGGGTTCAATTATGCTAATTAATTTGGGTGAATTAGGACACCTAAATGTTAACTGGTTTAAAGCAAACATTAACTCCATTTAATGGTCTGCTAAACTTAATGAGATTCTGGGCAAGAGTTCTTTATTATCCTAAAGGGAAGGGATTAGGCACCCTAAAAGATCCGCTAACTTGCGGTTGTCCGTTCAAACCTATGGTTAGTTATCATGCATGTTTAAAGTAAAAAATATTATAAGGATTTTATAAAAGGATGCATTTCGACAAAGATTTATAAGACTATTTTTTTTCATAAAATACATGTAAGCTATGCAAAGATGACTTATCGGCTAAATGCGTTTATTTACTAAAATAAATCTTAATTAGTATAACATAATATGCCAAATGCTTAGGGTGATTTTCAGTAAAAGAAATAAAAGTTGTTTAAAATATAAAGTTGGTTTCGAATAGGTAAGATGTACATATGTTTCTTTGTCTTTCCCTTCTTTTTCTTTTTTTTTCTTTTAAACAAAATAGTAATGCAAAATTAGTTATGGAAAAATATGTATTTGTAACTAAACTTAGCATGATAATGAAAACACAAAATGGTTTATTCCTTAAGAGTTTAGGAAACTAGGTTAGGAACATCGTCGCGAGTAATATCCTGGCTATGTGAATAATTATGTGAATTAAATGGTTTAGCAATAACTACTAAATAACGTGAGGCAGGTCTAAAGCGATTACCTTAAGCAAATTTCTAACGTCAAATCATTTCTAATGGGGCTCAAAGTTTAACTAAGTATACTAATGTTAGTGTAAAGTTAGATAATTAATTACACAAATAAACGGGCGGGTAGAAAATTTAAAGAGAATTCGAAGACACGATGGTATATCGTTCCGCCTGTGATTTGGAATTTCTGATACGGAATGGAGAGATGCACATAAATGCGGGTCTTCATTTGGAGTAGCCCACGATGATGAGTCTCATATTGAGACTCTTCGTTGCTCCGATGCATTTCATGTAAAGAAATAAAAAAAGAAAATGATTAGTATATTATCAAACAATAGCCAACATTGGCATAAAATTTAAACATAGAAAGTCACTTTACTTCGGTAACAAACGGGTCCCAAAATGACCTTTATCGAGGTCGGATCTGCCCGGGGTAAACTGAATGCGGTGCAGGCCCAATCACATGCAGATGGGGTATATCGAAACAGGTTCTAATTTAATAACCTCGATGCTATGTCTATCAAATATCTCACACATAATTAACTGGGAGTAGGATTTTAACAAAAGAACAAAGATACTTTAATCTCCAAGCTGATCAAGATCATACAGTGGCCAAAAAATGCACCTATCTCCATTGTTTACTTCATGTTCATTAGAGTTCTAGGTATTTAACACTTGAGCCCAACATGGAATGAAAACAAACATTCGGTTCTTATGATGGTCTAGTCCAGAAAATAATTAAAAGACACCATATTTACATGGAATGTCTGATAAGCCATCCATATTACACCATAAGAGTAGTAGCGCGAAATTACATATTAGAACCGAATACACAAATCAATATTACTAACTCAAGCTAATATAATCTACTACACTCAAATTAAGCATTCCACAATCGATAAACTAAACTAACACCGATATGAAATTAAGAAGTAGATGAACCACGCCATTCTGTTTACGATCTGCAGGAAGAAGGAATTGGACAGGAGTTAAATATATCTTTTGTTCTTTAGGTGAGTCATCCTCAAATGGTTAAGTTACATTTTCATTCAAATGAATAATTTTTCCATTAGACTGTATTTATACATGCTTATTATATGGAGACATCGTAAATTAAGCATCGAGAGTGAATAGACAATGCAACCAGCTAATTCAGATATGTGCAAAATGTGAACCTTGTTCAATATACTCATGCAAGTGAGGCAAACA
Source organism: Przewalskia tangutica (assembly GCA_029844215.1). Taxonomy (NCBI): domain Eukaryota; kingdom Viridiplantae; phylum Streptophyta; class Magnoliopsida; order Solanales; family Solanaceae; genus Przewalskia; species Przewalskia tangutica. Next base: position 90,336,423 of record CM056736.1, on the reverse strand, counting down.
TGTAGTTAATTTGATAAACGAATGACACAGAATGAACATGTGATTAAACATGCATAGCTTCTCAGATATACATATGTTCGAGAGAAGGGTATTAAGTTGGGCAAATGATAAGGTGTAATTCCTTTTCCTACACACCACATATAAAGTGATTTCGACCCATTTACTTCTTTTAACTTTTAATTACTCGCTTCATACTTCTGATTTGTAAACATGCAATCGATATGGTTATTAAACAGATTTAGGACGTCGAATGCATTACATGGATTCATGCTAATCGACACAGAGCAATTACAAAGCGTATGTTCAGATTACTAATCGCATGATTCTCCGCGCATATCGCGAATGCGAGTAAACCATTCTCAGATTGGTATCAACATTATAGTGTTTGTAAATATGGTTAAAGGGTACTACAACATTTATGGATCCATCCTAACATACTTCACATTAGTTTAACACACAAATTACATCAACATTTCGCAAGCAACAAAACATCGTACAAAAAAACATAAAAATGCAGACTTAAACAGAAAGTTGGGAAAAGTGATGAGTTTACCTTCTCTGGACAGCGACCCGAGGCAGCGTATCAAGTCGTCGAAGCCACTCGGAGATTTTTATTGCGATGCGATTGAAAAGGGAAATGAAATTTTACCTCGTTCTTGGCTGATCTTTGCTGTTAATTTTTCTGATTTTCGAGAGTTCCCTCAGGTTTCCCCTATGTTCTATGACAGTTGAATCGATTTTTGTTCGTGTCAGGGTTTCAGAAAAGTGCTGGGTTCCCCCCGATCTCGATTGGTTGTCGATTGATTCTGGGAGTTAGGTGATGCTTCCCCCTGTCTCTGCCTTCGACTGATGCCTTTGCATGTCCTTATATAGCATACGTTTGAGTTCTTATATTGGTAAGTAAATGAAGGCGGATTTTGGACGATATTGGTGCTGATTGTTTACTAAAACAGGCGCTGATGTGGTTCGATTTGAAGTGGTTCGATAAGGTAACGATTTGAAGGAAGATCTGGTTTTGGTTATGGTAAGATGTCGTTGGCTGAAAAGAGGAAGGTTTGGGTTCGATTGGCCGGATTCTCAGGCGAGAATCACGGTAAGGAACGCGCCATGGAACTTAGGCTTAGGGTTCTTTGGTATTTGTGAAGGCCGCGTTTGAGAGGCAGGGGATAGAAAAGTGTCAAGTTTTACGTGCTGGTGATAAAAGAAATAAAGGGCTGGGTATGTGGTCATGTAAGGATAAAGTGGTAGGGTATGTGGGTTCATGGTAGATTGGGCTAAGAGGGTAGTATGAAGTTGGAATTAGGAGTTTAATTAGGCTTTTAATTTTAGGAGTTAATTAATTAGCTAGTTAATTCTAGGTAAGTGTTTTAGGTATTTAATTAGTTAATTAAATAAATTATGCTCAAATTATTTAAGTGTTTTATTAGCCTAATTGTTATAAATGCGGGCGTGCTATTTAATTAAAGAATAAAGACGGACGTGCTATTTAATTAATGCTTAATATTTTAGAATGCGGCGCTATTAAAAATCTTATTATTGTGCATTATTGCGAAGTTAAATTAAAATTGAATTGAGTTTAGGTTAAATTATTTAAATGCTAAATGCAAGTGTGATATTTAAGAATTGTTTAAAGCTTTTATAGATGCGACGCTATTAGATGCATGTATTAGATTAAAATTGATTACAATGCGGATATGCTACTTGACACGACGTTATCGCTAAATTATTTATTTTATGCATTTATTAATTATTTAAGAATTACGCCAAAGCTTAAAGTTAATTAATGCGAGCGCGAGACTCTAAGTGCTTACAACTCTACGTAAGACGCGATGCCATTATTAAATTATTTATTTATGCCTGTATTTATGTTTTATTCGCTGCATTTTATTATAAAAATCCCTAAAAATTATTTTACAAAATTAGTGTAATTTTATAGTTAATGGCTGGACGGGAGGGTCAAAATTGGGTGTCAACAACTGCTTTTGGATTTATATGTCCAGGAAGGTGGCTCTATCGGCTAACCTATTATTTATTTCATTGTTAAGTTTATGTATGTTCCGTTGATTATCTCTGATGTTTACCTGAGAGGGGTGCCCAGGTAGGGCACCAGTCGCGGCCCGGGGTCGGGTCGTGATAAAAGTGGTATCAGAGCAGTTAGTCCTCAGAAAGTGTCTACAGACCGTGTCTAGTAGAGTCTTGATTATCGGTGTGTTGTGCACCACATCTATAATCAGGAGGCTGCAAGATATTTAGGATTGGTTTCCATTCTTTTACTCTAAGATCGCGATAAATGTGTTATAGGTTGAACTCCTCGACATATTTTTATGTATCGCTTATGCCTCACGCAGGCAACCGCGCCCGTATGGCAAGACAGTTGAGGGAGCTGCAAGTAGGACGCAGAGGGTTACGAGGGCACAGGCCCAGTCTTTACCTGAGGTGATGTTTCGGACGACGAGTTCCACGACGTCGCCAGCCCCAGCAGAGTTCGGAGCGGCAGCAGCGGCTACTAATACCGCGGTACCTGAGCCTCCAGTTCCACAGCCAGGGGCAGAGTATAGGGATTACGGAGAGTAGATCAGGTTGTTGACTAGCATTGTGGCAGGGCAGCGCCAGAGCCGTGCTAACCCTGTGAGCGGTTTAAGGATTCAGGACTTTCTGAGTTGTAATCCACCCGAGTTCTATGGTTCGAGGTCTGAGGAGGATCCTCAGGAGTTCATTCGGTAGGTGTAGCGGACTATGCAGGTGCTTAGAGCCTCGGAGACGGAGTCCGTTGTGTTAGCTTCTTACCGGTTACGCGATATTGCGTTGAACTGGTTTGAGTCGTGGGTGTTGTCTAGAGGTGTGGGTGCTCCTCCGGCTGTTTGGGACGAGTTCACGGAAGCCTTCCTCGGTCACTTTTTGCCTCCTGAGACGAGGAGAGCACGCTTGGATAGGTTCTTGGCATTGAGACAGAATGGGAGGACCATCAGGGAGTACAACCTGGAGTTTGACTCATTGGTCAGGTATGCGCCCACTATTGTGGGCGATACGGCGATGCGAGTTCACCGCTATGTGACGGGGCTAGACCGTTATATGGTTCTTGCGTATGCAGGAGTGGCTCTTCATCCAGGTATGGATATTGTCGTGATGCAGCGATGCATGCAGAGATTGACGATGGAGAGTGAGGGCGGCTAGGTCAAACCCAAGAGGCGGGGCGTGACAGGTTTCGTGGATGGCTTTCAGGGTGGACAGCCTCAGCAGCAGGCTGGGTCTACATTTTCGCCGACGCAGAGTGCCCCTTCCCGGTCTTCCTGCGGATGGTTTGACCGCCGGGGATATTCGGGAGCAGGTCAAGGCTCCAGTGGCGAGTTCACAGTGTCGAAGATAGTAGCTGCGAGGCCACTTTTGCCTCGGTGTGGTCACTGTGGTAGATCTCATTTTGGGGAGTGTCGTACTAGGTCGACAGCTTGTTATGCTTGCGGCCAATAGGGCCATTTGGCGAGCATTCGACGGAGGTGGCGCCGTGGAATGGCACGATCATTGGATCGATTCGCGGGTTCTTCACCTTGATGGATAGCGGGATGTTCATGCACCGGCGGTATGCAGTCGTGGTAGCGATTCGCTTTTAGCGGTCCTTTGACCCGCCTATGTGATGTCAGGTATATCTTTGACCCTTTAGAGATTAGTATGCATGATAGGATTATTGTATGATTTAATGTCATGAACGGAGGATATTGAGACTATGTACATGTGATAGAATAAGTTGGTAGATACGAACAGGCAATCCTGTGAGGCCGTGAATGGGAGTAAGTGGTGATGGTTCACACTTTGGATTCGTTTTCCTGTTTGACTTACGATGAATGGATATGCGTGTGCGATATCTTAGGGTCACAAGTGGCATAATAAGGTCCCATTAAGCGTGAAGTACGAGGATGTACCGAGGAATAGTAGATTGGCTCCAAAAGAACATTCGGGGATGAATAGTTCTAAGGGGGGGGGGGGAGAATTTTACACCCCGTAATTCAGGTCATGCTATGAGAACGTACGACAGGAGTTAAGATTTAAAATTTTAGAAAGATAGGTTGTCAGAATGATTCGGAAAGGTTTTAGTCAACTTTGGAGCTACATATCTCCTAGTTCATCCAGAGTTTGCAGGTGTTTCTAAGGCCTAGCATGTAGTTCGTTGAGTCTAGTTTCCAACGCAACCAACCGTTCGTCAATAGGACATCGGAGTAGAAAGTTATGGAGGTTACAAGTTCAGTGCGCAGTCGAGCAGAAAAGCAACATCGGTCAGGGGCCACAGCGCCGCGGCGCCGGAAGTTCTGAAGGGTTGCAGAGGTTTCAGCGCCGCGGCGCCGGCTGCAGGGCCGCGGCGCCGAGGCGGAGTTTTTGGCGGAAAACTGAGGAAAATCAGATATTTTCTTTTAAAAAGGCCATGGGAGGGTGACAAGTGTCCCCCCCCCCCCATCTGATTTTTGCATGTCCTATTTATTGACCAAGTCTTGAAGACTTGGTCATTCTTCAAAGCTCCTTCTTCTCTCTAAAATCTCTCTTCCTTCTATCTAAATTTCCTCTCCCTTCTCTCTAGAAATTCAAGAAGAAACCTAAGCTTAGTGAAAAATCTGAAAAGGTGGTAAGAAGGAAACATGTTGACAAGCTTGTAGGAGGATTGTGGAAAGAAGACAAGTGGATTTTGTTGGACTAATTTGGGGTAAGCTCTAAAGTAACAATCCTTTCTCTTTTGCTAATAAATTATGTTGCATGTGAAGAAGAAAGGACTTGTAGTTGTCAATATTGCTCTTAGATACATTGCATGTAGGAAATATGGTTTGGATATGAAAGGATTGGATAAGAATGATATGTAAGAATGTTATAGTCAAGATACTACCTTTAACTTATTGATTTAGTTAATATGCATTGTGGGGCAGAATTTTACACATCCAAGATTAGGTGTAATCCCTTTTGTATTGATTGGATTGTTGGGCCTTAAAAGTGGCGTTGGATGTTGAATTCGGACCTTGAAAAGGTGGAAAAGTATATACAAACAAAGGAAATGCTGTCCGATTTTCCGTAGAAGTTAGTGACTTTGCACTTGGAATATTCTACGTTGAAGCTAGAGGTTAATAAACGTGTTATGGTCATTATAGGTTGACGTACTACGTGTGGTATATTGGACTTGCAAGTGGATTGACCCGAAGAGGTATGTGGAAACTTTCTTATCTCTTGAGCATGAGTAGTTATAACTATATAGTACGGTAGACGTACGTGATTTAAATGAAGCTAATCCATTTGTTATACTTGACTTTTTTTAAAAATGTCTAAGTTGATTGAGTTAGAGAGTTAACTCACTTGTTCTTGAGGAATGGTTTATTCTAGATAATGTAGACAAGGATTTCGTGACATGAAGAAAATATAGAATACTGGATTTGAAGTATAAGTCCCTTGGTCATAAAAAGAACGAAATTGTCTAAGATATATGGAGTTATAACGGCTATATGAAAGGATAAGGACGTCTTAGTTCCTAAAGCATAAAGTTAGTATAACGGTTTTATGGGAAGTTGGTTATAATGACTTTATGGAAGGTTAAAGGAATGGTCTTCTTGAGTAAGGTAAACAAAGAAGAACGAATCGAAATTAAGTAGGGCAATTTGATTTAAAGACATCAATTGCTTAGAGTGTAAAATGGGGGTTTTAGGTGAAAAAGGGATCTTTAAAAGGGTAGAAGTACATAGTACTTCGGGTTAAATTCTCCGGATTTGATTAAGCAATAAGAAAGTGCCTTAAAGTCAAAAATGAGATCCATTTTGTATATTAATGAAAGTCTAAAGAGGTTATGAAGTTTACTTGGACGTACCGACAGTGATGTGGAATTCCACGGGTATGCTTACATTGTCTTAGTATGAGTTTACTTGGACGTACCGACAGTGATGTGGGATTCCACGGGTATGCTTCCATTGTAGTAGTATGAGCTTACTTGGACGTACCGACAGTGAGGTGGGATTCCACGGGTATGCACCTTGGACATGCTTACGATGAGGGATTCCGAGGCATGCAGTATGAGTTTACCTGGACGTACCGACAGTGACGTGGGATTCCACGGGTATGCTTTCATTGTGGTTGATCCTTGGACATGCTTACGATGAGGGATTCCGAGGCATGCACCTTGGACATGCGACCAGGATGTGGGTTAAATTCCCGGATACGATTATTACCCCATGGATTAGCTCACGTGAAGTCGTATGTACGAGATGAGGATTCGGGCGTGAGATATATATATATATATATATATATACCGGGGTTGTATGTGTGTACGTCGACAGTGAGGTAGGATGCCACGGGCACGGCACATGATTGTAGTTTACTCTTACGGCCGTCAGCGATGGCGAGATTCCAGACAGAGAATTTATGTGTATATGTGTTGTTGCGTGTCTGCAGAAGCGGTGAGTAGGATGCCACGGGCGCGTCACATGGTTAGCTTTTATACATAGCGGTCGGCAGTGATGGGGGATGCCACGGGTGCGTTTCGATGGTTAAGGGCTGGTGTTCATAGCCCTGGTGTGATTATGGTTCATATGTTGAGACAGTATGCAGTAAACCGACTTTCATTACTTTCACTTGGTGAAGGCACGATGCATCGTTAATTGGGTATCATACATGTCATCACTTTATTTTAGACTATTATGATTTAAATACTGATTTTCGCTTTACATATCAGATCGACCTCGCTCGTGGCCGCGTTCATGCCGCAGGTTGAGGTGCATAGCTCGTTGATCCGTACTCTTAGGATCACTGTTCGGTTCTTGGAAAGCTCCATTTCTCCGGAGGCTTTGTCTTTTGGTTCGGTACCCTGAAGTTGTAGGCTTTTGTACATTCAGGGGTATGGCGGGGCCCTGTCCCGTCACAGTTGTTATATAAACTCTTAGAGGTCTGTAGTCATACCTTGTGGGTCACTTTATAAAAAAAATTGAGGTAACTGCTTTTGGATTTATATGTCCAGGAAGGTGGCCCTATCGGCTAACCTATTATTTATTTCATTGTTAAGTTTATGTATTTTTCGCTGATTATCTCTGATGTTTACCTGAGAGGGGTGCCCAGGTAGGGCACCAGTCGCGGCCCGGGGTCGGGTCGTGACAAAAGTATCCTAAATATATTACTGTTGGCAATGGTCACTGTATTCCAATTGAAGGTTACGGTAATACACACACAAAACATCTCCATCCGCCTTTATCACTTAATATTCTTGCCTCATAACAAGTAATATACATTAATTATGAGGAGGAAATCTTGCCTCATAATAACTAAGAAATCCTACCTAATAATGTCTTCCTACCATATATATTAGGATTCTACATAAATATAATATTACTAATTAATTACATATCTAGAATATTCTAACATAATATTCTAGCATAATATTACCAATATTATAACGTAATAGAGAAGTGTTAAAACAGTGCTTCAAAATATATGAAAAGTAAAAGGAAAAAAGTCAAAATTTTGGTTATGAACTTTAGAAATTGTTCAAATTTAATTTGTCCTCCGGTAATAGTTGAGATCAAACATAATGCTGCCTTACAAAAGTGGTATGGAGTACTACATATTTACCCTTATTGAGTCCAACACGTTGGCTTATTTTACAAGGGAAATTGATCAGATTTGTCCGTAATCTATGAGAAATGACCCAAATTTACCACCATTTTTTCAGCCGTCATCTATTGTCCCTCTAAATCAATTATTACTGTAACAATTAATTATCTCTAGTCTCAAAAACACCACTTGATTAAGACTATTGTTACTCCACCTCCATTTTTCCAAAGAAAAGAAAAAAACGTCATGTAGAGGGAGAGGGTTGAGAGAATAGGAAGTTTCATGTACAAATAATTCTGATTAAACCTTAGAATATTTTTTCATAAGTGATTGAAAGGAACATCTAGATCAAGGTTCAACAAATGGAGTAAAAAATTTGTCTTTTCAAAACCCAACTCTCTGTGCAGAGGTCAATGCATTGAATCGTGGAAAAAGAAATCAGTAATATTGTATAGCGTGAAAGCTTAACCAAAACAAAAGATTGGTTGATTTAGTTGAAAATCTGTGTGGATTAGACAAATCAAATAACATCGATGTTGAGAGGTTTAAGGTTCAAATTATAAATGACTTTAACGTTCCATCACATGATCATGTAACTCAAAACAAAACATGATGTAACTCCTCCTTAGATCTATTTTCATATCTTCTGTTAATTTCATAACCTAATTATTTGTATGTTTTTGGTTTAGGGGAAGATCGAGTAGAAGCTAAAATCATTTACCGGATTAAATGAATGTATCCTAGGAATTATTAAAACATAATGTACGTAGTTAAATTGTTACCTAAAACAATGTCGAACTAAATCTTGGAGGTCATCCAATCAAATGAACGAAAAAAAGAGCAAAATTTGTGAATTCATACTTATTACTTCAAACAAAAATGGCACTTCATTTATGACGATCCAAATTCATTTTGTTAAAAGAATTAAAAATTGATCTAACCTCCGTCAAATCAATTATTTATGACCTATCTAAACGGAGCTATGAGGATATACAATAAGGAAAAGTCGTCCATAGCAAGCAGAGAAGAGAAAAAAAATCAGCTAACAAAAAAAATGAAATTCGTCGTATTGTCTACTAATACTAGAATTAAAAGACATAATTAAATAATTAGAAGTGTATTCTTTATAATAACTTAAGCTTTTAGAGAAGATGATCATACACTTTGAACTAATATTAGAGCTCCTGAATTCGAGTCTCAATGACACACATTATGAAAAATGCATTTTCACTTATTTAGATGAAATTGTTATACATTTGGACATAATTTGAATTTTGAAATCATGATGATTTGAAGTTAAAATTTTGTTTCGACATGTCATTTGAAATTCTTAAATTGTATTTTTTGTCTCATAGACATAAAAAAAAAACTCACAAGTTGTGAAAATCATAGTTCATAACAAAATCAATACGCTACTAGAAGTACTTTCTAAAAAATACAACATCAATTGATCAAACTTTTGTTCAATAAATAAAAATTTGAACATGAGTTATAGTGTAACTACTCTTTAGTATAATTCTCTCATATGATTGGTAAGAGTAAGTTTGTTATAAATAGTTTCACCAAAAAAGTTGTTATAAAGATACTACTAACTTGTAGATCTTTTAATATTTGATATAAATGATTGGTAAATATATCTACCAACTTATAAATCTATTTTTACAAAATATAAATCTATGAGTTAATTTTTACATTTAAAATTTTTGAAATCATAATTTGAATTTACAAATCATGCTTTTTTGAATGATTACATGTCCAAACGATAATTTCATAGCATGAGATGAAATCGCATGTCCAACCACATTTTAAACTTCCATAAAGAGTCTAGAGAATCGTGATTTATTTAAAGTTCATTCATGCTTCCAAATTTGTCATAATCCGTCGTATGACTTTGCTTCTTTGAGCTAGTAGCTTTTCCTTCTTCTTTTAAGTAATTTTTTTTGTCTCTTTCCCATTAAATTGGTACTAATACTTCTAATTAAATGTGTAAAAAGGGTATTAGGTAAGAATCCAAAAGTCGAGAGATCAAAGCTAAAATATATTTTATTTCCTTTCCTGGTAGAGCATCCCAAACAGACGGAAAAATAAAGGCATCATTATCTTTAAGACACCAAATTCACATGGCCTACAGGTACTTTACTTGAAAACGTTAAAGAAAATAATTTGATGAATTGTGGTTAATGGAGTTCATAAATATTGCAGACTAAGCTTTATAAAGATTATGGAGATATGTGGAAAAGATATTGGACAGGAAACAGTATATTGAAAGCTGACCACATATTAGAAATGGAAATGAGCTGTAATGTTTATTGATTTCTCAGAAAAACAAAAATCATTAATGTCTGTTTTTGGTATATATGATGAGATAGGGGAAGAAAAAAAAGAGCCCCACATGTTTATACTGAAACAGAATAAAGCAACATGAAACCGAGCTTGCGATAATTTTTCCGACAGTTTCTTGACTAGACCAGTCTTTCTCCAACATTATTTTGAACTGCCTCAGTTCATCCATCCATCCAAATATGTGTTCTAACTCCTGTCTAGAGGCGGAGTTAGGATATTGACGGTTACATATTCTGAATTCTAGGGTACAACCTCAAGTACTAGTTCTAAATTTAGTATTTATACGTATTTAATGAACTATACGTATTTAATGAACTTATAAAGATAGAGAGCTACTGAATTTTGTCGAACTCATATGTTATACACTATCTACGCCCATGCTCCTACTGACATTTATTGATGACAATGGTGTCACGTTCAGAAGCGAATTTAAGATTTGAACACTATATATGGGTTCGAAATAACACGAAAACAATTTCTATTTATTGTGTTCGACATCTATTGTTTGTGCTTATTTAGAATATACTATATGATTTGAGCTAAATTTGTTGCCTAAGCCCATAACTAATGTACTACATCAGAGGATGGCATCCCAGCCAACCCCCACCTCAATTATTTCATCGAAAATTTATTATCTTCCATTAGTGCAGGTACCAAGGATGCTCCAGTTTATGTAGAACTCCCAGTCACAATTTCTCTTCTTGTAGCAACTCCCCCCCCCCCCCCCCCAAGACAACTTCGTTATCGTGGGGTACAATTACACATACATATTGTGATATAAGATGTCAATTGACATTCACATTCATGTTTGGAAGTACAGTAGTGTATTGTTGTTGCTGGTTCATGCATGTGTAGAATAAACAACATAACTTAGGGAAGATTCAAACCCCTACTTTTTATGAATAAAAGAGAGATGGAGTGAGAATAAACAGCAACATATATATCACATAAGGAATTGAGACGTGCCACAAACGTTATTACTAATTTTTTTAACTACCAAATGCATGAAGAAGACAATATAGCATGCATTTGAATGAGAAATTAATTTCTCCTTCAAGTTCTACCAGTAACAAAATCTTGAATGATCTCCGTTGCACGAGAGAGACAGAAATAAGAGGGGTATTTATGAAGAAGTTAGATAAAGGAGACAATAAGGTGAGTATTGAAGAATTAGTAGTACATCTATATGCTAAGTTTACATTTTGCAGCTATGCTAAGGCCAGCTGCTTTAATAACGAATATCAATTCAAACACCAAATTAAAGGGGCCATATACTACAATATTCTTCAAACTATATGAGAAACAAAATGGTGGAAGTTGAGGGGTAGGAAAATTAATGCTAGCTGCAGTAACTAGGAACACACATAGAAAACAAATTAAAAGCTTTGAAGAGTACTAGAAGAAAGTAATTAAGAGGCCCGCCCGCAATGGAGCATGTGAAGAAGAGAAGAGAAACACATTGACAGATGGGAAAATAAACTGTAAGCTTTGCATGTTCAACACGTACCGTTTCATCTTTCCTTAAATTCTTCGTTCACAAATATTATCATATGATAATATAACACACTAGCTACACTGCTGATGTATCAACATAACGCCGAAAAGAACACACAGCTTCATAATATTTTACACCAATTAATAATAAGTATCAAGATTAATCAACACTTAATAAGTGCTAGATTAAAGTAATCATTGCACATAACATATCCAAATAACACGTAAAAATCAGATGGAATTTCAAGTAGACAAATATGAAAAGAAAATAATTAAAGAAGCACCAAAGTGACTGACTATGTCTAGCTAGGAACCCTAAACAAGTTACTCATCAAAATGTTAATTCAATAATACTCTTACACCAAATCCTTGGCTGATGATCTAATTAATAATTAACTAGCTGCCGTCTTCCAATTTTCCTCCTAATTCCATCAAATAGATATATGCTTTAATTTCTTTTACCCATAAAAAGGTGAAAAAGAAAAGCATATAATAGTGAAGAAAACTTATTCTTTTAGGGTTTTTTACCAAGAGTATGCTTGTTGTTGTGCATCCAAACTTTGAAAACATGGCGCTTGACATTTGTCTCTGCACAAAACTGCTGAACTAATGCCTCATCTTGCTTCTGCATACGCCAACCCAATCTTTCCGCAAATGCCAACATTTTATCCTTTTGGTCTGCTGTGAATTTTGTCCTAAACCTCTTTCTTGAACCACCCACCCCACCACTACCACCACCGCTGCTGCTAGGGTTCGACATGTCCTCATCGTCCCTAGAAGTTGATGGTAGCGCCAACGGTATTTGATGGGGTGGTGGGTTGACGTGTAGGTAACCTGACGGGTGGTGGGTGGTTCGGTAGGAAGAGAAGGGTGAAAATTGGGGTTGGTGGTGGTGATGGGTGAGGTGAAGTGGTGGGGTGTGGTGGAACACCTCACCTTCCGCCTCTTTACGGTGGAAATTTCGGTGGCAATTGCAAGCCGCACATTTGAGTGAATCCATAGTACCTGTGAGACATAATATAATTAAATAATTAATTAAAAATATAATTTATTTATAATAATTTTAAGTTTTTAAATGAGATGATTTAGTGTACCTTCTTCACCGGCCGGCATGAATTCGCCACACCCATCAAGGGCGTGGCCACCTATGCCGACCGCGTGATTCTTCAAACACTCTCTATACCTAACACCACTTTTTCTGACAAGAGTAGTCGAAAAGCCTTCATCTCTAACTGTATTATTTCCTGGTGTTTGGTAAGTTTCCGCGGCCGCAGCTTCAAGTTCCTGTTCCTGCTCTTGCTCCTGCTCCTCGTGTTCGTCATCAAATTCCATCTTTTAGTACTCTTTCTTCCCAACTACCCTCCTCACACCTACACTTTCTTTTCTAATTTTACACTATATATATTGTGTAATTTTTGGACTTTTGACTATACAAAATAAATCTACATCATCCCTACTCAAGAAAAAACAGATCTAAAGTGGGGTTGTGTTATATAAAAGAATTTTGACAGTGAGAGGAGACACGGGAGAGAAAAAAGAGAGGGAAAATGATTAGTGATGAGAAAGATGAAGATCAGAAGAGAGGATAAGAGAAAGGAGGAGGGTGTGGACATCAATTACCCAACTCTGCAAAATTAAAGGGAAATGGTCTCTTTTAACTTGATTCTTGATGATATAATTTTCTCTCTTTTCTCTCAAAACCCTAATATTAAAAAGTAAGAATACTATTGCTAGTAATATTAGGGGTCCACGTATATGGGATAAGGTGAGATATTTTGCAATTAAATTTGGAATAATTTTTTTTTCTCTTTGATTGAAGGTATAAATATATCCTGCGATAATTTTATACCTTCAATAAAACAAGATATAAATTTATTTCAAACTTAATCTTGAATCCATCTTATACCTTCAAGGTTGGAATTAATCGAGTGAGATAAATTAATTCAAAAATTATAATTTCGGAATAATTTAATTCATGTACCAAATGATCCCTAATTTCTTTAACTTTTTTGGGGTAATTAATGGAGAGTTTTACTGCAGTAAAACATGTGCTCCCTCTGGTGAGAGCATCAAAAAATTATTACTACTAAAAAAAATTGGCAAATGGAGGAAAAAGTGAGTATTTTGAAATTACTTTACAGTAAGCACGAGAATGGAAATAAGATTGGCGTGTCTGCCCACTATTTCAGTTTAGTGACGTCTTGTACACCTGCAAAAAGCCTGTTCCTATGGAAAATTTAATTTTCTCTAACTGAAAAAAAAAAATAGTAGTAATCTTTATTTTTTTAAGGGTCTAAAGTTTGAAATAATGTGTGAAATTTAGACAAAGTTCTCCACCATTTATATATGGGGTCCGGTTCATTACGTTTTTTTGGATTGTGATATATTTTTTTGTTGACAAAAAATTGGCAGTCGCTATTTTTAGATGCGCTCTGGATAAACCTCAGTGATGCGTAAAGTCAGTCAGATTAACCAGAATATCTGATGTAAAAGGTTGTTATCCGCTGAATTAATGTAATCTGACTGATTCTAGTTACTCGTGACTGACCATTTTAGGTATCATTAAGTACTTAATGTAACATTAATATGTGACAATTAAGAAAGTACTAATTATATACCAATGCATAGAAGTTATGTTTCCTAAATTATTAGTAATTGAGTAACGGCATGCATTAACACATTACATATGCAGCAATGGCACCGAATATTCACTATGACTCCAAGACAAAAACAATATCGAGAAGTCGAAAAATAAACGGAGACAAAAAATTCAAGAGTTTTTTTTGTCTGTCCAACCTGTAGTATATAAATAGAATTATTTGATATCTATGAATAACAAAAACGCGAATTAAAAATCGAGTTGCACACAAACAAATTTAAATATCAATTACAATAAGAGAAAAATACATCAAAAATTGACAATGCAGTCTCAAGTATAGCTATTGAGCAGAGGCGAATTTAATCTTAAAGTTACGTGTTTGTGAACTTAGTAGATTTTGCTCAAATTTATGTTTGAATTAAAAAAAATTATCAAATATCTAACTATAAATTTAATTATTATTACTATAAATTAACTTAAATTATTATAGAATTTATAAATTTCTAATTCTGAATTTGCAATACTCAGTGAGGATGGGACAAAGTGAAAAAATGGGGAAGAAATGGTGGTTGAGAATGAGGAAACAAAGCAAAGAAAGTGAAACGGTGGGAAGATTGGGAACTTGTCGGCATTTATGGTAGCTGCTTCCATCACCCACACACTGTGACGCCACTATTTTCCTATTTTTAGCAAACTTATTACTGAGAATAAAAAGAGAGGCCTCAAAATAATGCAGAGCACTACATCCTGGACATTAGTGTGATGACATAATTGTTGATAATAAGACTAATCTAACGATCTAATTTCAAAGAAAATAGGTAATAAATTAATGTTAAATAAATTATTAAGAAAATGTGTAGAGACTAGTTGATTAGGTTCAGAGTTTCAGACTGAGTATATGCAGCATCTCCTAAATACATAGGCCAACATGGGTGTTACTAAAATTAAACAAGTAATAGGAACAAAGAAAAAAGGAAAGAATCATATTGGATAGTTGTTTTGTTTTGAGGCTCTCATCATTCAGACACATCCCGTTATTTATTAATAGTAGTATTGATACTACTATCTCTAAAAATACTATACTCCTAAGCTATGAAGTTTGATATATTAAAACAAAAAAAAGAGAAGTGGAACACATTCATGGAATTCTCCAAAGGGTTGACCGAAATACAGTAATTATATTGTCCAGTATTTTCGGCATTGGGAACTACATTTGACAGCCTGCACTTTCTTATATTTCTTGCGTCAATGAATCTATATCAGATGAGGATGTTGGAGTCCCTCGGTGGGTTAAAGAAGTACATGAGCTCTTTCTAGTTAAGGTAGATTCAAGATTCATATATTTGTTAGAAAATCTTCTCGCCTTTGTAACAAAAACTGCCATTAGGCGGCTAAATTTTGTTTAACATAAAAAGAAAAGAACAAAAAATTATAGCTAGAGAGATATATTTGAGACCTTATCGGTATCTTATGGGTTGAGAAGTTGCTTTCAATACTCGAAGGAAGCGTAATTAAAACAAGATTGAAAGGAAAATAGCGGCGGTCAAATAAGAGATAAACAAAGCAAATAAAGCAACATAAGGAGAAGATGAAAAGAGGAGATTCGCCTCCGCCTCTAGCTCCTGTTGAGTTGTGGAGCCTAATTATCGCCAATATTACGCAGAGTGTGAAACACTAGGGCGTCGTTTTCTTTCTGTGTGGTTGTGCAATAGAGAAAGATAGAATTGTAAATTCAAACAACCTATTTGATTATAGTAAAATCTACAGCGACAAAATGGACATAGCTCTCGCATTGATAGTGAACCACTATAAATATGTGTGTGTTATTTGTTATTCGTTTATTTATTGTTTTCTTATTATGTAAGATTTGAGACTCAAATCCTAACAACTTCCATACAAAAGTATTGACAACATTCGACTATCTAATGTCCTACCCCTATTTTTTTCAATCTATCTCTATCTATTCTAAAACCTGTTATAGTCAACCTCTCACACTTCCTCAGAGATCACTCGCACCTTATCTTGTATAACTTCGTTCCTAATCACGTCCCTCTAATACGACACAAGTCCATCCGAGCATACCCATTTTTGTCACATTCATCTTCTGTAAGTGTGCATTGTTGGCTGACGGAGATACAAAAGGTATACAATTTCTATACTACGAATTTTTTAACTCAAATCTAATGCATGTTTACAGATTAGATTTATGTACTTAAATCTAATTTCTTTATTTGTTTCCTCTATATTTTAATTTCCCAAAATTACTGTTTATGTGACCGTGGTGACAGGGATCAAGTGTACACCCAATCAAATAAAACATGGATGGTTGAAACCTAGCCAACCACTGATCAAAAATAGTATGAAATAAGATCCATAACTGTTACGTTGCATCAATTTTTTGTGTCATTTCCCATGTATTTTAGTGGACTCGTCTTTCTTTAGGATGATGGAATATGTAACACTCTGACATAGCCTAGTGCAACTTTCTCACGAACAAAGTGTAGGTCTATCTCAATGTGTTTGGTTCGCTGATGTTGAACTGGATTATGAGACAAATAGATGGCAGAGATGTTATCACAGTACACAATAGATGACACAAAGGACATTGAAGTTCTAACAGCTACTACATTTGTAACGCCTATGTACTCAGCCTCGGCACTGGAGCGAGATAGGGTAGCATGTCGCTTGGCAGAGCAAGAAATTATATTATCCCCTAAAAAAACACAAAAGACAGAGGTGGAGCGTCGCGTGTCCGGATACCCTGTCCAATCTGCATTCGTGTATGAAAGTAACTTGTTTGGAGCAGAGGGGTATAGGTGCAAACCATAATCAAGAGTGCCCTTAATGTATCGAATGATACGCTTAAGAGCATTGTAGCGATTTATGCACACACTTACGCAAGTGCACGTGTCGTGTCAAGTAATATAGTCTTAGAAGATCGAGTTATCGTCCTCAGGGATTAGTGTTCAAGTACCAAATTTTATTCTATGTTATCTATTTGGTAACCGGTGATTGATATGTTGTTTATGACTATAATTATGAAAACTAATTAAACTACGTTGTTTTACTTCAGTAATGTGGAAATAGGGCTTCCAAATCTCCTCAACTATCCGCTTAACTTACTTATTAATGCAATTAATTATGGTTCTTCTTCTATTTTGAGATAGCAGGTTAACTAAGCCGTTTTATACTCCTGTTAAGGTTATATAAACACTCAACCCCAGTATAGAACATTTCTACCTTTCGGTGATAAGATTGACTATAGAGGAGGATTAAGACCAATAACCTATTAATACTACACAAGTATCGGGGTACTTTCGTCCACAATTTAACCTATGTTTATCCAACTACAGCATATTCACAACATCACATAACGGCTTTCGGTTAGAAATCATATGGATTATGATAATTAGTGATCAAGTAATTACCAAGCAATCAAGACAATTATTGAATAAATCTCAACAACAAGAAGAAGAACCAAAAACATGCATTAATTCATAAAGATAAGGTTCAAGTGAATTGACATGGAAAGCCCTAAGTTGATTTAGTTCCTAGCCATAGATATGACAAGAACTAAATTAATATCCAACATAAACTGTAAAGAAAGTAAAACAAGAACAAGAATTTACTAAGAAAAGGTATCCAATCTTGATCTTCAAAAGTTGTGTGATTTGGCAAGAAGAGGAACCCCTAAATCTGACCTAGAGTCCTCTTTTTATAGTCTCCAAAACGTGATGCAGGTTTTCCTTCAGGCCTGACCCATTGTCTATTCAAATCGCTGATTTTCCCGCGCCGGCCTGTTCAGAATCAGCCGGCGGAATCTGAGACTCTCTGAAGATTGGGCGTCGTGGCGCTCGCCTCTTGGTGGAGAGTCTTGCTGGCCGATTGTGTGCAGTTCGCCACTTTCGCTTTTGAGCTCTAGAACCTCGTTCGCCTTTTTGCTCCTTTTCCGCCAATGAGCCACTTTAAATCAATATGACTCAAAAGAAAGAAAATTTATCCTAATACGACACGTATTTGTACAAAAATGGACAAAAGACTAACTAAAAATGACTCAAAAGGTGTATAAAAAATACACCGATCAGCATGCATGAATAAGCACAAGCTATGTCTGGCCTGGTGAAGGTGAGATACTAAAGTGCACCTGCAAGGGCCCGATACAGAGTAGGATCAGATACTGGAGCACCATCCGTGGCACTGAGCTTAGATTTAGAATCAACTGGAGTAAACACCTTTTTACAGTTTGCCATCTTAGCCCTGTACACAATCTCTTCTGCATACTTACGCTGAAACAAGAACATATGATTGGCAGACCTGATCACTGATATCACCAAAAAATAACTCAGCTTCCCCCAAATCAGTCAATGCAAATTCGGATTTAAGCAAGACAATAATCTCATTTTTCAATCCGTCGGAGGAGGGAGTAAGAAAAATATCATTCACGTAAAGTAATAAATAAGTAGTACTACTACCTTGATGAAAAATGAAAAGTGATGTATCACTCTTGCTGCATACAAACCCAATCTGCAAGATATACCTGACAAAACGATCGTACCATGCACGGGGGCCTGTTTCAGGTCATATAGTGACTTACGGAGACGGAACACGTAGTGAAGAACTGCTGGATGAGTGAATCCTGGAGGTTGATGCATGTAGACTGTCTCTCTCAGATCCCCATGTCAGAATGCATTCTTCACATCAAGATGATGGATCGGCCAGTGTTTGTCCATGACAATACTCAAAACTGTGCGGATGGTAGCTGATGCGCGTTAAGATGCACACACTTTAAACGCAAGTGCACGTTATCGTGACAAGTAGTATAGTCTTGATAAGACTGAATATCGTCCTCAAGGATTAGGGTTCAATTACCAACTATCTATTTTCTAGTATCTATTTGGTGAATTTATGATCGATTTGTTGTTTATAACTACGAATTATGCAAGCTATTTTAATATAAAGATTTACTTCAGTGATGATGAGAATAGGGCTTCCATGTATCCTTACTATCTGCTTATGCTACTTACTAATGCGTTAACTTATGGTATTTTTCTTTAGGAGAAAGCAGGTTTACGAAATCGTTTTATACTCCCGCTAGGGTTATATAAACACTCAATCTCAGTATCGCACCTTACCTACCTTTCGGTGATAAGGATAACTTTATAGGAGGATTAAGAACAAAAACCTAGTTGACCGTCACGCACAATGCGCAAAATTAGAACATTAAGCCTCATCAACGCTACATAAATAATTGAGGTATTTTCATCCCCAATCCAGAATGTCTACCCAACTTACAAAGATATTCACAATCCCTTCTCGTAACTGATTAGAAATCATATAGTGATAATTAGTTGTCAATTAATTACCAAGAATTCAACTCAATTATTGGATAGATCTCACAATAAGAAAAATAACCATAAGCATGCATTAATTTATAACATAAGTTTCTAGCAATTCAACATGCAAAGCCCTATAAGAGAATTAGTTCCTAGCCATAAATATGACAAGAACTAATTCAAAGTTCATCATAAAAACTGAAATAAAGTAAAGAAAAGGAAAAGAAATTACTAAACTAATGAGTCTCCAAGCCAAGCATCCAAGGGTTGTGTTGTGGAATATTTACAAGATGGATTGGTGGGAGGATGGATGTAGAATAGTGAATGGTGGAATGGAGAATGAAGAATTCTTCTAATGATGTAGAGTATTTATAGCCAAAGAATCCTTTAGGTGAAGGGTTAAGGATTTGTGTAGGTAGGAAAAGTTATTAGAATCCTTTTAGGTAAGGGTTTTTAGGTAGGAAAAGGTTTCCCTTTAGGTAGGAAAAGTTATCTCTTTAGGAAGGAAAAGTTATCCCTTTAGGATTCTGAAACATGTCAAATTCGGCCCAGCACTTCAATTCGCGTCGCGTGCGCCATGATCAGATGGCGCGCACCAAATTCAACAACTCTCGGGACTTTCACTTTGGCGCCATGGTGACATTTTTCTGGCGAATTTCCGTTTCGTCGTCTTTTCTCGTCCGGACTTCGTCTGATTTTCTCTATAATTTCCGGAACTTCTTAGACTTCATTTCTTGGCCCTTTTGTGTGCAATTCCATCTCATTTATGCTCATTTTCTCTTCTTTTCGACATTTCTCCATTTCTGACCGCTGTGACACAAAAGAAAGGAAAACGACCCTAATACTATACTAAACATAAACAAAATGAGTAAAATACTAACTAAAAATGACTCAAAAAGTGTATATAAAATACACCGATCAGTAGCCGGTTTGAAAACCGGGCTGAAGGTCTTACCACAATCAATGTCCTCATGTTGATTTGTGCCATTAGCTACAAGTCTTGCCTTATACCTCAAGATCTCCACTGTCTCTAAATTTGTGGCGAAATATCCACAGACAACAAATCACATTCACCTCCTTAGGTCTAGGTATTAGATCTCATGTGTGTTGTTTAGTTAAATCATTGAATCCCTCAGTCATGGCGCATTCCAATTAGGGATGTTTGGCCAATATATGGTTCTTGGAAATTGGTGAAATAGTTTGGGCAGACAAATTAAATTGGACTTTGGGTTTGAAGATTTCATGTTTTGCACGAGTTTCCATTTGATTAGTGGCGATAGTAGGAGGTTCCAAGGCGGAGAGATTTGTTGGATACGGAGAAGGAGGGACAGACGCAGGAGGGAACCGTCGGCGGCGCCATGGCGCCGTGATCAAGTGTCGCGGCGAAGGGTAGCGACCTCTCGATGTTTTGGCGTCGTGGCGCCTCGCCGGCGGGCGCGGCGCGTGACGGTGAATCACTTACCTGTTCGCAGCTGTTTTGGCGTCGCGGCGCTAACGCTGAAGAAGAATTGATATGCTCTAGTTGACTTAGGATGATATGAGAGATGGCAGGCTCAAAGAGTAATCCGGTTTTTGGAACTTTTTAAGATTCGAAAACGAAAATGTGGTCTCGTCGAATGTGACGTGACGAGAGATGTGGATCTGACGAATGGACAAGTCATAGAATATAGAGCCTCTATGGTTCGTCAGGAAGCATAGGTAGACACAAGGAGTGGACCGGGGGCTAGTTTGTGAGGGGAAGTAGAGACAAAGTTAGGATAGCATAGACAACCAAATATTCGGAGATGATCATAAGAGGGGACTCTATGATAGAGAATTTCGGTAGGGGTCATATTGTAAAGGGTGTTAATGGGAGAATATTTAGAACGTATTATGATATTTTAGCAGCATAGACCCATAAAGATGGAGGTAGGGAGACATGAATCAAAAGAGTGCGAATCATATTGTTAATGGTGCGAATGATTCTTTTAGATTTACCATTTTGTGATGAGGTGTGGGGGTAGGAGAAGCGAAAAATCATGTCATTATTAGTACAAAAACGGTGAAACATAGAGTTGTTGAATTCACGACCATTATCGCACTGAAAAGATTTTATACCTTTTTCAAATTGTGTTTGAATGAATATTCGAAACTCAAGAAATTTAACAAACACTTTCGATTTAAATTTGAGAGGATACAACCAAACAAAGTGAGAAAAGTCATCTAGTAAGATAAGATAGTATTTATGACCGAGAGAACTAGCAACAGGTGATGTCCATAAATCGGCATGTATAATATCAAAGGGTGCAAAAGTAACACTAGTGGATGACTTAAACGGAAGACGAGTATGTTTGCCTAAAGAACAAGAAACAAAGTTTTGGGCAAGCTTACATTACAAGTAATGAAATTATTGTCTCTAAGAAAATTAAAAACTGGGACTCCAGGATGACCAGACCTATTATGTCATGGGGAAGAAGAAATGACCGCTAGAGAGACGGGATAGCTAGTTCTGGCAGCGGAGGTGGGAGTGAATGGATAGAGATCCCCCGTCCTGTTGCATCTCGTAAGAGGTGTCCCCGTATGAATATCCTTTACAGTGAAACCATAAGGGTCAAAATCAACGGAGACAGTTATTACGAGTGCATTTGCGGATAGAGATTAGATTCTTAATCATATGTGGAGCATATAGGGTATTTTGAAGGGGGAATGGATGAGGAGGTGGTGTGTAGAGTGTACCATAACCCTTTACTGGAGTGTGGTGGCCACTACCAACTGTCACAAATTGAGGATGCTTTAAACCAAACAGTTTGAAAATATTACCTGCAGACCGGGTGAGAAGTGGCTCCGGAGTCCATGTACCAGTTTTTGTCAGGTTGTTTCATGTTGAGACAGCTGAAGGCATGACCCAACTCAGTGGGTGTCATGTTGGGCGGCTCTTGGTCTTTGGGCTATGGCGGCCGCGGCTATCTGGAGTCTTGTTGGGCGTCGCGGTCTTGAAGCCCGAATCTGTGGGCTCTGTTGTTGCTGCTGCTGATTCTCCTGTCCGCGACCCCTACCACGACAACGGCCTCTTCTGCCGCGACCCTTGCCACTGCGTCCCTGCTGCGGTTGAGACTTTTCTGACGGTGTTGGATCTTGAAGGCGTGTTTCGACAGCTAACGCCTTCTGAGTGTGCTCATCCTGCTTAGCACGGCGAGTCTCTTCGAGCAACAACTGCGAACGAGCTTTGTTAAAATTGGGAAGCGGATCTGCCTGTTGAATTTTGGCGGCTAATGTATCATAGTCGCCTTTGGGAAGGCCTGCAATCAATTGCAACACCATCTTAGTGTCCGAGGTAGGCGTGTCGACGTTGGAGAGTTGATCCGCCGGTAGTTTCAACTGTCTGCAATATTCAGTCATGTTGATGAAATTTTCAAGGCGTGTATTGTTAAATTATTCCTCCAAATACACCGCACGAGTGTGCTTGTTATCTTGAAAGATTTCCTCCAAGCGGTTTCATAAATCACGGGTTGTGGCACCAGATTTCATGATAGTAAGAAGAAGATCCAGAGAAATACTACCATAAATTCACTGTTTGACGCCAAATAGACTCATCAACCTCCGGAGGGCGCGGAATAATGTCGTCGATGTGGTCAAACACGTTATAGAGACATGCATGATTACGGAAGAGTCCAATCCAAGGAGAATACTGACTGTTTTCTTGATCAAGAAGAATGAGAATATAATTCTTGATATTGGTAACAGTGAGGGCAGGATGAAAAGAGGATGACGACGTGGTGGTGGAATTTGTGGAGGTAGATGCGTCAGAATCAGAAGTGTAATCCTGAGTATCCATTTAGAGAAGAGAGAGAAGAATAAGAAAAACCAAGAATTTTGGGAGGAAGGGAGGCATGGCGGAGCGGGGGTGGTCGATGGCGGCTCACACACAAAAAAATTCTAGGATTTTGTGTTAGGCTCTTGATACCATGTTAGATGATATTAATCTCCCTTGGGGAGTCTTTCATTAATATCAAAGTATATATAGAATACAATGTTCATCCCTTATACAATAGGAATCATAAACATATACAAAAAAAGAATCATAGTCTTACCATACTTATATTTACCCAATATATGAAAATATTTTAATTATGGGTAGAGATACAATTATTTCTATAATATACATGTTTACATAGATAATTACTAAATAAGATAGTATAATTTGATTTTGCATAGTGTGATATCATTTTAATTAATGAAAAATACTTTGATAGAAAGTGTTACATTAAAATTTTAAGATTTTAGTAACAGTACGTAGTAATAGATTTGAATTTGTGAAAGTTGAATTGAAATTGATGGTTTAAACTTTAAACATTTTAGAACGTTTCAAATAGAAAAGAGATGTTGCATAAGTTGAAACAAAGAAGACATAGGCAGGTTTGGCCATGAAAATTGTGAGTATTTGAAAAAAAATATGATCGAGGAAGTATTTAAAAGTCAAATATAATTCCTAATTCTTTGACTGAAATTTCTCAAATATTTCTTAAGGTTTAATGTTAGCGAATATTCTTTAAATATTTACATTTAACTATAAACAATTCTAATATTTACCTTTTTTTAATACAAAGGGAGTGAGTGTGTGTTTTTTCTTTTTCTTTTTTTATTTATTTCAAGCTTTCTTTATCAA
Organism: Przewalskia tangutica; assembly: GCA_029844215.1. NCBI lineage: Eukaryota > Viridiplantae > Streptophyta > Magnoliopsida > Solanales > Solanaceae > Przewalskia > Przewalskia tangutica. Next base: position 90,312,443 of record CM056736.1, on the reverse strand, counting down.
TGGCGTGGAGGTGGGGTTGGAGTAAAGGGAAACAAGGATGGTGACTACTCATAAAAAGCAGACCTGGGAACTTCTGACTCTTTTTATCTCCATTTTCGTCCCACTTTTCTTGCCAGCCTCCCCATTCCCCCCACTTTAATTTTCATTAGTTTTCCTACAGCTAATACTTCTTGTATTCTTCTTGTCTTCGTTACTCCATAAGATATGGTGCTAAATTAATTTAATACTCCTATGGGTATATGACAAAATAACAGTAACATTCTAAGGGGTTGTTTGACAAGAGGGATAGAATGAGATGAAATTCTTAGTTTTATGGGATTGGAATTATTTCATATTTTCTGTATTGTATGACAAAAGAAAAGTAAAATTCTAAAGTATATAATCCCTCTATCCCAAGTTGTTTGATATTTTTCATTTTTAGAGAGTTCGTTTTTTTAATTTTGATCGTGTGTTTGAATTAGACTTGTCTAAAGTTCGGGCTGGGCCAGGGTCGGATCGGGTGACTTTTTTTTCTTACTTGTCCGACCCTAACCCTATTTTTTTAATTTTCCGACCCTGGCCCTGACGCTTCGGGGATCCTACGAGCCTCGGGTCGGCCCTGACCCGCCCTACAAAACAAAACAAAAAAGCGGGGAAATTTTGGTCGGATCGGGGACCGGTATTTTTTTTTTTTTAAATTGAATTTTCAATACAGAAATTGACATTCTCGGAAACATTACCACGATACTTGGACGTTGAAATCTATTGTATATCGCGAGATCTTTAGTGAAGAAAAGAGAAAATCAGTAACCGATTTGGGGGAAAAGTAAAATTGATTAGCAAGACGGACATTTTTCAAGAAATCGACTGCGTCCAGTCCCGTCTCGAAAAAATACGCGAAATTAAAAAAAAAAGTGAAACTGACATCCGAGTGCATAGTTATGATCATTTAAAGTTTCATTAATTTACAACTATTTTCTTCTCTTCCTATATTATGCTTCACATTAAAAGATAAAGTCTACATCACATACATTCTTAAAACATGTAAATATTAATAAAAGAAAAATAATATAAATTATATTAAATAGATTAAGTGGCGGGTCGACGTCAGGCCGGAGGTCGGATCGGGAAGGTAAAAAATTATGACTCTGGCCCGATCCTACGTATGCTCGGGTTCCCGCTTTTTCGGGTCGAGTGGCTCTCGGGTCAGAAAATAGCTGACCCTGGTTTTTTGGATCGGGTCGGTCCCCGACCCGATGGACAGGTCTAGTTTGAATATATAATCTCTAAATTTTTCGAAATAAAATTACATATTTAAAAACTGCATAAAAAGTATCATAAATCACAATAATTAATAATACTTAAAAGACATATAAAAATTACGATCAAAGAACAACTAATTTGAGTGGCGAAAGTAAAAAGTGTCAAACAAATTGGGACTAATGGAATACTACTTTAGTTTCAATGACATGTTGACTTCTTTAGACTATTCCAAAAACAATGACAACATTTAAAATTTAAAAATAATTTAATTTAAACTTAACAGTAAATATTGTAACACATATTTATTATAATACTAAGCTACTCAAGTCTTCTTTTTTATTTTAAACTGTTTGCACATCCAAAATTTGCTACAGAAATTAAAACCGAAGGACTATATTACATAAGAAAATTCAGGGAATGAGAGGAGAAAAGGAAATCGTGTTGAAGCCAGACCTCATAATTTAGAAACCTCTAAATTGGAAAAGGGTTCGCATTCTGAGCTGAAGAAAGAGAAAAATATGAAGTAAGATAAAAACGACGAAATGAATCGTAAGATAGTTGAAGGATATTTATATAGTTGGACTCAGAGGCCTAAGATAATAAAAAGTTTGAGCCAACAAATTCAAAAGAAAAAGAGAAAATAGCCAATGTAATGTAAAGAACAGATGTTGTGTCTAACTCAATTCCAAAAATTATCTTATAGTAGACTTGTCCAAAGCTCGGGTCGGACTAGGGTGACTTTTTTCCTACTTGCCCGGCCCTGGCCTGCTCCTGGCCCTATTTTTTTTAGATTTCCCGACCCTGACCCTTCGGGGACCATATGGGCCTCGGATCGGCCATGACCCGCCCTACAAAACAAAAAAACGGGGAAATTTTGGACAGATCGGATCGGATCGGGGACACGACAAATTTTTTTTATTTTTTTAAAATTGAATTTCCAATACTTAAATTGACATTCTCGGAAATATTATCACGAAATTTGGACGTTGAAATCTATTGTATATCGCGAGATCTGTAGTGAAGAAAAGTTAAATTTAGAAACCGGTTTGGGGGAAACGTCAAATCAATCAGCCTTACGGTCCCTCTCGAAAAAATATGCGAAATCAAAAAAAATTGGGAAAACGGACATTCGAGCGCATAGTTATGACCATTTAAAGTTGCACCAATTTACAACTTTTTTTTTTCTCCCTATATTTTATGTCAATGCTTCACATTAAAAGATAAAGTCTACATCACATATATGCTTAAAACATGTAAATATTAATAAAGGAAAAATGGTATAAATTATATTAAAAAGATTAAGTGACAGGTCGATATCGGGTTAGAGGTGGTGGTAGTGGCCGGCGGGTGGGTAAAAAATCGACCATGGCTGACCAGATGTACATGTCTAGCATAGGGTGAGGATTGTTCAGTCATATAATGAGTCATGTTCATTATTTTCGATGTGAGACTCTTACTTGCTCACGCCTGCACCACGTTAAGCGGGCGTGTACAATATAATCCGGGAGCCCAACATCGACGAACAAATAGTTGGAATGAGTCTGACTCTGATACCATGTAAAGAATGAATTTTGGGCCTAACTCAACCCCAAAAGTTTGCGTGTAGTGTAAAAATTATTCAAGTTTATATAAGGAGTTCATGTTCTCATTCTATTTTCGACGTGAGACTATTAACAGCCCCCTCCCAAACGTATGATCATATTACCAACTACACATTTTTCCTACACAAGAGTCATATGGGCTTGAGAATCACAAACTGCAAAAGCTCCGGTCCAATGGCACCAACGGTGCAAGGCAACACTCTAATACGTGTAATGTACAAATTAAATATTGGATGCCATATTTGACTTCTCCTTTTAGTCTAAAAAGATTTGCTATTAGCTACGTGGCTACACTCCTTAAAATGATCATTACATGAGTAAACCATTAAAGAAATTAGACAAGTTGATACCTGCGGCTTGCACCAATAACTCGTTATTCATATATATAAGTCTAAACCGTATTCGAACCCTTGATCTGATAATGTAATATCAATTACACTTTTTAGGGTCAAATTATTGGTACGATTCGGTTTTTGAATAGCTGTAGGACAACTTTCACCTTCCCTTAACCCTCCGTTCTGGTAGATTCCCAACATATGTGCATATGGGAGCAAGTTCCCTGAGGTGCTGTCATAGTACAACGTACAATATATGTGGCTAGTAGCTTGTCAACCTGGGACCAAAACATAACCAGCTAGCAAAATTACTGGGTCCATTTCCACTGTAAGCCATTGCATCAGCTCATATTCAACTAACCCCTCATAGGACAATTCCATCATCTTCCTAAGATTGCACGGGTCCACCTCATGGATTCAGCCATTTAATGTAAATTTTTGCCCCCATCGACACATGGGCGGAGTCAGAGGAGCAAACGGTACATCGGTACCCTTCTCATTTTATTATATAAAATTATTTTTTGTTTATATACTGTCATACCTTTCTCATCCACCGTAACATTTCATCCCTCGGTAAAAAATATCTGAATAAATGATGTCGTTATTGTTAAATATACCATGTATATTTGGTATTGATTTTGTTTATATTGTATCTGTGCATAGTGTAGGTAATTTAGGCATTATTTTATTGTAAATATTACATTGTGCACTTACTATAATTATAGGAGTCTTGTACTACTAGAATAGGGTTATGGAATTAGAATAGAAATATGTTTTCTATTATGGAAAATTGTAATAGTATACATATTGCTTTCATTAATAAGAATAGTCAACGGATTATTTCTTTCATAGTATCAGAAGTCTAGGTTAATTTTTTTCTCAAATTTTTTTCCATCCAAACAGTAACATTTCATCCCTCGATTTTCGTGTTCGGAAATTATTATTTCTTCACCAAATTTTCTTTCGCTATGTCTACCTCCAAGAACACGTTTCATCATGCCTAGTTGTTTCTTACATCAAGAATCACATCCCTCTTATTCTTGAAATAGAAAACGTACAATATGCGACGTGGGCCGAACTGTTCAAGATTCATGCACGTTCGTATCAAGTCATCCATCACATAATCCCCGCGGCTCCTGAGGATACGGAGGTGCCTAAACGCGAAGATGATCCTAAGTTGTGGACGACTCTTGATGTCACCGTCCTTCAGTGATTTATTTCACTATCTCTGCGGCGCATTGCGAGCGATTATTGAGCGAGCCTACGATGATGGCTCGCTGGATAATTGCGTAGCATATTCCAAGATAATCAGAATTTCAGAGTTGTTACGCTTGAGCAGAAATTTTCCCGCGTCAACATGGGAAATTTCTCGAATGTTTCAGCATATTGCAAAAGGTTGAAGGAATTGGCGGACCAACTCCGCAACGTTGGTGTGCCCGTTAGTGAAGAACGTCTCGTTCTACAGATGGTTGTTGGCCTACTGTTACACATCGTAAGTTAAGGCGATAATTAAGAACGTCATTAAGGAAGTAAGATTCGAATATTGGATATAAAGTATGTTTATATATGTTAATCCGGAAGTTAGTATACGAAGGATGTGATTCTGGAGAAATTTTTTATTACAACGAGCGTGACGATGGAAATTGAAAATGATAGTTATATAGATTCCCGTTATGGATTAGTAACGTATTTATAAGTTATGACGACGAGGATACGAGACCTTATGAAATTTTCGAGAATTAGAAGAAGTGGGACCTAAGCTTTAATTAGTACTTGAGAGATTAAATTAAGAAGACAATTAGGGACCTAAGTGTAATATTTAATTTTCAGATTTGCCCTTAACATCTTATTAACTTTTCATCTTCTCATTTCCAACTTCATTTTTCAAAACACACTCCTTACTTCCACTCTCCCTCTTCAATCGATCTCTCCCCCCCCCCCCCCCCATTCCATAGATAAGTTCAAGATCAAATTAACTCCATTTATTCTAGATTAAGCTCCTCTAATAAATTTTAAGCCTTGGAAAAAAATCCAAGCAGTGGGTCACGGCAACTCTGCCCTCCCGAGATTGTCCAAGAATTGTGATTTTGAAGATGATTTTTTTTGGAAGAAAAACATGCAAGAATGATGGAGTAAACTTATAGGATGAATGCATGTCATTGTAACTTGAAGAATTGGTGAAATTGATGCAAAAAAACTGGAGTTGTGGGTGTCACGATTCATGGACTGTTTTGGGCTAATTAAGGTAAGAAATTCTTCTTCTTATGGTATAATTGAAATTGCATGTTGTTATAGTTTAAGGAATGAACTTGTGTTAGGAGAAACTTGGAATTTAAGACAATGCATGTGACTATTGGGTGTTGTAGCCGAAATTGAGGTTGTTTTGTGTACATTGAATTCGTTGTTGTTGTTATCCTTGTCGCTAATTGCATGTTGAAATTGAAAAGAAACATTGATATTTAGAGTGGTAATTAGTTATATGGAAGTGTTGAAATGTGAATTGGATTCTAAGGAATTAAGAGAAGAATTATGGAATTATGATGTGTTGCCCGAGACTTGTATGGAATTATTGGATGTGTTGTGTTGCATTTTAGGGGATGTTTTGGTAGAGTTATAATGCTGGGAATATAAGTTATAAACATGCATATACGTTGTGGTAATTACTAATACATGTCTTAAAGGAATTAAAAAGTAAAAAGGTGTTATGTTGCAAATTATAAGACACGTATTCTTGTCGTTGTTACTAGACGTATGGACTTTTTTTATGGGTTGTTTTAAAGGTTGTTTAATATGAATTAAGGGTCGGATTAACATGAGAAATGTGTGTAGTAATCACCTTGGTTGTCGTTGTTGTTGTATTCCATAAATGTAAGAAGAAAGAATGCATAACTATGGTGTAATTAGAGTATATGGACTGATTTTGTGATATCTTGGAATTGTGACTTGTTAATCGGTATTGTTAGCTTTGTTTGGAAGTTGTGGATTTGCATATAAATAGGGGAAGTGCTGCCCAATATTTTATAGAATAGGAAGTCGTCATTCGATATAAAGTATGCTAGTAATCATAGAATTGACGAACGTATTACCATTATTATAGGCTGAAGTACTAGACGAGACATATTCTAATATTGAGTTGGCTAGTTCGACTAAAAGGTATGTGAAACTCTTCCTTCTTTTTTTTTGACATGATTTAATGAAAGTACGACGGACGTACACAATTTCTACACAGTCTAATTCCTAAAGATGTTAGATATGAGGAGTGCCTATGATTTTTCAGTAAAGAGTTTATTATAATAATTTTTATTGAGAGTCAAATGATGATTTAAATTGCATATGGTTGCTCATGATATTCTGCTCGTGCCAAGTGTTATTATGGTAATTTCACCGAGTCCATCAATAGAGGGTCGGGTACGTTATATAATATATATATATATATATATATATATGATTATTCCATGGACATGTATGCATGATGCGGGTATAAATATCCATGATAGTACATGTATGATGATTTCATGGACATGTATCCATGATGCGGGTATAGATACCCATGATAGTATATGTATGATGATTCCATGGACAAACATTCATGATGCGGGTATAGATACCCAGGATAGTATATTTATATATATATAGACATGATGATTCTATGGGCAGGCACCCATAACTTTGATATGACCCTTATTTCTATAAGACACAGTCGACTCTCATATTTTAATATGACACAGTTGGATTTGGTATTTGATTTTCATACTTGTCTCTTGTACATTTTGGCCAGTTATGATTATTTACTTGTACTTTATGTTTCATATATTCGGTACATTCTTTCGTACTGACCCCTTTTTCCCGGGGGGCTGCGTCCCATGCCCGCAGGTACATATACATAGTTCGGTGATCCTCCAGTCTAAGATTCCTGATTAGCTGTTGAGAGAGCTCCATTGATTCGAAGCTAGTTATTTTGATACAGAATTTTGTTTTTGACTTGTACACATTTAGGGGCACGACGGGGCCCTGTCCCGTCATATTTCGTTATCATATTTTTAGAGGTATGTAGACAGGTTGTGGGTGGTAGATGTGTTTTAGACAGTTGTGGGTTGTACGTATGTGGAGTTGTAGATCTGTTTTGGTCAGTTGTGTTGTGGTACTCTGTTTTGGGATGTTCCCGTATGTACGTGATACTATATAGTGGCAGCCTTATCGGGTAGCCTATTATGTTAGCAAATTGTGACTCCTCAGGAGACAGGTACATTCGTGTGTAAAAAGCAGTCTTGTCGGCTTACCTATTCTGACATGTGTTATTATTGCAGTGTTATGCTGTCGAATTTCATATTATCCTTAGTGTCAGTCTGATTACACGTGGCAGGTTAGTATAATGACGTCCAATTAGGTGCCATGTTCACGGCCCGTCGGGTCGGATCGTGACACATATGCAAGGCCTATAGTGGCGTTGGAACTCTCCTTCGTCAAAGTAATCCTCTCCCAAAGTTCTATCAAACCCGCTTCATGTTTACTTTGAAAGAAGACGATTTGGCTAAAAAGGCGGCTACCGGGGCACCTCACGTAGTCATGATGACAGCCTCCACAAATTCTCAGAGGTTGGTTGATAAGTCGGGCCAACTCCGTGGTCATGGTGGCGGCAAAAATGGTCGGAAAAATAATAGCAAAAATCGCTAGGGCAAACGCGGTGGTTCTAGAAACAGTGGCGGTGGACAAAATACGGGCAGTGGGCCCCACCCAAGCAACAGTGGACCCAGGCGATGCAGGCCCGGTGGAGCCCAATGCCATGGGGTTGGGCGTCTTGCTTAGCCCAACAACCTGCGGTATTCGCCAATTCGATGACGTGGACCCATTATCACCCATTCTGAGCCCAGCGGTAATGCTCGGTTCGGCCAGTTTCGATGGCGATCAGTATGGTGGCAGTTTTGGGCCCCACCAGGCCCATTACACAGCGGGCCCATCTCCTACCAACATTGAGGCCTTGATGCACACACTTGGAATAAATTCCTCGGACCCAAATTGGTACATGGACATCGGCGCCACTACTCACATGACGTTCGACTTAGGTACTCTCTCATCTTATTCCAATTAGAGCAACAATCGTGGTATAATTGTTGGTAATAGTAATTTAATTCCAATTTGTGGTTACGATCATAAAACGTTGTCTCCCTCACATCCACCCCTTATTTTGAAAAATGCTTTTCACGCTCTTAAATTGATTAAAAATTTGGTGTATGTCCGTAAATTCACCACTGATAATTCAGTTTCTGTCAATTTTGATCCACTTGAGTTTTCTGTAAAGGATTTCAAAAACAGGGTGTCCTCTTATGAGATGTGATAGTAGGGGAGATCTTTATCCTATCACGCCGAAATTAGGATTATCGAGTCACGCATTGCCCTCAACTTTTACAGCATTGGCTCCTTCTTTGTGGCATGCTCGTCTAGGTCATCCAGAGTCGTCTATTATGTCTTTCTTAAATAAAAACAATTTTATTTCTTGTAAGGGTACGAGTAGTACTCCGAATTGTCAATATTGTTCTTTAGGAAAAATTGTTAAGTTGACATTTGTAGACTCTAATTCTCATACTTTAATGTCATTTGATATAATTCATAGCGATTTATGGACATCTCATTTTCTCAGTTCTTTAGGTCATCATTATTATGTTCTGTTTTTGGATGATTACTATAATTTTTTATGATATTTTTCGATAGTGAAAAATCTCAAGTTTTTTCCACTTTCTAACAATTTAGAGCATTTATTAGAACCCAATTTGAATAGAAAATAAAAAATATTCAATATGATAATGGCAAAGAATATGATAATAGGGTGTTTCGGGAATTTTGTGCTAGTAATGTGATCAATTTTTGTTTTTCTTGCCCTCATACATCTTCACAAAATAGGAAAGCCGAATGCAAAATTCACACCATTAATAACATTGTCCAAACATTATTAATTCATGCTTCCGTACCTCATTTCTTTTGACATCATGCCCTACAAATGGCTACCTATATTCTTAACACTCTTTCTATCAATTTTTTGACGTATTCGTCCCCTCTTCAAATTTTATATAATAAGACTCCTTCATTTTGACATCTTAGGGTCTTTGGGAGCTTATGTTATCCGTTGTTTCCATCCGACACAATTCATAAACTTCAAACCTGTTCTACTAATTGTGTGTTTTTGGGATATCCGTCTAATCACCGTGGTTACAAATATTTTGATTCGTCGTCTAATAAAATCATCATTAGTCGTCATGTTATTTTTTATGAGTCCCAATTTTCGCTTGCTAAAATATGTAGTTCTGTGCCTAGTTCGTATACTTTTTTGGATGACAGTATCTCCCCATATATTATCCACCATTTATCGGACATGTCCCGCGCCCAAAATTCGCCAGCGGGCCCACTTCCCGTTGGTCCTCCCATCATAATGTTACCTCTTGTTCTAGGTCCAACAACTGGGCCATCGATTCTACCCAGTTTCAATTTCAGTTGTCGGGTCCAGTACAAGCCTGATTCCTATTTCTAGACAGTTTTCGTTATAATGTTGGGCCAGCAGGTCCACTGCCTGCTGGACAGCCCGTCATGTGTTTCGAAAATTTCCAAAATTCACCCAATTCTCCACCGAGTCATAGACCCGTCACTCGTAGTCAACAGAGTATTTTTAAACAAAAAAAATATTTTAATTTAAATTCTAATGTTTCTTAAATCACCCTTACCCCGTAATCATGTGTTTGCTTTGAATTACCCAAATTGGAAAATTGCTATGACCGATGAATATAACACTTATTGATAATAAGACGTGGGAGTTGGTGCCCCCTCCATCAAGTGTTAATATTATTCGATCTATGTGGATTTTGTTCATAAGGACAATTCTGACGGTTCCTTTGCGAGGCATAAAACTCGTCTTGTCGGTGATGGTAAGACTCAGTAGGTTGGTGTTGATTGTGGTGAGACATTTAGTCTGGTGGTCAAGCCAGCTACCATCCGCATAATGCTCAGCTTGGCCCTATCGAAAACATGGCACATTCATCAGTTGGATGTGAAAAATGTTTTCTTACATGGTGATCTCAATGAGACAATTTATATGCATCAACCCTTGGGGTTTAGGGATCCCAAATATCCATATCATATATGTTTGTTGAAGAAGTCCTTATATGGGCTTAAGGAGTCCCACGGGCATGGTATAAGAGGTTTGCAGACTTTGTGTCGACTATTGGGTTTTCTCACAACAGGTCTGATAATTCATTATTCATATATTGTCGTGGTTCGTAATTGGCTTATATACTCTTATATGTGGATGGTATTATCTTGACTGCTTCATCTGATGCATTACGACAATTTATCATAACAATGCTCAGTTCTGAGTTTGTTATGAAAGACTTGAGACCCTTGAGTTATTTTTTTGGGATTGTTGTCACTCGTCATGCAGGTGGATTGTTCTTATGCAGCTGAGATCATTGAGAAGTTGGAATGTCATCATGTAAGTCCACTTCTACTCCAGTTGATACTAAACCCTAGTTGGGCGCTACGGCTGGCTCCCCTTATGAGGATCCGACCCGCTATCGTAGTCTTGCAGGGGCCCTTCAGCATCTTACGTTCACGCGACCTGATATTACATATGTCGTGCAGCAAGTGTGTTTGTTTATGCATGATCACAGGGTTGAGTACATGTGTTACACCTCGTAAGTTTAAGGTGATAATTAAAAACGTAATTAAGGAAATATGATACGAATATTGATTATAATGTATGTTTATACATGCTAATCCGGAAGTTAGAACACGAAGGATGTATTCCGAAATAATTTTGGTTAAGACGAGTGTGACGTTGAAAATTATTAATGATAGTTATATAAATTTCCGTTATGAATTAGTAACGTATTATATAAGTTACGACGACGAGGATACGAGGTCTTGTGAGATTTTCAAGATTTAAATAGAGTGGGACATAAGGTTGATTATTGTGAGAAGTGGACCAATTTGCAAATAATTTTCAGATTTTCTAATCCTTAAAACTCTTTTAAACCTTTCATTCTCCCCATTTAGAAATTAAAAAAAAAAGTACAAAAAGATGAAAAAAATCGCGCTGCTACAGCGATTGCCACCGTGAATAGTGTTTTCGGCGGTAATTCGCATTTTCCGGCCGATTCAGGTGTCCAACGGGGACGAGGCTTATATCATTAGCTTCGTCTTGTCAAGCCCGTCATTTATATACCAACTCTGTGCCTCGATGATACCTCTACAGCCACGATGACCAATTGATTTCCACCATTGTTGTTGATTGAAAAAGCTTGCTGTCAGTTTCCATGGCGTCGATGCCGACTGGGCGACCTCCCTTTGAGGTTTCTCAGTCCCCCTCAGCTAACTTTCCATTGTTAATACATCCCCAAAGCAACAAATCAACGAATTCAATCTCTATGGCTCAAAACAGAAAAATCGGGATTGTTTTGGACGAATTGATGTCGCACCCGATTTTGAACTCTCAGGCTTAAATGCACGATGGAATGGTTATCCTCCCCAAAAAAATGTAAAAATAAATGTTTAAAATGTAAGGGAGTCGCCACCTAATTAATTTGGTGAATTAGGACACCTAAATGCTAACCGATTAAAGTTAACATTAACTCCATTTAATGATCTGTGAAACTAAATAAGATTCTGAGTAAGAGTTCTTTATTATCCTAAAGGGAAGGGATTAGGCATCCTTTAGAATCCACTAACTTACGGTTGTCCGTTCAAACCTAGGTTAATTTATTTGGCTAAGGGGTGTATGTTGTAGAAAAGATTATTTAAGTAAAAGGGATGTGACAAATATTTGAAGAACATATGTTGCTAACTAAAAAGGGTCTTATAAGACTCACAAAAATATATAAAGTTAATTATGCATTTGTAAAATATGAAATTATTTTATTTGACAAAGTAAAAAATGATAAATTACTCCTATTAGTATAGGCAAGGTTAAGAAAATTATTTTATACGTGTATGCAAAAATTACTTCCTATGATATTTATGAAGAGTTTATGAGAAAGTTTATTTCTTAAGAATCAAATATGAAGGATATATTAACTACATGACTAAAGCATATCTAGGGTTAATTTATTTTGGGTTTAGATTTATATGACGAACCTAGAATAAGTAAGGGATGAATTTATCTTTTAAACTACCTTTCCAATGTATTCAAAGACTAGTAGAGTTAATTATCCTATTAATTACAAGGTTAACAAATATAACAATAATAAATAAACAAATAAATAAATGCATAAATAAGCAAAGGAGGAGTGAGATTGGAGTTGTTGTAACGTCTAGAACGGATGGTGACACCATCTATCCTATAGCTGTTTGGAAGCCCTGCGGCGGAAGGGTGGTTGGCGATATGGAAGTCATGATGAGTCTCATACCGAGACTCTTGATTATTCTCCCGATGCATGTCATGTAAAAAAAATAAGAAAGAAAAGGATTAGAGCATCTCAAAATTTTAATAATGCAAATAGATGATATGCTAAATAAACTTAGATAAACATCCAGTGATGACATTTTAGGCATAGGGTTATGACGCAATGCTAAAACAGTATTGAGGAAAGGGTTATACAATTTAGAACTGAACACAGGGCACACGTCAGTACACTAACATAACATTAAAAATGCAGCTTCGTATCAAGTTTAACATGTACTCTAAAACTGGGGACATATATTCAAGATTATCAAGGCAAACCACTCAAATTCACAGACTTATATAATTCATCCATTAAGCTTAACAAACATTAAGGATTGTATTGGAACCAAACTTTAAATAACCAAGAACACATATCAGGCATATAGAAAGTCTAAACAAGCTTTGAGACATATATTATTCTAAACAGTAAGCAACAACTCAATAAGTACACTTGAGGATTCAGAAACTGTCACAACATAGCCAACATAGATGATAATCATCTTAATAGACTCCGATGACAGTCAACATTCGTTTAAAACATGTTTTAAAACCAATCGACAGACCTAAGTAATAACTGAATTGAGATAAAACAATTAGCCAACACATAACTTGATCATACAGGCCACACAATGCAGACTAAATAGACAAAACTTAAAAGGAAATGAGTTTACGGATGGTCAATGACAACAGGGACATTAGAGCACATTTCATAGATAAAATGCAGCAGCAAATTAACCCAAAATCAGCAGCCAAATGGCTAAAACCAGTCCAAACAGTGAAAATCGATCTAGCGGTGAAGATCGATCGTCATATCTTTGAAAAGATTGGTCTAAAAAATAGCCAAGATAGTGGCCCAAAATGACCAAAATCAGTTCCAACAATCCTATGGGATTACGACAACATTTCATATTAATCATACGCATGTTAGATAACCTTTGATGTAATGTTCTTAAAACAAGCTGAAATGATTCATATACCAAACATTTTTTAGAGCAGTATATTAGCAAGATCTTGATACGCGATAACTTGGAAATCCAAATGAGATAACAACTTCTATACTTCACTAACTTTCAGGTCCAGTAGTATATGTAGAGGGTTATAAAATCCAGAGGCAATATGCTTTATGTATGGATTCTGGATTATATTAAGACAGGGGGAGGGCATGTAGAGATCTGACATTGAATCACACAACAGTAGTCATAGGTATTAGGCAGTCTTCGTGAATTCGGCAACTAGCAAGATGGGTATTACACCTTTCCCGGGTTTGAAGTAATCTTAACAGACATATAATGGAATCGCAATATATCAACTGATGACACAAAAAGATCTAGGACTCTTATGCAAAGGTTGTACAACTATCCATACCCATAGAAAACACAATCGGACACACACACATGTTTAAAAGAAAACAGAATCGACACCACAAATAATGAAGAACCACAACTAACATATTTATCTGGAAACGACGACTAAATTAAGTCAAGCAGATTCGATAGAACAACATACGGATCCCATCATAGAACACACAATACCATTTAAGCAACTAAACAGTAGAAAGCGAGTAGATTTCCGAACCTTTTGTGGGTAGCGAACTGAGGCGACGACAAATGTTTCCCAGAATCGTCGAAGGAAAGTTCGCAAAGGATTTTGCGAAAAGATAGTAATGGCGAATATACAGATAGGGATTCTGAGTACGATGCTATGAGTAATCCCGATAATTGATTGGTGTCCTCACTTGCATGTCCAACGTTGGGTATTTATAGCCCCCCCTATTTAGGCTTCGATTGATGGTAAGTTTAGGACGGGTGTTAGGGACGATTTTGTCTTGATTTTGACGCGGTTTCAAGGCTATTTTAGGACGATTCGCAGAAGATCTTGGTGTAATTTCTGTGAGTTTTGGTACTTGTTGACGCGGCTTAAGGATTCATGGTGATAGTTATGGCAATCACGAGATTTTGTTGCCATTTTCGTACTGATTTGAGGATTAGTTGGTAAGGTTTGAAACAGAAAGAAAGGTTTGATTCGGGGCGTGATTTTAGGAAGAGATTTGGGATGTCTGCGCGTTTTGGAAGGGTATAGAATGGTGATACTACTGACTCGCCGGAAAATCCGGCGAGGATCTTGCTCGCTGTCGGCGGGGGAAGAGGGAGTTAGGGTTTTGCTATTTAGGTTTTCTAAAGGGTGAGCGATGACGGAAGGGATCTGAGGTATCGAGGGAGAAAATTTGAGCGGTGACTTAAGGTGTAGGGGAAGTGGGCTAAAGGGAAAAGGGTTATGGGCTGCGGGTTTTGGGCCAATCTGTTGGGCTGGACGGGTGATTTAAAAATAAAGTGGGTTTTGGGGGTATTTTAATTAGTGTTAGATTTATGTATTTGTTTAGATATATTAGTTTAGGTGTATTATTTAATTAATGGTAGATAACTTATTTAAATTGTGATTACTTTACTTAAATATTTTATTAATCTAAGTTATTGTTATAATAATACACGAGGGCACGCTACTTAATTAGTGCTTAATATTTTATGATGCTAGGCCGTTATTAAAACCTAACTATTATGTGTATTTTGCGATGTAAAATTGTGGTTCTAAAAAAAAAGAAAAATTGTTTAATTTATTGGTTATTTATTTAAGGGGGGATGGACAAAATTGGGTGTCAACAGTTGTCCCTCTTTGTATGTGAAAGATGAAAGAATCTCCAGACAAAGACGTTGACTTATAGCCAATTTTGTCTGGGTCATCGGAATTGGAACAAAGTGTTGCTGGTGTCTGAAAACTATGGGTGGGGCCGACGCGGATTTAAAATCTGTCCCAGTGTCAAGCTATGGTGACTATGAGTTATTGTGATGTTAGAATGTTGGGAGAGAGTAGGTCGACGTTCGGGTCCACTTTTGCCTTTTGTTGGGAAGCCTTGCTCCCAACAAATTACCTCAGTTCGCCGTAAGAGGTAGGTCCACGTTGTGCTCCATCTTTTGCAGCTTGTTAACGTTCCTGTAGATTGAAGCTAAGATAGAGGCATTAGTGCATAACTGTCAAAACAATGTAAGGATGTAAATTTGTTATGGTTGTAGTCAGATTATGTATACTATGTGATGATACGCCATCTTGTATAGGCGAGATGCAAATGTTCGTCGTTGTATGGACGAGATGCAGATGTTCGTCGTTGTATGGACGAGATGCACGAATGTTAATGCGTTGTATGGGCGAGACAGATGTGATGTTGTATCGTTATGGGCGAGAGACGCAGATCGTTGTATGGGCGAGATGCGAGATGTTAAATCGTTGTATGGAAGACGCAGATGTTAAACCGTTGTATGGGCGAGATCACGAGATTCGTCGTTGTATGGACGCAGATGCGATGTTCGTCGTTGTATGGGCGAGATGCAGATGTTGCGTCGTCAGATGGATCGACGCAGATGTTCGCCGTTGTATGGGCGAGATGCAGATGTTCGCCGTTGTATGGGCGAGATGCAGATGTTCGTCGTTGTATGGGCGAGATCACGAGATGTTCGTCGTTGTATGGGCGAGATGCGAGATGTTCGCCGTTGTATGGGCGAGACGCAGATGTTCGCCGTTGTATGGGCGAGATGCAGATGTTCGCCGTTGTATGGGCGAGATGCGAATGTTCGTCGTTGTATGGACGAAAATGCAGATGTTCGTCGTTGTATGGGCGAGATGCAGATGTTCGTCGTTGTATGGGCGAGATGCAGATGTTCGTCGTTGTATGGACGAGATGCAGATGTTCGTCGTTGTATGGACGAGATGCAGATGTTCGTCGTTGTATGGACGAGATGCAGATGTTCGTCGTTGTATGGACGAGATGCAGATGTTCGTCGTTGTATAGGCGAGATGCAGATGTTCATCGTTGTATAGACGAGATGCAGATGTTCGTCGTTGTATGGACGAGATGCAGATGTTCGTCATTGTATGGACGAAATGCAGATGTTCATCGTTGTATGGACGAAATGCAGATGTTCGTCGTTGTATAGACGAAATGCAGATGTTCGTCGTTGTATAGACGAAATGCAGATGTTCGTCGTTGTATAGACGAGATGCAGATGACGCCTTGTAGGGCATAGATAAAAAATTGTTCTACATATGGAATTGTGTTATGCATAATCAAAGCTAGACGAAATAATAAAAAATGTAAATGATGTGGCCTGAGTAAAGAAGATGTGGCTTTTGCGAGATGTATTTGATGTAGACTTGTTACAGATGGAGTCCGTGGGCGAATCTGTTGTATTGGGATGTTGTTGTCCTCCTTGTTCCTGTTGTCCTGCAAAATTCACTCAAAGAAAAATTGTGAGTTCGGGGAGGGGGTCGGCCGATTTGTGTTGGCTCTTGATACTTGCACGCGTTGTCTTGTCTGGACATGTAACCCCTGTCTGATTTCGAGTCTCGGTCAAAACATTTTGTTGAAAAATATTCTATCTTGAGAAAATATACTTATATATGCTAGTAGAAAATTATGTCGATATTTGAATAGTGACATGTTGTGAAACAAAGCAACTTCCTTATCCGAAATCGGCGGTATATTCTCCCATACTCTGCTCGCCGCGTCGAACTCTCTTTTAAATTTTGTCCCAGTTTTGGGGCATGGAATCCTTTGCGTAAATTAACCATGTCCGTTGATGTCATCTGTAGTAAAACCCTTAAAATTGTCCCAGTTTATGTCGATCTTTCGAGCATATGGAATCATATTTGTCGGTGTCTTTTCGTGGCGAAATCCTTAAAAAAAATTGTCCCGCTGATCGATTTAATGGCCAGGTCGGATATATGTCGTAGATTTGTTTTGTATGTACGACAAGACTGAGTACAATTCGCGGAAATGCCCATTGTCAAAACGAAGATTTCCTAAAAGGTGTGACCGAGGCCGATGTAGGCCGCCTACGTATCCGTTAAGGGAATCAGGTCGAACGTAGTTCGTTAAAGACAAGATTTTGAAATTTTAAAGATGGGACCGAGGCCGATGTGGCCGCCTACGTACCCGCCAGGGAATCAGGTCACACGTATTTCCGATTACAAGCAAAAGAGAAATTGGGATTTTCTAAAAGGTGGGACCGAAGCCGATGTGGCCGCCTACGTATCCGCCAAGGGAATCAGGTCTAACGTAGTTCCAATTACAAGCAAAGTAATTGCATGGAAAATAAAGCACTCTAAATGTAGTATCTCTTCACTGCATCTGCGTTGATGGCCCTTGGCCACACTTCGCCGTCCATTTCAGCTAAGATGAGGGCCCCTCCTGTAAGCACTCGGTGAACCATGTAAGGCCCTTGCCAATTGGGCGCGAATTTCCCTTTCGCCTCACTTTGGTTAGGGAATATACGTTTCAGCACCACCGCCCCGTTGGAAGTTTCTTGGTCGTACCTTCTTATTAAAAGCTCTGGCCATTCTGTTCTGGTAAAGTTGTCCGTGACAGACTGCATTCATTCGTTTCTCATCAATAAGCATCAATTGTTCGTACCTACTCTGTACCCATTTGGCTTCATCTAGTTCGGCTTCCTGGATGATTCTCAAAGCGGTATTTCCACCTCCGGCGGCAAAGACTTCCGCTCCATAAACCAAGAGATACGGTATTGCTTCCCGTGAGGTCCGGATTGTAGTCGGTAACCCAAGAGGCGAAAGGCAAATTTTCATGCCAATGCACGTAGTTATCTATCATCTTCCTCGATCCTCTTGATGTTATTGTTGGCGCTTATCGCTTCCATTCATTTGTGGTCGATATGGAGTAGAGTTGCGATGAGTGATCCTGAACTTCACGCACATCTCCTTCATCAGACCACTATTGAGATTGGACCCGTTGTCGGTTATGATTGATTCTGGAATTCCAAACCGACAAATGATGTTGTGATGAACAAAATCCACTACTACTTTCTTGGTCACAGACTTGTATGATGATGCTTCTACCCATTTTGTAAAGTAATCAATCGCCACTAGGATAAACCTGTGTCCATTTGACGCCGCCGGCTCAATAGGACCGATGACGTCCATGCCCCAAGCTGCGAATGGCCATGGGGAACTAGTGATATTGAGTTCATTTGGTGGCACGTGAATCAAGTCGCCATGGACCTGGCATTGATGGCACTTTCGCACGAAACTGATGCAATCTGTTTCCATCGTCATCCAGAAGTAACCTCCTCGTAGTATCTTCTTTGCTAGCATGAAACCGTTCATGTGGGGTCCGCACACACCTCCGTGTGTCTCTTCTAATAACTTGTTTGCTTCCTGAGTGTCTACACATCTTAACAAACCCAACCGAGTTCTCCGATAAAGGACCTCGCCATTCGGGAAGAAATGGTTTGCTAACCTCCAAGAGTCTTCTTTTGTATGTTGGTCGTGCCTTCCGGTACTCACCGCTTGAGGTACCTCTTGATCTCGTCATACCAAGGTTTTCCCTCTGATTCTTCATCTATCTGAGAACAATAGGTTGGCTGCTCTAGCACATCTACTTTGATTGGGTCAATATAGTTCTTGTCTGGATGTTGAATCATGGAGGACAAAGTTGCTAGAGCGTCTGCGAACTCATTTTGAGCCCTCGGAGTATGCCTGAACTCTATCTTAACGAACCTCTTGCGCAATTCTCTCACGCAGTGTAGGTACGGAAGTATCTTCCTATTCTTGGTGGCCCATTCGCCTTGCACTTGGTGAATCAACAGATCTGAATCCCCTACGACCAACAACTCTTGTATGTTCATGTCAATAGCCATTCGGAGTCCTAATATGCACGCCTCATATTCTGACATATTATTGGTGCACGATAATCTGAGCTTTGCTGATATTGGGTAGTGTTGTCCCGTTTCTGATACCAAAACTGCTCCGATACCTACTCCTTTGAAATTCGCGGCGCCATCGAAGAACATTCTCCAACCTGGATATTCTTCTAAAATGTCTTCTCCTACAAACATCACTTCTTCATCTGGAAAGTAGGTCTGCAAGGGGATGTATTCCTCGTCTACCGGATTCTCTGCGAGATGATCTGCTAATGCTTGTCCTTTGACTGCCTTTTGGGTGACATATACGATGTCGAATTCACTTAAAAGAATCTGCCATTTTGCAAGTTTTCCAGTAGACATAGGCTTCTGAAAGATATACTTGAGCGGGTCCATCCTTGAGTTGAGGTAGGTGGTGTATGCGGATAAGTAATGTCTGAATTTTTGTGCAACCCAAGTCAAAGCACAACACGTGCGTTCCAGCATTGTGTAACGAGCTTCATAAGGCGTGAACTTTTTACTCAAGTAGTATATTGCTTGTTTCTTCCTTCCTGTCTCATCATGTTGTCCTAACACACATACAAATGCATTTTCCAATACGGATAAGTATAATAGCAAAGGCCTCCCGGGTTCTGGAGGCACCAAGACCGGCAGATTTGACAGATACTCTTTGATTTTTTCAAGGGCTTGTTGGCACTCCAATGTCCACTTAGTGGCAGCGTCCTTCTTTAACAACTTAAATATTGGTTCGCATATCACTGTTGATTGTGCTATGAACCTGCTGATATAATTCAAACGGCCGAGAAAACTAATCACTTCCTTGCGATTTTTCGGAGGAGGCAGTCCTTGAATGGCTTTTATCTTCGAAGGATCCAACTCTATTCCCCTTCTGCTCACAATGAAACCCAACAATTTTCCCGCTGGGACGCCGAAGGCACACTTTGCCGGATTTAACTTCAGGTTGTATTGCCTCAATCGTTCAAAAAACTTCTTCAGATGGACCAGATGGTCCGTAGCCCTCCGTGACTTGATAATGACGTCATCCACGTCGACTTCAATTTCTTTATGGATCATATCATGAAAAATGGTAGTCATGGCTCTCATGTAAGTGGCACCTGCGTTTTTAAGTCCAAATGGCATGACTCGATAATAATATACCCCCCACGGGGTGGTGAACGCGGTCTTCTCTGCATCTTCTTCGTTCATTAGGATTTGATGGTACCCAGCGAAACAATCGACAAATGACTGCAACTCATGCTTCGCACAATTGTCGATGAGTAAATGAATGTTCGGCAGGGGGAAATCATCTTTAGGGCTTGCCTTGTTGAGATCCCTGTAATCAACACAAACTCGTATCTTACCATCCTTCTTTGTTACTGGTACAATATTGGCTAACCAAGTAGGGTATTTTGCTACCCGAATGACATTTGCGTCCAATTGTTTGGAAATCTCTTCCTTGACTTTCAAACTCTGATCCGGCTTGATTTTCCTTGGTTTTTGCTTCACTGGAAGGCATGATGGTTCAATGGGCAGCTTATGAGAAACGATGTCTGTGCTTAGACCTGGCATATCATCATAAGACCAAGCGAATATGTCGACATACTGTTTCAACAGGGACACCAGATTTTCTTTCTGTGCGGTATTCAAGTGAACGCTGATCCTTGTCTCCTTCACGACTTTATCATCTCCTAGGTTTACTGTTTCTGTTTCATCCAGATTAGGTTTCGACTTATCCTCGAACTTTCCTAACTCTTCCGTTAATTCCTCCAACGGGAAATTCCCTTCGGGTTCTGTCGGATTATTCTGACTTTGTTCGCTTGTTTCATGACATGTCACATTTTCATTATCGACAAGTATATTATTTTGTATGCTGAAAGAAAGGGAATAAAAAAACATAACTTGTTATTAAAACTTCAAAATGGAAATAAGCTCATAAAACTGTGTTCCATAATTCAGAAAAATACGAATTGAATTGTTTAAAACGTCTAATTATTAATTCTACCCAGACTCATGAAAAAACAGTGTTGGGGTACAGGTCCAGTTGCTCAAGACATCTCCTGGCTCTGCACTCCAAATTGTCTGGTCATCTGTGTAGTCTTCCAAAACCGCATGACACTCTGCTTCTTCCTCAGAAATGAAAAGGCCTTGAAGTCCCTCCGCAAGAATGTCTGCATCCTCCTCTTCTGGTAGCTGAGCAGGGTATGCTTTGACGAATGAATGATTCAGGGGTGGAACAGGTCTTGGCAGATGAGGCTCACCCTTCCTTCTGTGATTAAATAACATCATCTCCTCGGCAGTGGGCTGATATCCGAGGCCAAAAGTGTCCTTCTTCTCCGGCAGGTGAATCGGCTCTGTGATTCCTCCTAGTTTTGGTCCAAGTCCTCGACCTGGCTCAAAACCATTTCTCAGCATCTCTCGGGCCACCATTTTGGGAGTGCGAGGCAGTTGCATTCCTTTAGCCTTGCTAACGTCTACGATCTTGTTCATGGTGATGCAGACCCATCCAGCTTTTTCCATACTCGATGATCGAATTGCCCCTTTGGTGTTAGCAGTGTTGTCCTTGTCTCCCTCAACCACAACTTCATGATGATTCCAGATGAATTTCAAAACCTGATGCAAAGTGGAAGGGACGACTCCTACCACGTGGATCCAAGGTCTATCGAGTAACAAATTGTAGCATGTGGATATGTCCAATACCTGGAATTCTATCTCGAACTCTGCGGGCCCGATCTGTAGTGTCAAATCAGTCTCGCCTGCGACGCCCTCGTGGTCCCATGAAACTTTTACCGCGTGTAGCTCTCACGGAGTTTCCCAATGTTGACTCCTAAAGTCCGAAGAGTATTCAAAGGGCATACATTAACAGCTGACCCCCCATCAATCAAGACTCGAGAGATAAACTTATTAGCACACTTGACTGTTATGTTCAATGCCTTATTATGACCCCGACCTTCAGGAGGCAATTCATTCTCATGGAAAATTATCTTTTGCACCTCTTTAATTTGCCCGATCAGTGCTGAAAAGTTCTCATCAGCAGTCTCGGCTGGCACGTGAGCTTCTTTCAAAACCTCCATCAAAGAGGTTCGGTGGTTCAAGGAATTCATCAACAGTGACAATAGAGAGATTTGTGCTGGTGTTTTACTCAACTGTTCTACAATGGAATAGTCTCCTGTAGGCATCTTTCTCCAAAATTCCTCTACTTCTGGTTCGGTCACAGTCTTTTTCTGGGGTGTCTTTCGCGATACTTCTACAGATGAGTAACGTTGTCCGGACCTCGTCACCCCCGCTGCAACAACTTCTACCACCTGTTTCTGTTTACCCTCATTATGTTGCTTGATCGAATGGCTCCATCCTGGTACTAAGACTGGCCTTAGAGGCTTATGACGGCTCAACTCTACTTCCAACGGCGCCCTGGCCTTGACAGTAATCACATGGGCAATGTGGGTTGAAGATCCCCCTGTCTCCTTCTCCTTGATTGGTACGATGGTCCCTTCCATATCGTACACATCATCAAAGGTGATCATGTGCACGCCAGCATTGTCGTGATTTGGCAGGGGATTGCTGGAATACTGCTCATCCTTTACATAAAACCAAAAGTAAATACAAAATTTCCAATGCTAGCATGTCACGTTTAGGCTCGGATTCGTCCATCAATATCACGTAGCACATAATATGTTGTTGGTCGTTGGGTCGTGAAAAACCCTTCGACTATTGGGCGGGCTTCCTAATTGTGGTGTCGATACCAAGGATCGACCCACCTAGGGTAAATGCATGCCTTAAAATAAGGGGCGGTATAGCTCTATCCTGAGTTTTCTAAGATTTGGCTTTACTAGACGCAAGGTTTCCGAGCGGACAACTCGAGCGAGAAGGCTACGCGGCCACCGGTTAGACCGGACACTCCACGTATATTACCGACTCTCCTAAATTTGGATTTTGAAGAAAGAATTTTGCTGATGCACCCAGCGCACCTCGCATGTAGTGTGTGATAGTGTGAATTTTCCAGAGTAGAAGAAATATAAGCGGAATGCCAGTTTAAAGAAGGCAGTAACAAATAGCAGTTAAAACAATATGCAGATGTTTATATGCAAAGCAAAATAGTTTAGGCAAAACATAAAAGCAAATAAGTGTGAAACACAAAATAAGCAAATTAAGCAAATAAATAAAAAATAAAGAAAGAAAAATAGTGAAGCACAATAATTAACCTATGTTTGTTATGGTTAAGAACCTGTCTATCCCCAGTGGAGTCGCCATGCTGTCGCACCCGATTTCGAACTCTCAGGCTTAAATGCACGACGGAATGGTTATCCTCCCCAAAAAAATGTAAAAATAAATTTTTAAAATGTAAGGGAGTCGCCACCTAATTAATTGGGTGAATTAGGACACCTAAATGCTAACCGATTAAAGTTAACATTAACTCCATTTAATGATCTGTGAAACTAAATAAGATTCTGAGTAAAGGTTCTTTATTATCCTAAAGGGAAGGGATTAGACATCCTTTAGAATCCGCTAACTTACGGTTGTCCGTTCAAACCTACGTTAATTTATTTGGCTAAGGGGTGTATGTTGTAGAAAAGATTATTTAAGTAAAAGGGATGTGGCAAATATTTGAATAACATATGTTGATAACTAAAAAGGGTCTTATAAGACTCACAAAAATATATAAAGTTAATTATGCATTTGTAAAATATGAAATTATTTTATTTGACAAAGTAAAAAATGATAAATTACTCCTATTAGTATAGGCAAGGTTAAGAAAATTATTTTATACGTGTATGCAAAAATTACTTCCTATGATATTTATGAAGAGTTTATGAGAAAGTTTATTTCTTAAGAATCAAATATGAAGGATATATTAACTACATGACTAAAGCATAGCTAGAGTTAATTTATTTTGGGTTTAGATTTATATGACGAACCTAGAATAAGTAAGGGATGAATTTATCTTTTAAACTACCTTTCCAATGTATTCAAAGACTAGTAGAGTTAATTATCCTATTAATTACAAGGTTAACAAATATAACAATAATAAATAAACAAATAAATAAATGCATAAATAAGCAAAGGAGGAGTGAGATTGGAGTTGTTGTAACGTCTAGAACGGATGGTGACACCATCTATCCTATAGCTGTTTGGAAGCCCTGCGGCGGAAGGGTGGTTGGCGATATGGAAGTCATGATGAGTCTCATACCGAGACTCTTGATTATTCTCCCTGTCGCGCCCTTTTTCGGCCGCGACATTATTTTCTAAAATAAATAGCGAGCCCTGCTTAAAAAAATGCAAATGTTAGAGAATAAATAATAAAATGCTAAAAGGTTTAAAAGGGTTTTAAAGATTTTAAAAATGCTAAAAGGATGCTAAAATTGCCAAAGATGCTAAAGTTTAAAAAGGTGCTAAAATGCTAAAGGGTTGCTAGAATGCTAAGGGTTCGCGGAGTCGCCACCTAATTAATTTGGGTGAATTAGGACACCTAAATGTTTAACTAGTTTAAAGTAAAAACATTAACTCCATTTTAAGGTCTGCAAAAACTATGTGAGATTCTGGGTAAGGGTTCTTTATTAATCTAGAGGGAAGGGGTTAGGCACCCTCTAAGATCCGCTAACTTGCGGTTGTCCTGTCAAACCTAGGGTAATTATTATGTTAAAAAAAACAAATGCCTGTTTTGAAGGATATTTAAGAAAAGATCTTTGGAAGAAAAAAAAGATGCGTTCTTAATAAAAGAAAGCTGTAAGATTTATCTGCAAAAGCCAAGGTTAGTTTCAGATGAGAATATCTATTCATAAAATACTTTAATAAGGTATATATATTGCATAGCCCGATTATAGTGCAAAAATATTGATTATGGCAAAAGATACGTTTATGGAGTATACCTAGAATACAAGGGGTTTATTACTATTTCTCCTATATGAATATTAATAAGAAAGTTAGTATAAAATATGTTTCTTATGCTAGGATTTAGTAATATATATCGTAGCTACCTAAACAATTATAGGAGTGGAAATATTAAATGATAAGACTTAAACAGTGTATGGCGAGCTAAACTAATGTCAAGCTACTAGATAATTTATTAATTCCAGGTTTAATTGTTCTAACTATTCTATTGACTAGAGTAATGTTAAACAATTAATTTACAATAAATAAATGAATGGGGGGCGGGGTAGAAAATAATTTAAAGGACTCGAGGAATGGCGATGTCTTTCGCCTGCGGCTTTGGAATTCCGATGCAAACATAGATGCACATAGATGTGGGTTTTCACGTTTACTACGATGAGTCTCGCCATGAGACTCTTTGTTGCTCCGATGCGTTTCATGCAAAATAAAAGAAGATAAAGATTAGTACATGCCCTAAACATTTAGCAGTAATATAATAAAACATTCATAGAGTGCTTATAATCCATAATGCTATTTTAATTGGCAGCAGCCGAGAAATGAGGCTGATGTAAACGAGATTGATTTTTCAAACTGAAGGGTGGGTGTGCCAAATAACAAACCAAGGAAAATAACGGCCCAATACAGAAATATCAGACTACCCATTTCGTTTATGGGTTCCTTCTATTGTAAAAGCTATTGGAATAGTTGCCACATTATTTGTAAGACCCCTGTTGCCAAATTAACATTAACATCCCTTTCGGACCTCTTACGACTTAAGGCCCCCTACAGTTAATTCACCTTAGATACACGACCATGACCTGTATGGCCTATGCAATAGCTGAAAACTCAAACAGTTACCTGGAATCATGCTGAATAACTAATATGAGTTTAACAATTGACAATCATATTTGCTGCTTATCCTACCAGATTTGAACCACCATTAATGTAGGCTTAACACATGTCAAGAGTTAACCTAACAGGCTCTATAAGCTGAATACATTTAAAATTAATCCAACAAATTTAAATGACGACTGAATCAAACTAGACACGTTTAACACGCAAATCATCGTCATATACTCACATACGTCACAAGAGTGTAAATCAACAAAGTAGGAAGGTGACGGGTTCACCAGATAAGCCTAGCACAAGATGCCCTGACTGTATTAAGGCAAGGATTTATCAGGCCTAGCCCTCAAGCTCAACAAGCAACATTATGCATCAATATAAGAAGGAAGTAGATACTTGTATATTCTTTACGAATCGACACTCGTCTAACAAGGCGCGACGAACAGACCACAGAGGGGGCAGTTCACTGCCTACTGCCCCAGAAACTAAATCATGTCGTACTAATTTAAATAAGAAACAAATACAATGGTGAGACACCCAATTCGTACACACACAAATATCACACGAAATCTAAAGCGAAAGGGGTGATGAGTTTACCTTCTCCGGACAGCGAACCGAGGCAGCGCGTCAAGTCGTCGGTCCACTCGGAGAGATTGCTGCGGTTATGCGAAAGGATGAAATTTCTCAAAAGCTCGAGGGTTCTGATTATCTGCTCTAGAGTGCTAATTTCGAATGATTCTTGCCTGTTTTCTCTCAATTTCTCAATGCCTTTCAAGTGTATAGAGATAGGTTTATATAGCTTCAAACTGGGTTCTAAAATAGGCGCGATTTGGACTGCATGTAAAAGCTTTGGTAAGGATTGATTCGCGAGGTGTTTCTTACCATTAATGGGATATTTCGCTGCTTATTTGGACGAGATTTGTGCTGATTTAGGCTTGATTTGGTGTTGATTTCTTACTGCGATTTTCCTTATTCGTCTTGACTTTAGAACGACTTATGGGGAACTCTTGAATGTAAATATTGCATGTCGATTTCGAAGGGTTATGGTATGATTCTGGAGGGATTTCCTTGTTCTGTTTATGGCAAGTTTTTTATTCGATTTTGGATGGTACTGGCATGGTAAAGGAAAGTCGCCGGATTTCCCCCCTAAAAATCCGGCGAGATTCGTGTGTAAAGGGGAGGGAAAACGCGGTTCTTTAGGGTTTTCTAGGGTTCTTAACGCGTCTTCTTTCTTTATGAAGTGGGGACGATGGGCGCGAGGTATGTGGGGGCTTAGGTTATATTTTGAAATTTGGTCGCGGTTTGGGCCAGGGGCGTTGGGCCAGCGGGTTAGAGGTTTTGGGTTGGGTAGAATTTAGGAGTTAATTAATTAGGTATTAGTTATTTAATTAGTTAATTAATGGTAAAGTAAGTTAATAAATTGTGATTAAATTATTTAGGTGCTTTATTAATTTAATTTTGAATTTTAGAACTATTACAATAATAAATGCGGGTGTGCTTTTTTAATTAGTGCTTAATATTTTATAATGCGATGCCGTTATTAAAACTTATTTATTATTGCGATGTTATATTATTAAATTGAAACTCATTAAATTATTTAAATGCCAAATGTAGGTAGGAAATTCAAGGATTGCTAAATGCTTTTACGAGGAAATGCGGTGCTATTATTTAAAATCTCACTTATTTTGCATTATTGCGAAGTTAAATTAAGATTGCATTGAGTTTATATTAAATTACTTAAATGCCGAATGCAAGTACGATATTTAAGAATTGTTTAAAGCCTTATAAATGCGACGCTATTAAGAGCGTATATCAGATTAAAATTGATTTTAAATTACAAATGATTAGTAATAAATGCGGCTATGCTACCTGACACGACGTTATCGCTAAATTATTTATTTTATGCATTTATTAATTATTTAAGAATTACGACAAAGCTTAAAGTTAATTAATGCGGGCGCGAGACTCTAAGTGCTTAAAACCCTACGTAAGACGCGATGCTATTATTAAATTGTTTATTTGTGCTTGTATTAATGTTTTATTGTTGTATTTTATTATGAAAATCCTAAAAAATTATTTTACAAAATTAGTGTAATTTTATAGTTAATGGCTGGACGGGAGGGTCAAAATTGGGTGTCAACACTCCCGATGCATGTCATGTAAAAAAAATAAGAAAGAAAAGGATTAGAGCATCTCAAAATTTTAATAATGCAAATAGATGATATGCTAAATAAACTTAGATAAACATCCAGTGATGACATTTTAGGCATATGGTTATGACGCAATGCTAAAACAGTATTGAGGAAAGGGTTATACAATTTAGAACTGAACACAGGGCACACGTCAGTACACTAACATAACATTAAAAATGCAGATTCGTATCAAGTTTAACATGTACTCTAAAACTGGGGACATATATTCAAGATTATCAAGGCAAACCACTCAAATTCACAGACTTATATAATTCATCCATTAAGCTTAACAAACATTGAGGATTGTATTGGAACCAAACTTTAAATAACCAAGAACACATATCAGGCATATAGAAAGTCTAAACAAGCTTTGAGACATATATTATTCTAAACAGTAAGCAACAACTCAATAAGTATACTTGAGGATTCAGAAACCGTCACAACATAGCCAACATAGATGATAATCATCTTAATAGACTCCGATGACAGTCAACATTCATTTAAAACATGTTTTAAAACCAATCGACAGACCTAAGTAATAACTGAATTGAGATAAAACAATTAGCCAACACATAACTTGATCATACAGGCCACACAATGCAGACTAAATAGACAAAACTTAAAAGGAAATGAGTTTACGGATGGTCAATGACAACATGGACATTAGAGCACATTTCATAGATAAAATGCAGCAGCAAATTAACCCAAAATCAGCAGCCAAATGGCTAAAACCGATCAAACAGGTGAAAAATCGATCTAAGCGGTGAAGATCGATCGTCATATCTTTGAAAAGATTGGTCTAAAAAATAGCCAAGATAGTGGCCCAAAATGACCAAAATCAATTCCAACAATCCTATGGGATTACGACAACATTTCATATTAATCATACGCATGTTAGATGACCTTTGATGTAATGTTCTTAAAACAAGCTGAATTGATTCATATACCAAACATTTTTTAGAGCAGTATATTAGCAAGATCTTGATACGCGATAACTTGGAAATACAAATGAGATAACAACTTCTATACTTCACTAACTTTCAGTCGATGGTATATGTAGAGGTTATAAAATCGAGGCAATATGCTTTATGTATGGATTCTGGATTATATTAAGACAGGGGGAGGGCATGTAGAGATCTGACATTGAATCACACAACAGTAGTCATAGGTATTAGGCAGTCTTCGTGAATTCGGCAACTAGCAAGATGGGTATTACACCTTTCCCGGGTTTGAAGTAATCTTAACAGACATATAATGGAATCGCAATATATCAACTGATGACACAAAAAGATCTAGGACTCTTATGCAAAGGTTGTACAACTATCCATACCCATAGAAAACACAATCGGACACACACACATGCTTAAAAGAAAACAGAATCGACACCACAAATAATGAAGAACCACAACTAACATATTTATCTGGAAACAACGACTAAATTAAGTCAAGCAGATTCGATAAAACAACATACGGATCCCATCATAGAACACACAATACCATTTAAGCAACTAAACAGTAGAAAGAGAGTAGATTTCCGAACCTTTTGTGGGTAGCGAACTGAGGCGACGACAAATGTTTCCCAGAATCGTCGAAGGAAAGTTCGCAAAGGACTGTTTGCAGAAAAGATAGTAGTAAACTGAATATACAGATAGGGATTCTGAGTACGATGCTATGAGTAATCCCGATAATTGATTGGTGTCCTCACTTGCATGTCCAACGTTGGGTATTTATAGCCCCCCCTATTTAGGCTTCGATTGATGGTAAGTTTAGGACGGGTGTTAGGGACGATTTTGTCTTGATTTTGACGCGGTTTCAAGGCTATTTTAGGACGATTCGCAGAAGATCTTGGTGTAATTTCTATGAGTTTTGGTACTTGTTGACGCGGCTTAAGGATTCATGGTGATAGTTATGGCAAACATGAGATTTTGTTGCCATTTTCGTACTGATTTGAGGATTAGTTGGTAAGGTTTGAAACAGAAAGGAAGGTTTGATTCGGGGCGTGATTTTAGGAAGAGATTTGGGATGTCTGCGCGTTTTGGAAGGGTATAGAATGGTGATACTCGATCACGGAAAATCCGCGAGGATCTGCGCCATTGTCGGCGGGGGAAGAGGGAGTTAGGGTTTTGCTATTTAGGTTTTCTAAAGGGGGGAGCAGTCGACGAGGAAGGGATCTGAGGGGTATCAAGGGGGAATGGGCTGAACGGGTGACTTAAGGTGTAGGGGAAGTGGGCTAAAGGGAAAAGGGTTATGGGCTGCGGGTTTTGGGCCAATCTGTTGGGCTGGACGGGTGATTTAAAAATAAGGTGGGTTTTGGGGGTATTTTAATTAGTGTTAGATTTATGTATTTGTTTAGATATATTAGTTTAGGTGTATTATTTAATTAATGGTAGATAACTTATTTAAATTGTGATTACTTTACTTAAATGTTTTATTAATCTAAGCTATTGTTATAATAATACACGAGGGCACGCTACTTAATTAGTGCTTAATATTTTATGATGCTAGGCCGTTATTAAAACCTAACTATTATGTGTATTTTGCGATGTAAAATTGTGGTTCTAAAAAAAAAAAGAAAAATTGTTTAATTTATTGGTTATTTATTTAAGGGGGGATGGACAAAATTGGGTGTCAACAATTGAGGTATAAAATTCTTCTTTCTATAATATAATTGGTATGCATGTTGTTAGAATTAAGGAAATGAATTTGTGTTAAGGAAAAATTGGAATTTAGACATTACATGTGAATATTTTGAATGTTGTAGCCGATATTAGGACTAATTTTATTAATCTTGGAATTATCGTATTCGACTATTGTGTTGTGAAGTTCGTCGCCGCTTTGCATGTTGAAATTGGAAGAAAATCTTGACATTTAAGTTATAGTGGTTCATAAGGAATTATTGGAACAAGAATTGGACTCTAACGAATTAAGAAAAGAATTGGTTTTATGAATGTTGACCGAAGACTTGGTTGAAATTGTTGGATATTGTTGCGTCAAGTTAGGGGATGATTTTGTGAAGTACATGGAACTAATTTGTTTATATCTTGGAATTGTGCTTGGTTACTGGTTTGGTTGGAATTTGTTGTAAATTGTGGATGTACATATAAACAGGGGAAGTACTGCCCGAATTTTTATAGAATAGGAAGTCGTCATTCTATATAAAGTATGCTAAGTGATCATAGAATTGACGAGCATATTCCATTATTATAGGTTGACGTACTAGACGAGACGTATCTTAATATTGAGTTGATTAGTTCGACTAAGAGGTACGTAAACTATTCTTCCTTCTTTCTTTTGGAATGATTTTTATTAAGTAAACGTACGGCGGACGTACATGGTTTCTATACAGTATACTTCCCAGTAATATGAGTTATGAGAAGTGCCTTAGATTTCCAGAAAAGAATTCATTTTAATGATTTTATTAAGAGTCGAATGATGAGTTCACACCGAGTCTCATAATGGTAAGACACATCTGCGTGATTTCACAGAGACTCATGCTTGGTGATGCAGTATGTATATGTGTATATGGTTTCATTCACACCGAGACCCTCACTGGGGGCCCGGGTACGGTATATATATAAGCTCATGACTCTTACTTCTATAAGGCACAATTGATTCTCATTTGTATATGGCACAGTTGGATTTGGATTTTGATGACTATACCTGTCTCCTGTTATCTATTGGCCATTTATGATCTTTCTTACAGTATTTCATGTTTTACATACTCAGTACATTATTTCGTCGACCCCTTTCTCGAATTTGCGTTAAATGCCCGCAGGTACATGTTCTCAGTTTGGTGATCCTCAGGCCTAGGACTCCTACTCAGCTAGTTGAAAACTCATTTGATCCAGAGCTTGTCTTTTTGGTACAAAACCTCTTTTAGACTCATGTATATATTTAGGGGCACGACGGGGCCATGTCCCGTCATATGTTGTTATCCTTCTCATAGAGGTCTGTATACAGTTGTGGTTGTACTTATGTAGAGTTATAAATCTGTTTTGGTCAGCCATGTTGTTGTATACTGTGTTGGGATGTTCCCGTGTATATGTGATACTATCTGGTGGCAGCCTTGTCAACTTGCTCGTTTTATTGTGTTGGCTAGTTGTGACTCCCTAGGAGACAGATGTCGATTCGGGCATATGTTATCGTTGCAGTGTTATGCTGCCGGATTTCATATTCCTTATGTGTTAGTTGGTTTATGTGTGACAGGTTAGTATAATGACATCATTAAGGCGTTTAGTCGTGGCCCATCGGGTTGGGTCGTGACAACATGAATGCGCTCAAACGTATTATTAGGTACATCCAGGGGACACGTGATTATGGGTTGCATTTGTATCCTTCGTCGACATCTACACTTGTCTCATATACAGATGTTGATTGAGGTAATTGTCCGGATACCAGACGGTCTACTTCTGGCTATTATATCTTTCTTGGTAATAACTTGGTCCCATGGTCTGTCAAGCGTCAGTCAACACTATCACGTTCGAGTGCAGGGGCCGAGTATCGAGGGGTAGTCAATGTGGTCTCTGAGTCATGTTGATTACGTAATCTTCTTTTGGAGCTCCATTGTCCTATTCAGAAAGCTACCTTGGTGTATTGTTATAATGTTAGTGTCATCTACCTTTCTGGTAATCCAGTTCAGCACCAACGCACGAAACATATCGAGATGGACATTCATTTTGTTAGAGAAATGATAGCTCGTGGACAAGTACGCGTCTGTCATGTCATTACCAGGTATCAAATTGCAGACATCTTTACAAATGGTCTTCCCTCAGTCCTTTTTGAAGATTTTAGAGACAGTCTCAACGTACGAGGACCGTCCGTTATGACTGTGGGTGTGTGTTAAATATACCATGTATATTTGGTATTGATTTTGTCTATATTGTATATGTGCATAGTGTAGGTTAGTGTATATAATTTAGGCATTATTTTATTGTAAATATTACATTGTACACTTATCATAATTATAGGAGTCTTGTACTACTAGAATAGAGTTTTGGAATTAAAATAGGAATAAGTTTTTTATTATGGAAAATTGTAATTGTATATATATTGTTTCCATTAATGAGAATAATGAAGGAATTATTTTTTTATAAACAGGTTTGAAATGTTGAAACCCTTCACTTTGTCATTTATTTACTCCTTTAAAATTTATATTTTAAGTTTCATTAGTGAAAATTCTGATTCCGCTTGCATTGACATATATGTTGCCTTTTGAATTCAATATCTGAATGGATTATATATTTACTCCTATCATATTTCTCTACTAATGAGTAATGACCAGTATATACTGCCCGACCTAACCCACTGTGGAATAGAAAATAAATATGATGAGTTCCAACTGTTAACCCAAGCTTGATCATAGATTCATAGTATCAAAATCTCCAAGGATAATTTCTTATAAAAAGAACTTCTAAGAAGAGAGATTATATTAGATGGTCAAATAAAAATTGCAAATCTAGGGGCAATGCAAAAGCAACATAAGAAGCAACTGCTATATATGCATCTTTAAAATTAATTAAAGGTTTTCTCTCCTTACATGTCATAAAACTGATCAACAAAGAGACCATGGCCAAACAATATAATGGGATCTTACGTAGACTATGACATTGGGAAAGAGAGAGTAGTTTTGGAAGATTTTTGCCTCCATTGCAGAAGAAGAAATTAATTATTGCGGTTGTGGAGGAGAAATATAGAATAGTCTTATTTTTTAAGAGCCAATTGTAGGAGTAAAGAAGACAACAAAGCTTCTAGATACTTTACTTTTATTATTCTTCTAAATTTTAGCTAGTATGCCATGTATAATCAATTTGTTATTCACTTGTTATACATTGAATATATAACGGCTTCTAGCTAAGTAGGTGTAAATTTTTAGTCGACCGGCTAAAAATGATATAATCTCAAAATTTTATTGTATACGACATTGGCACAGGAATGGCAGCGCAGCTAGTCGTTCGTGGTGATATTATTTAAAACACAGCAGGTTCTTAAAACCATTTAAAATTTAGTCAATATTCGTAGGCTTCATACTTATGTTGTTGTTTCTCCTTCTCCTTCACGCAGATAATTATATGGTTAAAATTATTTAATGTATTTGTTAATTATGTGTCCATCAACTATAATAGATAAAATAGTTATATAACATTCAACTTTTTTGTCCCTTTATTATTTTTGGTGCGGTATAATTAGCATTTCGCTCGACATAATTAGTGTTGATCTCCGGCATATGTATCATACACAACCCACAAATTATGTCGGATAAGGCATACATGTCAACACTCAACATAATATGAAAAAAAACATAATTTCATATTTCGGCGGGCATAATTAGCGTTTAATTTCAACATATGTATCATAACATCCACACAAACTATGCTGGATAAGGCATAGTTTCCAACACTCAGCATAATTTTAAAAACTACTATAAAACTATGCCGCATAACTTAATTCTTACATAATTTATGCCGCGCGAGGCAAAAAATCAGTTTTCGAAAAAAAATATTATAGAGATTATGCCTTGCGAAGTAAACTTGAATATTTTCATAAAATAAATAGCATAGGCAAAAATTAAAGACAAGTGCGTTTGAGGGGAATCCGCACAAAAAAAATGTTTTTTGACGGATCCCATTAAGGGCTATCTGAATCCAAACGTCTGGGCTTAGCCCATAATTTTCAAGTTCATTAAAAACGCTATTCGGCCCATAAAAATTTGGATAGAATAGAATTCTTTTCAGAAACCATGGT
This sequence comes from Przewalskia tangutica, assembly GCA_029844215.1. Taxonomy (NCBI): domain Eukaryota; kingdom Viridiplantae; phylum Streptophyta; class Magnoliopsida; order Solanales; family Solanaceae; genus Przewalskia; species Przewalskia tangutica. Next base: position 90,277,490 of record CM056736.1, on the reverse strand, counting down.
GTAAATGGCGGGTCGCTTGCTAGTTTATCATCGCACAAACAAATTGCCTTCAATTAATTAATAAATTCTCCTCTTCCTTTAGTTAAAATATTTAGAGCGGAATTTCTTATCAGACAGTATTATAGATTTATAGTATGTTTTTCCCTAAATTCCATAAAAGATAACTTTTATTTGAAATTTTATAGTAATAGACTCCTATCTATTTCTTTGTTTCTCTTTCTTGATTTTAAGAAATTGAGAAGAAATAAGCTCGAAATATTTGAAGCCACTCGGCAAACAAAAGTAATTTAAAATTTTGTTGTAAATTATCATAAATCAGTACAATGGTTTGGAATAAAGGCAACCTGATACTCAGATACAAGTTTAGATAGAAGGCAACCTTATCGCCAATAATTTTTTTTATAATGAAGAGGATTTAAGTTGGCAAAACCGTGGCTTTCTTGAGTTCATGGTAAGCTTTCACCAGACCATCTTGTGGGATATTGCGTAAAACGCTCATCGCCCACTCATGTACTGGGTGCAAAAGACATTGTTTGAACCATTTACCGATTACAAACAACCTCCTTTTGTCGGCTCCTTCGCTAGGAAATTCCGGATGATGCAAAAAATATATATATATGCTCGACTGCCTAAAAGAAAGAAAGTTAAAAAAATATACTTATCATGTATTTACATCAAATTAATTGAATTCATCATGATTAAATGACTTAGATGATAAAAAAAAAATCAATCAACTATGATTAAGTGCAGAAGTCTTTATGCATAACATGCATCTATTAATTGGATGAAAATATCTAATACGGGGAACTATTTACCATAGTGGTTGTGTGAACTGACACCACTATAATTTTATCTTCAAAAATTACTATTGGCCTGTGCTTAAACAGCAACCCTAACACTAAAGGAATATCTGATTTCTTGGGAATTGCCAAATTCTCAAATAAAGCAACTTCCAAGTATTGTGATTTGCAAGCTGGCTACTTGCTGGGTAGCCCAGACCAATTTTTTGTGTTTTTGTTGTTTGGCCCAATACCAAGGTTTGTCCATGGACAATAATGGAGATTTTAGATTCTTCTTGTGGACTATTAATTTGCACTTTGTCTATTGCCTTCTTCTAATGGTTAAAGGATTGGATTGATAGCATGCCAATTATCATTTTTATCGGATTATCAATTAAGTGGTTGTTTGGTTAAGGAGAATAAGGAGTCATCTCAGTATAAAATTTGAGATTAAATATATTTAGTGTTTGATATCAGTTTTAGCTAAAATCAATACCAAAATCATGAAATTATATATTCCATTAGAAGGTGAGATAATATATATCCTAGTTATAACTCTAATATTATAATCTTGTGATAATCTTATTTTGAAACAAATAACTTTTTATGTAATGTAAGTGATTTGGAATATTTACATAATCAAATCACTTACAAATATCTAATGTAAGTGATTTGACTATATAAATATTCCTTACGCGATTTGTGTATTGAATTAATTAAATTTGTTTCCTTAGTTAGTGGGGAATTTTAAAGGTTGCCGAGGACGAATTATTCGTAAGACGAGAAAGGGAAGGGCGAACGAGTCAGATGAGATCCCAGGGGATTTTTGGAAGAACACAGGGAGGGCAGGTACGGAGTGGCTGACTGGATTGTTTTAACATCATATTTAGGACATCTAGGATGACAGAGGAATGGAAGTGGAGCACGATGATCCCGTTGTATAAAAACAAGGGTGATATTCAGAATTGCAATAATTATAGGGGTATCAAGCTATTAAGCCACACTGTCAAAGTCTGAGAGATGGTAGTCGAGATGCGGATGAGGAGGAATGTGTCGATATCTGAGAACCAGTTTGGATTCATGATAAAGCAATCGACCGCATAAGCTATTTATCTTGTCGGGAGATTGGCGGAGCAATATAGGGGTAAAAAGAGAGACCTTCACATATTGTTCATTGATTTAGAGAATGCATATGATAGAGTCCCCCGAGAGATCCTTTAGAAATGTTTGGAGTCTATAGGTATGTTTGTGGCTTACATCAGGGCAATTAAGGACATGTACGAAGGTGTCAAGACCCGAGTTGGGATAGTGAGAGGTGATTCTGAATACTTTTTTGTCGTGATGGAGTTGCATTAGGGATCGGCCTTTAGCCCATTTCTATTTGCCTTAGTGATGGATGAATTGGCATGTCATGTTTAAGAGGAGGTGATTGCGCCAGTTAGGAGGTGTGAGAGATTGGCGATAGCAGAAGTTATGAGAGGTAGAGGTAGGGCGAAGAAAAACTAGGGGGAGGTGATTAGACATGACATGACACATCGTCAACTAACTCAGAACATGACTTTAGATAGGAAGATTTGGAGGTTGAAGATTATGATAGAAGGTTAGTAGGTCGTTGAATGTTATCGTATTATGTGTGAGAGAGGTAGGGGCTAGCCTACTCACATCCTCTTCTCATTTTCCTTGTAGTATTATTTAGGTTTTGTGTAGATTCATACTCTTGTGTGTGTATTTTTATGTGTTGCTTCTTTGTTTTGTATTGTAATATCTTGCTATCTTATTTTCTTTGGATTTCTGCATTGAATATTTTTTTTTGAGTCAATGGTCTATCGGAAACAACATCTTTGCGTATATCTTACCCTCTCAATGTAGGTTTTTGTTGGGTCTAAAACACACAAATAAGGCACAACGAAAGTTTAAATTTAATTAATTTACTTGCCCCAACAATCCCATTTCTGGTTTGGTTATGCTACAATTGAAACCTGTAGAGACATAAGAGAAAACTTACAGTTTAAGATTAGTGTAGTCTCTACTAGAGGGTGCACACGCGTTTGTCTCCTCGGGTGCAAGCCTCTGCTATGGTATACTCCTCTGTCAGGAAAGCCAGGAAATCTTGGCAGAGGTTTGAGAGGATTTTATTTTCTGAACTCTGAGTTCAGAAAATAAGTGTTAGGTGTATTTTGTATACACTTTTTGAGTCATTTTTAGTTAGTAATTTACTCATTTCATTTGCGTTTAGTATAGTATTGTGATTGTTTTTTTTTTTGAGTCACATCGGTCATAAATGGAGAAACGTCAAAAAGAAGATGAAATGAGCGTATTTGAGATGAAATTGCATACTAAAAGGGGCAAGAAATGAAGCCTAAGAAGTCCCGAGAAGTATAGAAGAAATCAGACGAAGTCCGGACGAGAAAATGACAATATTTCGAAAAATATTTGTTGCAGTACTTTCGGCACCGCGGTGCCATTATGCAGCACCGAAGTGTCAAAAGATCCGCGAGTTCAGGTTGGCTACAGGACTTCCGGCACCGCGGTGTCATTCTGAGGACAGCGGTCTTGCGTGGAATTTTGCGGTCCGGCGGAATTGGGCGGTATAAGAGTCCAAAGCAACATAGTTTATAAGTATAAAACCCTATACCCTAGGTCATATGATGATTCTACTTTGAGGCATCTTGTACATATTCCACAATTCTACTTTGGAGGCTAGAAAATGAGGCAAGACAAGATTGGAGACCTAGTTCAAGTTATTTTCTTTTCTCTTTTCTTTGTTTTATTTCAGTTCATGTTGGATTTTGTATTAGTTCTTAGCGTGACTATGGCTATAAGCTAAACACATTATTAGAGCTTTCCTTATGAATCACTTGAAATTGTTATTCATGAATTAATGCAGTAGTTTGATTTCTTCTTCGCTTGATTAAGATTTAGTCAATATTTGGTATGAATGTTTGATAATTAATTGACCACTAGTTATCATAACCTATATGATTTCGAATCAAATACCGAGAGGAGAGATTTGAATATGCTGTAATTGTCTAGACATAGGTTAAAATTGCGGACGAAAGTACCCCGATACTTGTGTAGCATTATAGGTTACTGTTCTTAATCCTCCTATGTGGTAAATCCTATCATAGATATATAGAAGGGTTCTGCACTGGGGTTGAGTGATTATATGTCCTAACCGGAATACAAGACAGTCTAGTTAACCGATATCTTAACGAAGAAGAAGAATCATTATAGTTGCATTAAGGATTGAATAGATTGGATAGTCGAGGATTTTGGAAGCCTTAATTCATTCATAACTGATTTAAAACCAAATTATTATTAGTTTATTTTCTGCAATTACTTAGTCTTAGCTATTAGTCTAAAAACCCAAATAAATTAACGTTCACCAAATAGAAACTAAAGCTTAGATAATCGGTACTTGATAACCAGTCTCTAAGGATGATATTCAGTCTTACCAGACTATATTACTTGTGAACGATACGTGCGCTTGCGTGAGCATTCGAAATATCGCTAACAAGTTTTTGGCGCCGTTGCCGGGGACTGGCGTACTTTCAATATCGAATTATCTATTCTTATTTCTAATTTGGTTTGTATATATTTGATTATGTTATTTTATTTCTAATTTGGTTGCTCCAGTAACAAGTTTCTAACTTATTTGCGAGCATCTTTTTATCACTTTTTGTTGTTTTTCTTATTTTGTAGGTAAAGTTGAAAGAAAAAAAAACATGGATTACTACTACTATCAGGGGTAGTGGAATCATCAACAACAGTCTAACCTACAGGTTCCACAGGAAGATAGAAATGAGTTGCAGGCAGCCATACTCAGGCTCACCAAGTGCCAGACTCAGTTTATGGCTGAGACCAGGGTGTCCGTCAAAAATTTGGAAACACAAATAGGGCAGCTGATGGATATGGTGATCAATGTACCGCAAGAAAATCTGCCTAGCCACATAATTGTGGGGGTGATAAGCAGAATGAGGAACTTGAACCACACCAAGCTGTTGAGGAATTGAGAAAGGTGGTTGGTATAGAGAAAAAATGGGTTACTGGAATCCAATTTTTCACCTTTTGGATTCCTTGGAGTTCCTTTTTGTTGTACCCATTGCAGAAGAAACACCACCAGATGTATTTGCTGACCCTCAACCAGAAAGTCCTCACCAGGATTCTGCTGGAATTTGCGAGTCATGCTAAGTGCATAGGCCACATCTGGCCTTGTACAGGTCATGTCATACATGATTAATCCTATAACTGAAGCATATGAGATCCTCTTCATGCGTTCAAGTTCTGCAACAGTAGAAGGACTATCATTCTTTGATAACTTGATGCCTTGACCTATAGGAAGATTTCATTTCTTAGAGTTCTCCATAGAGAAATGTTTTAGCACTTTGTCTATGTATACGGACTGTGACAGCCCCAACAATCTATTAGGTCTATCTCTATAGATTCTAATTCCAAGAATGTAGCAGGCTTCACCCAAGTCCTTCATCATGAAGGTGATGGATAACCATTCTTTGATTGATTTCATGAGAGTCTTATTATCACCCATTATCAATATGTCATCTACATATATGACAATGAAGACAATACTCTCATCTGTGCGTTTAATATAAACACATGAATGTTCTTTGCTTCTAACAAAGTCAAACGATTTGACTGCTTTGTCAAAGCAAATATTCCAACTCTTTGAGGCTTGCTTAAGTTCATAAATGGACTTCTGTAGTTTGCATACTGCTTTGGGTTGAGTCTTGGATGTAAAACCCTCTGGTTGTATCATATACACCTCCTCAATTAAGCTACCATTGAGGAAAGCAGTTTTAACATCCATTTGCCAAATATAATAATTGTAGTATGCGCCTATTGCAAGCAAAATCCTAATGGACTTAATCTTTGCAACTGGTGAGAAGGTTTCATCATAATCGACCCCAGACCGTTGATTATAACATTTAGCCACCAATCTTGCTTTATAAGTCTGTACTTTGCCATATGCATCAATCTTCTTCTTGAAGACTCATTTGCATCCTATGGGTCTAACCACTATTGGCAAATCAACCAAGTCCCATACTTGATTTATGTCCATGGATTCCATTTCGGATTTCATGGCTTCTTGCCATCTCTGTGAATCAATGTCTAACATTGCTTCGTTGTAGGAAGTAGGCTCATCATCATCAGGAATATCTATCTCATTGTGTGTTTCAACAAGAATATTAAGTCTTTCAGGTGCACGATGAGTCCTAGTGGTCCTACGGAGTTGAATATTTTGTGTTTCGGTGTTTGTTGCATTTTGATTTTGAGAAGGTGTTTGTGTGTTGGACAATCCACCACCTTGAGAATTTTCAGGAATATTATTTTGAATAGGATGATGCACAACTATTGTGTCATCTCCCATTGGTTGTGTATGAGAGTCTTGCATTTCTGCATTATCCCTCACATCACTCACACTGGCTGAATGGTGTACTCTAAGTGCCCAATCACCATCAAATACTCCCACTGAATCTTTGCCTAGGTCATTTGACAAAGGTTTATTCTCTACATTATTTTGTACTTCTTGAATTTCTTCAAGTTTTATCTTGTTGTAACTCTGTTCCTTGTAGACATAGTCTTCTTCAAGGAAAGTTGCATTTCTGGAAACAATAATTTTATGTTCGCCAGGAAGATAGAAGTAGTATCCCCTTGTTTCCTTAGGATACCCAACAAAATAATACTTCTCACTTTTAGATTCCAACTTATCAGTAAGCAGCTTCTTTACATATACAGGGCACCCCCAGGGTCGCATGTGTCTAAGTGTTGGCTTCTTGCCATACCATATCTCATATGGAGTTTTCTCTACTGACTTTGAAGGAACCCTGTTCAAAATATAGATTGAGCTTTGTAATGCATATCCCCATAGGTATGTTGGTAGAGCTGAGAAGTTCATCATGGATCTAACCATATCTAATAAGGTCTGATTTCTCCTCTCAGCAACACCATTCATTTGTGGCGTTCCGGGAGGTGTCCATTGTGATTGAACTCCATAAGGCTTCAAATAATCTAGAAATTATTTACTTAAGTATTCACCTCCTCGATCTGATCGAAGAGTCTTAATACTTGTTTCAAGTTGCTTCTCTATTTCTGACTTGTACTCTATGAATTTCTCAAAAGCTTCGGACTTATGTTTCATAAGATACACATGCCTAAACCTTGAGAAATCGTCTGTAAAAGTAATAAAATAAAGAAAACCTCCCTTAGCTTGAGTTGAGAACGGCCCACATACATTGGTATGAACTAACTCAAGCACTTCTTTGGCAAGTATCCCTTTCCCAGAAAGTGATTTGTTTGTCCTCTTTCCTCTTAAGCAAGATTCACAATCACCATATGACTCTAAGTCAAATGGTTCTAGTTAATCTAATTTCCTTAATCATGTTATCATTGATTCATTGATGTGACCAAGTCTTCAGTGCCATAAGTAGGTAGGATTTCTTGGATTACTTATTTTAGATCTTTTATTTTGAATATTGAAAATTTCATGGCTACAGTTTAAAACATACAATCCATCCACAAGCGGTGCATTTCCACAAGTAAAACCATTATAAGATAAAACATAACTTCCATTGGTAATAAATGAGGAAAACCCCTCAATGTCTAACATAGGGACATAAATAATATTACTCGTTAATGAGGGAACAAAATAACAATTATTAAGTTATAACAAAAGCCAGAAAGTAAATCTAGTCTATAAGTCCCCACGCGTTCAGCATCAACTCTTGCTCCGTTTCCAACCGTAGATCTACTTCCCAAGGTCCAACCTTTCTGTTATCAGTCAGCCCCTGCACATTATTACAAATGTGTGAGCCACAAGCGGTATCTAATACCCAACAGTGAGAATTAGTTATAGACATATTTATTTCAATAACAAACATACCTTGTCCAGCAGGGTCTGAAGTACCTTGTGCTTTGTCTCCCCCTGGGGTTGTACAGTCCTTCTTTCAATGCCCATTTCTTTTGCAATTGAGGCAAACATCAGCAACTATTTTGGCCTTCTTTTGAATAACTTTTCGAGGTTTCATAGTTGTGGGCGCGGCGGCTACCGCCTTACCCTTCTTCTTCTGCACATTCTTACCCTTAGGCTTGAACTTGCTGGATGAGCCCACCATGAGCACATATTTACCTTTAGAGGTGGATGATTCGAAGGTCTTTAACATGTTATGAAGCTCTGGGAGATTCGTTTTGGTTCCATTCATGTTGTAATTCATAATGAAGTTCTCAAATGAAACAGAAAGTGAATTCAAGATCACGTTGACAGAAACTGTTACGGGTAGCTTCGTTCCAATCGAGCCTAACCTTTCTATTAACCCAATCATCTTCAATACATGATGTGACACGTGACCCCATTGATCGGTGTATTTTATATACACTTTTTGAGTCTTTTTTAATTAGTATTTTACTCATTTTATTTATGTTTAGTATAGTATTAGGGTCGTTTTCCTTTCTTTTGTGTCACAGCGGTCAAAAATGGAGAAATGGCGGAAAGGAGATGAAATGAGCATAAATGAGATGGAATTGCACACTAAAAGGGCCAAGAGATGAAGTCTAAGAAGTTAAATTATAGAAAATCGAGGCAAGTCGGACGAAAAAGACGGCAAGCGGAAGTCGCGAGAAAAATGTCCACAGCGCCCTTGTGGCCTGAACAATGGCCATGGCGCCCAAAGTCTTGAAAGTCAGAGTTGCTGAATTTGAGCGCGGCTGATCTATGAGCGCATGCGCACGGGATTTATGAATCTGGCCGGGTGACATATTTTGAGAATCCTAAAGGGATTATTTTCCTTTCTAAAGGGATAACTTTTCCTTCCTAAAGGGATAACTTTTCCTACCCTAAAACCCTTACCTAAAAGGATTCTAATAACTTTTCCTACCTAATAACTTTTCCTACCTTAAAACCTTTACCAAAAAGGATTCTACCTAAACTTTTCCTTTTCCTACAAATTCTTAACCCTTCACCTAAAGGATTCTTTGGCTATAAATACTCTACACCATTAGAAGAATTCTTCATTCTCCAAACCAATTCTCCATTCCACCATTCACCATTCTACATCCATCCACCCACCAATCCATCTTGTAAATATTCCACAACACAACCCTTGGATGCTTGGCGAGTCTCGTTCTTAGTTTAGTTAAGTTTCTTTTCTTTTCTTTTCTTTATTTCGTTTTGATGTTAAATATTGAATTAGTTCTTAGCGTGACAATGGCTAGGAACTAATTCTCTTATAAGACTTTTCTATGTTGAATTTCTTGAACCTTATGTTATAAATTAATGCGTCTTTATGGTTATTTTTCTTATTGTGAGATCTATCCAATAATTGGGCTGAACTCTTGGTAATTAATTGACAACTAATTATCACTATATGATTTCTAATCAGTTACGAAAAGGGGATTGTGAATATCTTGTAAGTTGGGTGACGGTCTTGAATTGGGGATGAAAATACCTCAATTAGATTTGTAAGCGTTGATGAGAGGCTTAACAACCCTAATTTTGCGCATTGTGCGTGACGGTCAACTAGGTTTTTGTTCTTAATCCTCCTATAGCGTTACCCTTATCAGCGAAAGTTAGGTAAGGAACAATACTGGGGTTGAGTGTTTATATAACCCTAACGGGAGTATAAAACGATTTCGTAAACCTGCTTTCTCCAAAAGAAGAATACCGTAAGTTAATGCATTAGTAAGTAGCATAAGCGGAGAGTAAGGATACATAGAAGCCCTATTCTCATCACATCTGAAGTAATTCTTGATAGCTTTTATTATTCTTAGTTATAAATAACAAATCCAAATATTAATTAGCCAAATAGATACTAGAAAATAGATAATCGGTACTTGAACCTAATCCTGAGGGCGATATTCGGTCTTATCTAAGACTATACTACTTGATACGATAACGTGCACTTGCGTTTAAAGTGTGCATCTAATCGCGCATCAAGTTTTGGCCGTTAGGGGATTAAGCAATAGTTCAATATCAAATTATCTATTTTCAATTTCTAATTTGGTTTTAATTTTTTTATTTTTACGTTTTCGTTATTAAAAATAAAAAAATAAAAAAAAAATATATATATATATATATATATATATATAAAAAAAAAAAAAAATAATAAAAAATAAAAAATCGAAGTGCCGTGATTCGTTGTTGGTTTTGATTCATCTCGGGGATCCTCAAGACATGGATTTATCTTGTCAATATGATCGAGAGCCAACCGTAGAGGCAGAGGAGGAATTACGAGAAACCCTACTTAGTCTCACGGCGCCAAGCTCGATTCATGGGCGAAATGAGGTCGGGCATAAAGAGGTTGGAAACGCAAATAGCGAGAACTTCGCGATCATATTCAACGAACAACAAATTGAGAGCACGAATCACACTGACTATTGAGGAATCTGGCGAGATAGTTGGTGTAGAGAAGGAAAAGATTGCAGAGATCCAATTATTCACCTTCTTGGATTCCTTGGAAAATCTTTTTCTTATACCTATTGCAGAAGAAACACCACCAGCTGTAAAAGTTGACTCCAAACAGAAGTCAATACCATGAGGCACCCCAGAGTTTAAAGATGTAGGGAATCTCACCGATCCCTACATTAGAAGATCCTAAAGACAAGCATGTCTTGAGCACTTGGGGATAATCGTATATTTGAGGCCCTTGTTTGAAGCAATTGTTGTAGTTGAAGTGAGACCTACAACAATAACTCTGCGGATTGCAAGCGATTCGCGAAGGATCCATAGGGCACTCGTAAAGGTTAAAGGCGTCGGCTAAAAGGCGTTAAAAACGCTTGTTGGGAGGCAACCCAATGTTTTTAATTATGTTATTTCAATTCATGTCTTTATTTTATTTTATTTTGTCTTGAAACGATCTCACGGTCTTGGGTTCTTGTTTTGTGTTGTTGGATGACAGTGGGTGAAAAGTGAAAGCAGGAAAAAGGAGCAACAAACGCTGGAAAAAAAAAAAAAAAAAAAAAGAAGCGATCGTCGTGTGGCTGAATCAGAAGCGCGTAACTTAAGAGCCACGATCTTAGCGTGGCCTCTTGAACTTCAGAGCAATATTTCCGTGCCAATTCCAGAATTTTTCCTCCTAGACCTCCATTATGACCACTGTGTTTTGTCAGTAAGTTGTCCATATTATTTTTTTTGAGTATTGCACACATTGGGGACAATGTGTGATTTAAGTTTGGGGGTGTTTTATTTGTGTCTTGTTATGTTTGATTAAGTCTTTTATTTGTTTTGTGTTTATTTTTGAGTCACAAATTTTTTCTTTTTCTTTTCTTTTTGAGTCATAATTGCTGTCAAAAATCATGTATCTTTGTAGTTGCTAGAAACACCTAGTGAAGTAAGGTGGAATAATGTAACGGAATTGAAGCAACTATCTAAAACACCTAAGTTAGATATGCCAAAAACTCACAGAATCTGTCTATTTGGAGTTTCTTGCTTGAGTTATGCATGCTAAATGATAAATACTTATGTGTTATGAGTGCTTGCTATTTGGCGAAATAATTAGGATATCGTATGTTAGAGAGATGACTCGGGCATTTCTTTGATAGCCAATTCTTACCATTCTTTTCTATCCGTACTTTAAAAATATATCCCTAGTCACCCATTGAGCCAAAAATTGAAACTTTTCTTTGACACCCCATATTCCCACATTGTGCCATAAGTAAAAATATGAAAAAGTGGAATACATTGTGTATTGAAAAGGAAGACAAAAGGAGTGAATAAGCGTGTGCTTTGATAAAAGTAAAAATAAAATAGGCAAAAGCCTAAGTTTGGGGGTGCTTATTATGATTATACATTTCACTCTCCCAAAACAAAAGAGGAAAGATAGAATCGAATGAAGGAAAGAACCAAAAGAAAAGGGAAAATTGAAAAGCTAAAGAGCTTATGGTACACAAAAATGAGCCTAAATGCCTATTTTTACCTACCCTACCTAAAGCCTACATTACAACCCTTAAAGTCTGAAGATCTCTTTTATGCATATCGAATTAGTGGAGAATAGCAAGTAAGCATGCCATAAGAATTCTTGAATTTATATGCATGATTTAGTATATTGACTTCCATTAAGCATGATGAATATGAGTTTGCGAAATATCTAACTTCTTGTCTTTGAAATTTCATGCTACATGTTCTGCGTATTATTACGCTAACCTTCATGTTTTCTAGATAACACTAATACTGACAAAAATGATCAATGGCGGTGAGTCTTTTATTTTTCGTTCTTTGAGTCTTTTATTTTCTTTCTTTCTATCTTTGCTCGAGGCGAGCAAAGGTTAAGTTTGGGGTATTTGATCGGTGTATTTTATATACACTTTTGAGTCTTTTAATTAGTATTTTACTCATTTTATTTATGTTTAGTATAGTATTAGGGTCGTTTTCCTTTCTTTTGTGTCACAATGGTCAAAAATGGAGAAATGGCGGAAAGGAGATGAAATGAGCATAAATGAGATGGAATTGCACACTAAAGGGCCAGAGATGAAGTCTAAGAAGTTCCGGAATTATAGAAAATCGAGCAAGTCCGGACGAGAAAAAGGCAGCAAGCGGAAGTCGCGAAGAAAAATGTCACTGAGCGCTTGTACAGCCGGCCATGGCGCCCAAAGTCTTGAAAGTCCCGAGTTGCTGAATTTCAGGCCTTGGCTAGTCGATCTGCTGGCGCCGACGCTGGATTTATGAAATCTGAGCCGGGTTTGACATATTTTGAGAATCCTAAAGGGATTATTTTTCCTTTCTAAAGGATAACTTTTCCTTCACAAAGGATAACTTTTCCTACCCTAAAACCCTTACCTAAAAGGATTCTAATAACTTTTCCTACCTAATAACTTTTCCTACCTTAAAACCTTTACCAAAAAGGATTCTACCTAAACTTTTCCTTTTCCTACAAATTCTTAACCCTTCACCTAAAGGATTCTTTGGCTATAAATACTCTACACCATTAGAAGAATTCTTCATTCTCCAAACCAATTCTCCATTCCACCATTCACCATTCTACATCCATCCACCCACCAATCCATCTTGTAAATATTCCACAACACAACCCTTGGATGCTTGGCTTGGAGTCTCGTTCTTAGTTTAGTTAAGTTTCTTTTCTTTTTCTTTTCTTTATTTGGTTTTGATGTTAAATATTGAATTAGTTCTTAGCGTGACAATGGCTAGGAACTAATTCTCTTATAGACTTTTTCTATGTTGAATTTCTTGAACCTTATGTTATAAATTAATGCGCTTATGGTTATTTTTCTTATTGTGAGATCTATCCATAATTGAAATTTGAACTCTTGGTAATTAATTGACAACTAATTATCACTATATGATTTCTAATCAGTTACGAAAAGGGGATTGTGAATATCTTTGTAAGTTGGGTGACGGTCTTGAATTGGGGATGAAAATACCTCAATTAGATTTGTAAGCGTTGATGAGAGGCTTAACAACCCTAATTTTTGCGCATTGTGCGTGACGGTCAACTAGGTTTTGTTCTTAATCCTCCTATAGCGTTACCTTATCGTGAAAGTTAGGTAAGGAACAATCTGGGGTTGAGTGTTTATATAACCCTAACGGGAGTATAAAGCGATTTCAGTAAACTGCTTTCTCCAAAAGAAGAATCACGTAAGTTAATGCATTAGTAAGTAGCATAAGCGGAGTAAGGATACATAGAAGCCCTATTCTCATCATCCTGAAGTAATTCTTGATAGCTTTTATTATTCTTAGTTATAAATAACAAATCCAAATATTAATTAGCCAAATAGATACTAGAAAATAGATAACTGGTACTTGAACCCTAATCCTAGAGGACGATATTCGGTCTTATCTAAGACTATACTACTTGATACGATAACGTGCACTTGCGTTTAAAGTGTGTGCATCTAATCGCGCATCACCCATTCGTTCAACTTATACTTAAAGAGATCTCTCAATAGTTCATACTTCATTGTCTGAGACTGTGAGTCATATAGACTCTTCAAGTGTTCGAGCATCTCGTTGGGGGCCATATTTTCATGCTGTCTCTGTAACTCAGGAGTCATATAAGATAACATGACACATTGTGCCGCAATAGCATCATCAAGATATTTCTGATAGGCCGCCTTGTCAAACAGGGCGTATGCTTCAAAATCTTCAGCAGGGAGTGTAGGGAGTGTTGTATCCAATACATACTCAATCTTTTCTAATTGCAACACCAAACACAAATTTCTTAACCTATTAAGAAAATTGGCTCTTGTTTCAACCAACATTTTAAGTGACAAATTCGACATTGTAACTGAAGAAAAGATAAACTTGAAATTAACACTCTAATATAATTTCTATATAACACATTCCTTAACTAATTTAACATGGTCTTTAGTTTAATTAACTCCCACTATTTTAACATATTCTTTTACCCCATGAAAGAATACACACTCATATCAAATCTGATCGTAATGGGCGAGATCCGGACTGCGTTGTCTCGCGTTTCTTGGTGATAACTTCAACAACATGATCTGGTAGGTATCTAAATCAATTACAAATAATTTGTAACTCTTGGTTGACCGCATGTTCTAAACAAAACGATATGCGTCCCTCGGTTGTCCGACACTAGGGCGCCAAGACAGCCTAGCAAGTCAACCACGTTACGCGACTGCAATTATGTATCTAAGTGGGCTTAACCTTCATCGAGCAAACACTAGGGTGTAAATACTCGCGAAGGTTTATCACCTACTACATCAGTTATATGCATCTATGAAAAGGTCTGAGTCCTCGTAGACTTAGAGCAAATTCTAGGGCATAAATACTCATCTCGCCGAAAAGAATTTGCACCACAATCAATTATAACAGACGACGCGTTCATTTTAAATGAGACTTGTGTTAAATTTGGGAAATATTTTAATTCAGGGTTATATTCAAGATCAACTATTACATGTTTCAAACATTACTTAAAGCATTTAAACATGTATTTAGGCGCCATCTACCCAAGCATAATAACGGACTCTAAACTTAGTTTTGGACGCCGCCTATCCAAGCATGATTGCGGACTCTAAACCTAGTTTTGGATGCCGTCTATCCAAGGATGATTGTGGACTCTAAACCTAGTTTTGGACGCCGCATATCCAAGCATGATTGCGGACTCTAAACTTAGTAAAGTAAACGACAACCATTTAACACGTAAACAGTATACCAACATACTATGTAATAATAATCATGGATTAAACGTCAATAAACTGAGATTTTACAATCTGGAAATCCGACGCCGCGACGCTCCTTTAAGGAACCGCGACACTGAGCAGACAGAAACATTATGTTTCCATTCAGTGAATTAGGGTCACGGCGCTCCACCATGGGGCCGCGACGCTTCAGTTCCAGAGAATTTTGAATTTTAAACGAAGGTTTTAATCACGTCCCTGATAATTACCATGACCGGCGCCGCGATACTCTGTTATGGAGCCGCGGAGCCGTCGTAAAACCTAACGGCGCGCTACAAAGGGTCGCGGAGCTGACGTGCTTTTCAAAGTGATTTCGCGTTTGATTTTCTAAAAATCGACCAATCTCTAAATCTAATTTAGGGTTCAGATTACGGGTCCTTTACAATCACTCACCATTATCAATAATGCATCGGTTTCTGCACAAGGCTAGTTCGTGCTAGAATGGAATAACTTTCTCGATTTAGCATAGTTGATAATTTAGGGTGATTTCAAAAGGTTAATCACTCAGTCAAAGTTTGTCAGATTTCACTAGCCTTGTTTTAATTCAGATTTAAAATCAATTTGCGTTTAAACCATATTATTATGTATTTCAATTGTTACGTAACCATTGAACCATCATGAGCTCTGATACCACTGTAGGTTTTTGTTGGGTCTAAAACACACAAGTAAGGCACATGAGAAGTTTAAAATTTAATTAACTTACTTGCCCCAACAATTTCGTTTCTGGTTTGGTTATGCTACAATTGAAATTTGTAGTGACATAAGAGAAAACTTACAGTTTAAGATTAGTGTAGTCTCTTCTAGAGGGTGCGCACGCGATTGTCTCCTCAGGTGCAAGTCTTTGCTATGGTATACTCCTCTGTCAGGAAAGCCAGAAAATCTTGGCAGAGATTTGAGATGATTTTATTTCCTGAATTCTGAGTTCAGAAAGTAAGAAGGTTTAATTCTATGTAGAATTAGTGCAACCTAAATTATGAGGTAAAGTGTCAAATATATAGGGAGAAACCTAAGCCAAATTAGACTTGGACCAGGCCCTAAAACCTGTCCAAAATCCAAAAATCTGATGGGCGGTCGGATCGGGCCCATCTGCACTCTGACGTCACGACTGTCTCACAGGCATGGCGCCTTCCTTTGTTTCAATATTTTCTGCACGTTTAATTTTTAATTAAAGCCAAAATCCAATTTTGACTTAATTAAATAATTCCCATCAAATGAAATTTATCTCATAAATTATTATTGGTTAAAATATCTCAATTGAATATTTCATCCTCTCTCAATATACCCTTAGACCGAAAAGACAATCGACTTAGTGTGACCCTTTAGGCCTTCACACATCGACCTTAATGAAATCAAGGTTCACACGGAACTCCTAGACTGCGCCGATGACATACTCAATGTGTGAAGTACGTTTACAAGACTCTTTAGTAAACACAACCTCTATGCTGGATGATAGATTTCTTTAATTCTTAACATACTCAATCAAGCTTAGGATTTGCCAAGTGTCTATCCAAATGGCTTGATCACTTTGTCTCATCTATATTAGTCGACAACTAGATCATATCTTAAATATGTCTCTTGCATTGGCCAATGACTTGGTCGACCTAATATCACTGAGAAGCTGAGTGTTATCTCAAATATCTAATCGAGGAATGAATCACATTCTTGGCTCAACTACCAACTTTAATCTACTTCGTAATGTACCCAAAACAAGTCACGTCTCAACCTATAAAGCATTTGAGCTTAGGACAAGATCAAAGTACATTACTCTGTAAACAAGGTGGTATTGACCTCAAGTCTAAGGACCTCTATCTCCCACATGCTGATAATACTCTAGACATGTATAACAAATAGTTTGTCAGCAGGGCATGTCAATACTCCTCTAAGAGTATCCATGTGTCCATCACTAACAACTATTGCTAGTAGTAAGTGAGACATACTACATCCTCTAAGATTGATATGCAGACCACATGTCGACTTATAATATATCATTGATATTTCATTCTCAATGATCATCAGTCTAGGCTACTTTAAGAACTATGTTCTATCATTAATATCTCACACTATCAATGACAACGTTTAGTTAAAAGGATGCACATTAATGAATAATATAAACAATCAAATAATGATTCAGTAATTGCAAAATGTCACAAATATATTAATCTTATTAATAACATGAATATGTTCAAGTACATCTGTCCCTAAAATGATTGTCTTTAGGACATATATATTTTCGCTGAAAACCCCACTTATGGAATTACCGGGTATATATGTTGTTGTAGTTAGTGGGGAATTTCGAGAAAGTGTAACTAAGTGTTTATGTAAAGCATTGTCCACTTTTTAGAACTTCACCTGCCAGAAATTTGTCTTCTCGTTGTCTTTTGGTAGTAGCAATATATAGCTCCACGGTAGCTCAGTTAGTTTCAGGATTGTAGATTATCTCTAAGTAGACATATTCGAGTCTTGATAGTTGTAGTGTGGGAGTTTCATTCCTCCTTTGTGTGGGATGACTCCTTGTGGGCACCAGACACTGTGTCTTCCACCTAGTGGGCCGCTGAGTCACCATGATTTACCTCCTCCGCTAATTTATGTCGGGCTGGGGGTGGGGGCCCCTTTTGTCCCCAAATATATAGCTCCCTTTTTTTGGGGACCGCTAAAAAAACCGTGGTATTTGCAGTCACATCACTGCAAATACCACGGTTTTTTGCAGTGATGTGACAAATTTATAAATAAAAAAAAAAAAAACGGCGTAATTTATTTCCTTTTTTTTTTTTTTTCTGATTTAGTTTTTTTTTAAATTATATTATCTAAGATAATATTAATTTAGTATATTAAATAATAAGACGGAAAAAACAATAACTATTATAATCAATGATAATTAGTAATATAAAAAATCTCTTAAATATTGGAAACCATTTTTTATCACTTTCTCACTTACTTTTTTTTTTTATTAAATTAAAAAATAACAAAATAAAATAAAATTGCACTAAACTTATTGTATTCAATAAAAAAAAAAAATTTACATTTCAACATATCAAAAAAAATACAAATATACATCACGAGTCACTAACTAAATTTATTTGACCGTAATTTCCTACATTTGCGTTAATAGCTTCTAAATTTTTAAAATGAAGCATCTTCTGTATATAAGATATTTCCCAAGCATAAGCATTTGGAAATCGGTATTCTTTTCATTGAGGATGAGTAGGTGGAATTGGTGATCCATCATGCAAAATGACCTATAAACACGATAAAAATATTTTAGGAAATTAAAACAAATTAACAATGAAAAGTATAGTAGATGCAAAAACAATTACCTGAACAAAATGACAATTGTTCACGAAACCAATGCCAACGATTTCATGATCCTCGGGTGCCTTGGGTTCGGACCATGATGGAAATAACGTTGTGCACCGCGTGGTGAAATATAAACTACAACAACATTAAATTTTGATGCGATCAAAACCCCATATCGACGTGGTCATCCATGACTCATTAGTACGCTTTCGATATTGCACATTAAGTGCCTGTTCATATTCTTTGAAATTTTCTCGAATATTTCAAGATATAGCTTATGCCAAGTCATGAGCTCCTCATATAGTTCATGTTTTATCCAAAAATAATTTTTCTCACGCTCGGTGTGACCCGATTTCGCGACCACGAAATCCGCAATTTCCGTCATACAACATCGATTATATTTTTAATAAAAGGAATAACATATTTGGAAATTCATTGATGTAATCGGTGAGAAGCGTGTCTCAGAACCTTATCGAAAATAATATTGAGGTTTTGGATGAAGGATCGTGCACATGAAATGAAAGCCATGAAACCGTCTTTAACAACATCAACTTTATCAAAGTCTGAAGAATCGGACACGTCGATTGAATGTCTCGGGCGCCATAGGAACAAAGTTTTTGGATTAAAGTAGGATGAGTTGCTCACGTGAATTGAACTCCTTGGAGCATTATAAACACCAGTTCGGCGTGTTGAAATATGAGCGTTCGTTTAATTGATTTCGCAACCTTAGAATGTTGGCGTCCTTTTGTTTTGACCACTTTCCATTGGCGCTCGCATTGTTGTAGTGTGCGGATAAGCTAACTCCGTGCTTTTACGTGGAGGTCAATTTTACGAGACATCACACATGTCAAAGCGTCTTTGAGCGGCCTCCGTCTGAATAAATGAGTATGATTCATTTCTATCTTACGTGCATAATTTCATTGTTAATCTTTTCCAATGGGTATGCCAGGATGATAAAGAATCGTACAACCTTTGTAAACATACTTGGCAGTGGTGTGCACAAGGTAACCCGTATCACGGAGCTCAAAACTGACCACAAAGTTCTTCTACTAGGCTGACCTCATTCACTCTTTCTAACTCCTCGCCGTTGATGCGATGAAGGCGTTTTTGACACATAACCAATCAATTTTTGAACAGGTGATTTATTGATCGATGCTCCACTTTCATCTTACTTATTTGAAAGATCTACGAATTTCATCGTCTTTGAAGTGTGATTAAGTTATGAATAGTTGCCCGATAATAAACAAAATCACCTCTTGACTTAAGCATCGATTTCATGTGCTATGAGCACGCCCTACTATATATGCATCTAAACAATTAGTAGTTGATATTGTACAAAATATTATATAAATAAATAAATCATAATTTCATAACAACTACAAAGGAAGTGCAGAATTTCATAATCACATACCATTTGGCGTTACATTTAGAAGTGCGAGAAATTTATTTGTCAGCGAGACAAATTGTTCTTTGTAGGAATCCATTGCTTTGAAACATATTTGATCATGTATGGATATTCACGACATACCCGAAAGCATTTCCAATTTTTGTGTATTAAATCAGCGTTCAAAGAGTTCATTACTATTCCCAACAACGTATCATCGAACATTGCAAATCCACATCTTTGGCGTTAATCTTTATTTTTGCTTGACGTTTCTTGAGATATGTCACCGACAACAAGTGTTTCTTTGATGGGAACCACGACCTTCACGGCGATTTCTGACTTTATCATTGTCGATAATAATTACGGGTGGATGTATGCGTATTTCTAATCAATGATTTTAACATCTTGATGCCCAAATATAATTGTCAACCCGCTCTGCCTCTATAAGTGCATGAGCCACGGAAAACGTGAATTCCGTTGATGTGATCCCGACAATCTCAAGTAGTGGGAATCCATATTCATTTGTTTTATAAGTGGTATCAAAAATCAACACATACGGAAATGTGTTTAGCAAATGAATTGATTCTGGATGTGCCCAAAAAAGTTCTTTGATAACTTGCGTTTCAGCATCTACTCTATGACATTCCACATAATTGTTTTCTGATATTAACCTCAGCAATTGTTGCATTTCAGTTCTACCTTCTCGGTTATTGCATCGGTTTTTTTGAATATCATTATATATTTGACGTAAGCAAGTTACGTTTTCACTATTTTGTTTCTTTAACGCCACTAATATATTCTTTGGGAGTGCACCACTTTGTGTCATATTGGCGACAAATTATACTCTTGGCACTTAAGCGACCAGTAGTGAATGTCCGTGTAAGCTATCGGCACAGGGTGATTGTGAAATCCACACTTTATCTTAACCACCAATCTACCTTGTTTTGTCTCATATAATCCCTGAATTTTGAATGGACAATCACATTTTTAGTTCTGTCCCTTCGTTTTAACTCTTCAAAGATATCTTTTGAATTCTTGGTTCTTGATATTTTCCACCACTTTCACACATCAATGTTACATTACCCTTTCGTCAGAACAAATGCTTATCGATCTTCGTATCACGAGAACAAACCCATTTTTACGAGCAATTGCTCTTGCCCAAAAATAAGCGCTTGAGTATCAAAAACCTAAGATTTTGCACAAAATATATATAAATAAATCATGATTATCGACAACTACAAATAAAACTACAAATAAAGCTTCATTGTGGCTCAATTCATTCTTTTTATTTATGTTTAAAAAATGAAAAAATAATATTAATACAAAGGTATTTTGATATTAATAGTACATAATATATAATTATTCTATTTTTAATAATATAGGGGTAATTTTAAGTTAATATATTAATAAAAAGAAAATACTATTTCTATCAAATTTCTTGAAAACCAACTAATACTTACCACTCAATATATATATATATATATTATTAGATTACACTAACTTATCGTGGTTATATGATGAATGAAAATATAAAATAAAACTATAATTAAGTAAAAAAGTTTTTAGATATCATGTTTTTACATATTTGATATAAATGTTGAATATAAAAAAACAAATTAATAATTATTTAACTAGTTAATTCGAGCAAAAAATTTAAAAAGTCAGATTTTAGGAATAAGAGCCCTATTTGTTAAAGGAATCTTATTTCTAAAACTCAAAGATCAAACTTTTATTTAAAAATAAAGAAGTATCATTTTTGCAAATCATTCTTCTTTTTTTAATGCTCTTTTTATCTCAAATTAACAGTTAGTTTATATTTAAAAAATAAAAGACTAATCTACTTTTATTAAATATGTGTAATTAATTAAACTATACCTTATATTATTATTTTCGTAATGAGCATAAAAAATAGTTAAAACAATATAATTTCATATATTTTTATCGGTAATATTTATAAAAATAATTGGGGTAATATTTGTGTATCTTATATTTTCCAATAAATTATATAGATATATATATATATATATATATATATATATATATATATATATATAAAGAAAATAATTTTTATGATTTAACAAGTTCTTTTAATATAAATTAGAAATAAAAAGAATCAACACAATATAATATGAGATGAAGAATTTTATTTTGAGAATATATATAGAGAAAATGCATAAAGCGTAGTCGATTTAGCTATCCCAGAAAATAAAATGTATAGAGAAAAAACACATCAATGATGAAATAACTTGAATAATCAACATTTTCATCACACGATTGAGCATTTGAACAATCAATATTTTCATGGTATGACCGAGCTGTTGAAAATGCATACTCGTGACATTTAAAAGAAAACAAATTAGCAAATATTTTAATATAATTACTATAATGAATTAATTATATAGTTGACATTATTTTATACCGAATTTACAGGCTCGTTCAAATTGAAATTGCCAACAATTGAATCAGGCTCATTTAAATTATCTTCCCCATAACTTGAATGAAGAGGTTGATTGAGATCAAACTCGAAAAAATTTGAATACATATTATCATGATTCTATTCCATTTTGTTGAGAATGTGATGTGAATATGAGATTATTTTGAGAATGTGAAGGAAAGGTAAATTTGATGAGATAATTATGGGTTAGTATATGATGAGTGTGAGATGATATATATAGGAAGAGAAAAATTTAAAAAAAAAGAAAAAATTCAATATTTTTTGAATTTCAAATTTCTGACGCGACGGGACACGGACAGGGATAGGGGTAGGGATAGGGGGCAGGGGTAGGGCAGGCGTAGGGGGGCAGGGGATGGGACGTTTTTTTCCAGTTTTTTTTTTTTTTTGGCAGTTACGTTAAGGTCAAACTATTTTAGTGTGACTTTTTTTTTCTTTTTCCTTTGTAAATATGTAAAGTTGTGTTGGAAGAGTAATTCAAATTTGTATTTTCAATCGTTGATGCACTTGTTTTTAACTACTATTTCTTCCGTCTCGAAATAGTTTATGAAAGTCAAATTATATGATTTTTAATTAATATTTTGAGATATTTTATTATCATATTAATGAAGGAAAGGTAATTTTGATGAGATAATTATGGGTTAGTATATGATGAGTGTGAGATGATATATATAGGAAGAGAAAAATTTGAAAAAAAAGAAAAAATTCAATATTTTTTGAATTTCAAATTTCTGACGCGACGGGACACGGGCAGGGATAGGGGGCAGGGGTAGGGCAGGCGTAGGGGGGCAGGGGATGGGACGTTTTTTTTCAGTTTTTTTTTTTTTCTTTAAAAAAAAAAAAAATTGTCACATCACTGTTTGGGGTATTTGCAGTGATGTGACTGCAAATACCCCGGTGCAAATAACAATCCCCCTTTTTTTAACTAGCCAGATAGCCTAAAAAGGTTACTCTAAACACCTAAATTAAAGTACCAGTTGAATCAATGCCTTCTTTTGTATTCAACTTTTCCCACTTTTAAAAGAAAAGGAAAAATTAGAACAGTGCTTAATTAATTAAGATTTGGAGTCAATAATCGCAATTTGCGCATGACAGACAGAATATTAGGTGTACTGTATTTTCTTTTAAGCTTATAATTAGTATGCTCGTAATGCTAAGTGGCTAATTATATTAGGAAATGATGACAAGAGAATCAGGACCATTTCTTTATCTGGTTTTTACAGTACCACTTTCCTTCCTGTCTTGAATTAAAAGTACTAGAGTTGACAAAGCTTTCACCTCATCCATAAAGTTTATCATTAATTTGGAGAGATTTTCATTTTACTCTTCCTAATATGTTAATTTTTTGTTACTCTTGTCATTTCCTTAATTTAGTATACAACTTTACGCTTAACAGTTGCTTAGATGCTTCAACTTTTAACATGATATCACCATTAAATTATTTTAACTATTCTTGGCTTCTTTATCCAGTAAAGATAAAAGTAAGATCTGCATATATCCTATTCTCTTCATATCTTACTTGTGAAATGACATTGTATATGTTATTGTTGTTGTTTTGGCTATTCTGAAACCCCCACACAAAAGAAAAAAATAATTAAATTTATATATACTGACATTTAGGGCTGTTAGCGGTCCGAATACTCTCGATAATTACCAGAGAACCGGACCGACACTCGGACCGAAAAGCTAACGGTCCGGATACGAGTACAAAAAAATTACCCGGATTGATAATTAGTCGGACCGATAACCCGGTAAAATACCCGGTAACACCCCCAGCCACCCCCAACCAGTCCCCCTCCTGCCAGCCACCCAATCAGCCCTAATTAGTTGTAAATTGGTGAAACTTTAAATGGTCATAACACTGTGCTCGGACGTCCTTTTCACTTTTTTTTTTTAATTTCACGTATTTTTTCGAGACAGGTCCGGACTGCTTTTGGAGAAGCCGATTTCTCAAAAAACGACCGTCTTGCCAATCAATTTTACTTTTCCTCCAAATCGTTACGTTTTTTTTCCTTTTCAAAGCTAAATATTTCGTGATATACAATAGATTTCAACGTCCAAATTTCGTGGTAATGTGTCCGAGAATGTCAATTTCAATATTGAAAATTTAATTTAAAAAAAAAATTTAAAAAATCCGGGGCCGGAACCCGATCCGGAAAATTCTACCGGTCCGGACCGATAACACCCCTACTGACAGTACTGTAAATAATTTTCATATTATCATTATATCTTAACCTATTTTAATATGTAACTTGACTCATTTTACAGCTACTAATCTTACTTATTATGAACTGTTACTTAGAATCATATTTTAAATAAATTTATAGTTTAAAGTTCTTTTACACTATGATTGCACTACTAATAAAAATATAAAATTTAGACGGAAATCATGCTCATCGGAAACGTTTTAGACGGACATTCCATAAAAAATCTCATATATATAATGACATTCCGTTGTCGATATTAAACTTTATATATTTTTTTAGTAGTCAGTTTATAAACTCTTTAATTAAATCCTAGACATTGATTTCTCGTCTATGTCTCTTGCTATAGTAGTTTCGAGCTTTGCATGATGTTGAAGAAGCAGTAAAGTAGAAAACATAATCATATCGGGGATTTACATTCTTGTAAGTGAAGTGGGATCAATGATAGCGTTGCCATTGTTCCTTTTTAATATATAGAACAAGAAGCCGCAACATTAATTGCATATCTTCTTCTAAAATTTTGATTTGATACATACTAATATTTCTTTATGAGCTGATAAGATACCATGATTAATGAGATAATCATATTATTACAAGTTTCATTTCTTATCAGAATATTTTCCCTTACATCAAATTAATTATCAAAATTTAGCAGCCAGTGTTTGATTCTTAAATGGCCTTGGCTCGAAGATTTATCTAGGCCTTGTGACTGTTGGGTTTTGATATTGGTGAATAGGAAATGATGTGATGAAAATTAAAGGAAGTAAAATCCTCTTTTGTCCCACATCGCAAAAAGAGAAGGAAAGAGAGGTGTATATATTACATTACACCTTCTCTAGTTGCTAAAAGGGTTGAGAGGTCAAGGACCCCTCGCGCCGTCGTCGTCGCTCGGCTCGGCTTCGGATAATCTTTTTGGACAAACGTTTTTTTAATTAATTTAATTAATTATTTAATTAAAAATAAATCCAAACGGATCGATCCGCGACCGACCCGACCCGACCCGTCCGGCTCTCCCTCTCTTTTTCGGATTTCCCTCCAAATATTAGGTGACTATTCTGAATGGTTGCAAACATTCAGAATCAGTACCTCCAAACCTATAAATTCTTTCAATTATAATCAAAATTTATTCATTCAATCAATTATTCAATTCCTGAATTTCAGTCTTGAACTCAAAAATATTTTGTCTTCATTCTGTGTGATATCTTTAGTTGAGTGGTTATTGCTCTAGGAATTTGGAGTACTACTATTACGGTAAGATAATCGTTCTATCACGGGAGGCGATATTAGTTAACCTCAGTCTTGTGAGGAATAATTTCCTTAAGGACACACTTTGAACTAAGTGGGCTCGATTACATTATGAAATTATTTTTCAAAACAAATTTTGTTTTCGTTTATTGTTTCATGATCAATTTACTGTTAAGTAATGTTTGTGTAATCTGTTTCACTAAGTGATTAACAGATTGTGTTGAAACATTATTTAGCCATATACAGATTATTATACCGACAATTTTGGTTTGGGACAATTTTGATGTTTCTAAGATCTCGAATGCTGGGTTTAAGCTGGAATTTGTTAATCCCGACAATATTGGAGATTAATTAATTGGGGAAATTAAGCTTGATGATATTAGCTCTGAAATTGACTATTGGCGAACTGCAATAGTGTGTTATGTTCTAGGTGCTCATCCATCATTTGCAGTGTGGAATGAGTATATCAGGAAGATCTGGGAAATATGGGATTGATAAGATTTCTATGATGAAGAATGGGATTGTGGTAGTTCGATTTAATAGTGAACTGGGGAAGAATGAGATCATTCAGGGTGGGGTGTATCATTTTGACAACAAGCCTCTAATTGTCAAAGATTGGTCACCAGACATGGACTTATCTAGAGAAGAGTTGTTGACTGTGCCTATATGGATTAAGTTGCCAGAACTTGATTTCAAGTATTGGAGTGTGAGAGGGCTAAGTAAGATTGGAGTTTGATTGGCCAACCAATGATGGTGGATAAGCATACTGAGAGGAAGTTGGGGCTGAATTATGCTAGATTATTAGTAGAAGTAAAAGTGGGAGCTGACTTGCCCGATGTACTGTTTAGAAATGAGAGAGGGATAGTAATCACTCAGAAGGTTACCTATGATTGGAGGTCAACTTTGAATCCTCCTCAACCTAAGCCTGATGGTGAGGTTGCTAATACTACAAAAGCCACGGAGGCAAATGCATTACCAGTAGTACAGGAGAGAAGGGAGGAAGGGATTGTGTACCAACTTAGGCACCTGATAAGGTGCAGAAGGGGAGGAAAGAGTGTACCAACCAAAGCACCTAATAAAGTGCAACAGGGTAGGACAATGCCTCAGGATCAACAGAATAATCCCAGTTCTTCAATGGTGCCTGGTGGAGGTGGGATGAGACACTATGTACAAGTTGTGAATGGAAGTAAGGGTACACCAATCCAGTCTACTGGTGGGATCCTGAATGGGGGTGGGAAGCATGTTGTCCCTATAGGGGATGGTTAATCTCTTATGTTGGAATGTTAGAGGCCTAAATAGCCTCACCAAGCAGAAGGACGTCACTCTTTTCTGCAATAAACTTGGTGTAGATATAATGGGGTTGGTGGAAGCCAAAATAAAAAGTAATAGAATAAAGGATATAGCTAGTAGGATGTTTGGGGGTGAAAATACTATTCGAACTATGCCTCTAATTACAATTGACGAATATGGTGTGGTAGAGATTAGATATAAATGAGTGGATGTGATAAGTGAATGTGCTCAGGCTGAGTCTTGTCTAGTGAAATGTGTGGCTTTATAGAAGGTATACAATGTAACTTTTGTGTATGCACTAAATTTGACAGAGAAAATGAGGGAATTATGGAGTTACTTAAGCCAAACAGGCTGTAGTTTGAGTGTACCCTGACTAGTGTTAGGTGACTTTAACTCAGAATTGCATAGTGGTGATAGAATTGGGAGAAATCCATTGTCTCTTGCTGAGGTAGTGGATTTTCAGAACTGTTTGGATGGGTGTTACTTAGAGGAGATGGCAAACTCTGGGAATACTTGGAATGACAAAGGGGATAATGGGAGGGTGTTTTCAAAAATTGAATGGTCATTTGTGAATAGAGATTGGGTGGATGAAATGCCAGCTTGTAGGACTCAATTTTTGGCTGAGGGAGTGAGTGATCACTGTTATGAGCATGTAAGGTTGGTGAATCAACCTGCAGGAAAGAGGAAAGCTTTCAGGTACTATAACATGTGGGGAACACATCCTCAGTTCAGGGGGTTTGTGCAGGAGGGATAGAGGATACATGTGGATGGCTGTCATATATTTAGAATGGTAAAAAAGCTCAAACATATAAAGCACAAGTTGAAAGGTTTGCACACTCAACATTTTAGTAATCTTAGTCATGAAGGAATGCTTGTAGAGAAAGATTGAGATGTTTGCAGATGCAATTGCAAATGGATCCTAGAAGTAGGATCTTGCAAGAGAAGGAAAATGAGGTAGGAAAAGAGTTTAAAAAGATCATTTATATGGCTAAAATGATGCTACTT
Source organism: Przewalskia tangutica (assembly GCA_029844215.1). Lineage (NCBI taxonomy): Eukaryota > Viridiplantae > Streptophyta > Magnoliopsida > Solanales > Solanaceae > Przewalskia > Przewalskia tangutica. The sequence goes on along the minus strand of CM056736.1, from coordinate 90,249,668 downwards.
CAATAGAGTAAAGCTATATGGATTAAGCTGGGGAATGATAATACAAAGTACTTCCATTTAGTGATCAAACAAAGGACCATATGGCATGTTGTGACACAATTGGAAGATGATCAACACAACTTGCATACTGATCCTGGTGAAATTACACACCTGTTTGTGTCATACTATAAAGAATTGTTGGGGCAAAAGGCAGATGAAATACAAGTAGCTGCAGACTTTTTATTAAGCATGGTCCTATTTTGACAACTGAGTAGCAGGTACAACTCTTGAGAGGATTTTCAAGATAGGAAGTAAAATAGGCTATGTTTGGTATTAAGACTACTAAGAGACCTGACCCTGATGGGTTTGAAAGTGGGTTCGTTAGAGCTGCTTCGGATGAAGTAGGGGGGAAGTAACTAATGTAGTACTTGAGTTTATGAGTACTAGAAAAATTGTCACGACCCGACCCGTCGGGCCGTGATTAACGTCCTAATTAGACGTCATTACTGACTTGACACTCTTAATCCAATTAATACAGATGTCTACATAAATTTCGGCAGCACAACGCTGCTTTTACAACATATCCCTAAAAACGGGCGTGACAAGATCGCCAAAACAACAACAAAACAACGTCATAATAGGCTGGCTAGCCGCCACCAACCACATCACGCGCGCGAAGGCATAAGTCAAAATACGACGCCGTGAAGGCCGCTACTAAATAACGACATCAAAACCCAAAACGGTACAAACATCCAACCCACAACCGGACCTGCACTTAAGAGAATAATATCGACATGTGACGGACAAGACCGTCGTGCCCAAAAATATGCATAAGTGCGGAAATAAAGTGCGTACCAAAAATAGCCGCTCGGAACAAAGGAGCTCTCCAACCTGTCTGCAAATCCTACTCGGAGGTCACTTCTGAACTCCCGAACTGCGGGCATGACGCAGTCCCCAGGAAGGGGTCGATCTGAATAATGTCGAGTATGTAAAACATAAAATCTTGTAAATCGATTAACAATTGTACCAAGTAAAGCAGAGTCATCAAATCGCTATAAAAGCGAGAATCGTATGCGAAAGCATATCATGTATCTTGAATCATAAAACATCGTGCTCGTATGCGTATATAAAAGCGTAAAACATGTCTCGGCCCTCTATGGAGGGACTCGATGGAATCTGTATCTGCGCGCGTAACATGTCTCGGCCCTCTAAGGAAGGACTCGATGTAATCTGTATATATATAACGTGTCTCGGCCCTCTAGTGAGGGACTCGATGAAATCAGAATCGGTGTACGACGCATGATCGGCGGGACTCAGTGAAATGAAATAATAACACTTAGCACGAGTAGATAACATGAGCAACTGTATGCAGCTAAAATCATTATGTGACTCTCAATAACATTACTACCATAAACTCTGTTCCTGAATCATAATCATTAGTAAATAATCATTTTTAAAATCAATCGGTAGGAGTTAAATGCGTCACGATTTTTTACTAAAAATCATGCCAAAAAAAAGAAAGAAAGGTCTTACATACCTCTTAGGCGAACTAATCAGCTTGGTATTAAGGTATTCCTCGTCTAGTACTTCAACCTATGATAAGGAACAACATGCTCGTCAATTCTATGATTCCTAATGTAAGTTATATGCTTAAAGGCTCCCTTATTTCTACAAAAATTTGGACAGCATTTCCTTTGTTTATGTGCGTATCCACAATTTTCCAATAATCCAAGTCAACCAACAATTCAACTCCAGCTACAATCCAATCAACCAACAATCCAATTCAAACCAACAATTCAATTCAAACCAACAATTCTCCTTTATTCCAGAATATATAAAATTAACATCTTTCTTACACTTAATCCTTTCGAGGCATGTATAGGTATCTTATAGCAATACATATGCATGTTTGTAGCTTATTTACATACTAGTTCAGTCCGTAATACATTATCGAAATTTTCAACAATTTCTATCAACTTTCCGGTCATATCAACATTTTACAATTCCAAAGCTTTTTCCAAAATTCCTTACTTTCCAATTAATCTCCCAACAACTTCAATTAACAACTTTAACTTTAAACATCAAGGTTTCATCTAAATTTTCACATGCAATTAGTAATAACATACCAACACAATTACTCAATTCCAATGTACGCCAAGAATATGTTCTAAATCGGTGTATATATCCTTAATACAATCACATGCATTTCATATTTCCAATTCCATCTTAACACCAATTCATATCTTCAACTACAACAACATGCAATGTCATTAAACTATAAAAGAAGAATTTTATACCTCGAATTCGTCCAAAACAGTCCCCAAAAACGTGACTGTCCAGATTTTTGTCACTGCTTCGTCGGCTGAACTTGTAACGTCGATAACTCTCTACTCCAGTGTCCTATCGACGAGCGGTTTGTTGCGTTGGAAACTAGACTCGACGAACTTCATTTTAGGATTTTGAAACACCCAAAAACTCCTAATATGCTAGGAGATATTCCCTTCCAAATTTGACTAAAAATCTGCCAGTAACCAGCGATTTTCTGCCCATTTTCTTTCACAAAATTCGATTTTTCTTCGCCAATCTTCACTTCTTCAACCCCAATCCAACATGCAATAATTCTACTATGTTAACCCAACATTCTTACACCTTTTTCTTCAAGAAATCTTGTCCAAAAAACCCAAGAACCCACTGCCCTAAAATTGGCAGAAATGCCGAGAACTCCCCACTGTTTTGGGGTGATAATTTCGCCTCAAAATGGTGGGATAATTTACCCCAAGAAGATGGAATAACAAGCTAAATTTTCTTTGCAAAGGGTGGGGATTTTCGTTCAAGAAGGGGGGGAGAAATGAGAGCTTAAAAATCTGATTTTGTTTTGTGGAAGAAATGAAGGTTTTAGAGGAGTTTTATCAATTTTCAGATTTCTAAATAATGCACTAAGACCCCCTTAAAAGCCACACTTTGCCCCCTCTAAGTATTTATTTAACTAAATCAACCCACACTTCTTTTAATCTAATTTCCCATTGCCTTAATTTCTTATCATCGTACCTTTTAAATACCTTACTAACTCATAACGGAAAAATACATATTTATTTATACCACAATTTCTAAAGAGATTTCCGGCGTCACATTTGTCATTGCCAAAAATTAATCCGTATTAGCACGTAGAATATTTGTAATTTCAAAAATTGGAAATCTCAATCCTTAATGACGTTCTAAATCTTTGTCTTATCATACGAGGTGTAACAAAAATGTTAAATCAACTCAATGCCACAATCATTACATTGATACCCAAGGTGAATAAGTCTGTTAATGCAAGTCAATTCAAGCCTATCTCTTGCTATAATGTGGTGTACAAGTGTATATCCAAACGGTTATGTAGTAGGCTTAGGCAGGTCCTTCCTTATTTGGTTAATCAGACACAAGCAGCCTTTGTGCCAAGCAGATCCTTGGTGCAAAATGTGTTAATTTGTCATGATCTACTGTATAACAGGAAGATTTCAGCAAGATATATGATGCAGATAGATCTTAGAAAGGCCTGACATGTTTAGATGGGAATTTATAGCGAAAATGTCGATGGGGTATGGGTTCCCACCTAGATTTTGTGAGTTAATTATGATGTGTGTTACTACTCCTTACTTTTCTATCAAGATGAATAGTGAATGTCATGTGTACTTTGAGGGAAGGAGAGGGTTGAGGCAAGGGGATCCAATATCCCCCTTGTTGTTTGTGTTAGTCATGGAGTATTTGTCTAGGGTCCTAGGGAAGATGACTAAACTCCCAGATTTCAAATTTTATCCTATGTATAAGGAAGACTCATTTAATCTTTGCTGATGATCTCATGATCTTTTGTAAAGGGAATGTGGCCTCAGTGAAAAGGATCATAGAAGTTCTACACCACTTTTCTAAGGTGACATAAATTGGTAGCTAGCATTGACAAGTCAAATATGTTTGTTACTTGGGGTGGATGCTTCAACAAAGGTGCTATTGCTGAATATGATTGGGTATGCTGCTGGTATGCTTATTCATGCATACCCCAGGGAGCTTCATTTTACTGCTCTTAAACATATCATTCGATACGTTAAGGGCATACTTGATCATTGATTACATCTCTACCCCTCAGCACCGACCATGTTATTGTCATATACAGATGCTGACTGGGCAGACTATCCGGACACGCAACGTTCCACCTCAGGCTATTGTGTGTTCTTGGAGAATAATCTGATATCACGGTTTGCCAAGCGACAAGCCATATTATCCCGTTCGAGTGCAGAAGCAGAGTACAGATGAGTTGCTGAGATTGTTGGCTCCGAAACCTTCTTTTGGAGCTTCTGTGTCCGTTGCGTAAGGTGTCTTCAGTTTATTGTGCTAACATATCCGTCATCTATCTATCTCATAATCTGGTTCAACATCAGCGAACTAAGCATATTGAGATAGATATACACTTTGTTCGTGAGAAGATTGTTCTCGGTTATGTTAAGGTGTTGCATGTACCTTCCTCATGATGTATGCATATATATTCACAAAGGGTCTTTCTAGACAGCTCTTCTTTGACTTCAGATCTAGTCTTAGCGTCCGACCTCCTCCCGCTCAGACTGAGGGGGTGTATTAGCACGTGTATAATGTAATATTTACCATATTTAGTGTTTTGTAATTATGGTAGAATTAAGATCTCTATTGTATAAGAATTCCACATTGTACACTTATATATATTTTGTATTAATAAGAAAGACTCCGCAAGGGAGATTAATACAATCTTACACTCTTAATTTTGAAGTTAAACTATATTATATTTCACGTAGTCTATTTGAGATGAGCAAAGTGACGTCAAGTATCAACGTAAATGATAATCCTACACATTACCATGTTTTCCATAGCTACCATGTTTCAAGAAAATTAAAGCATATTACGAGACAATTGATAAGTTAAACGAGTTTGAAGAATTTATTATGGTGAGATTTTTTAAGTACATAAGAGGGACAACTTTATCGTATAATTGTACTTTATGTGTTTGATGAAATGTCTAGCGTCTGCTTTGATATACTCGTGATGGCATTCTTATTAACTTCAAAATTAATTAGAAGACTCTATCCTCAATGGGTATGTTTTGAATTCTGAAGAGTTTATTTTGCGATTGCGTGTTTACATTGATTTTGAGTTGCTTGTCCTTGTGCAAAAGATCCACTAAAAACAGACGGTAGAGATAAGATATGATTACACTATACCATCTCTAGATCCCACTTTGTAGAATTTCACTTGGTATATTGTTGTTAATATGTGCATGACTCTAGTGATGGTCACAAATATTTAGTTAAGTTCTTCTATCGCTTGCTTAAACTGTTTTAAATGTTTAATTTGAGCATGCTTAATTAGTTTATTATTCTGATTCTTTACAATATAATCCCTAAGATGACTGACTCATTGTTTTAGCCGGGTTATGGGAGATCTTAACAATATAATTATAGTATAGCCCTGCTCTTTTGATATGAGCAATAACATTTTCTATAGCGCCTTCACTAAATCGCAAGTACTATGCTCTAATATAACCTGAATTTTGCCTAGCTATCACGGATAGCCAGGGGCGGACCCACATGTAGTGGTCCGAGTGCTCGAGCACCCATTGACCCGAACGGAAACTATATATCCTTATATAGGAATTTCATAAATTGTGTTATTTAATTTCGATAGCACTCACCAATCAAAAGTTTGGCTGGGTGCATTGGTTGAGAGATTGAGTTGAAGGTCCATGTATAGGGAGGTTCGATTCCTTGGGAGTGAAGTTCTTTTTTCCTTCTTTTTCTTCCATACAGTGATACAGGTAAAGTCATAGAACTTGTTCTTTATTTTTTATACTTTACTTATTAGCTTTCCTTTTAGTTTGCTGACTTATTTTAACTTATTTTTTTTAATGTTTCTTCGTTCTTCTTTTTCCCGCTGACTTCTTCTTCTTTTTTCCACTATATATTCCTCTTTTTTAAAAACCTTTTTGTTCACTTTTTCGTTTAGTTTTTAACCTTTTTAAAAAATATTTTCTCGTTTGACATTTTTTTATTATTGTGTGCAAATAATTGCACTTATATTTTATGATCAAATATCAACTTTACGTTAATGGAAGGTCAGCACTCACGATATTAAAATCCTGAATCCGTGGCTACCGACAACATAACTAAAAGAGCTGGGAAGAAAAAAAGTTTATGTTATCTCTGACTTTACCTTAATAAAGGAAGAACTATGCTCCTATAATGAGCTAACTTGACTTGGTCGGAAATAAAACCACAACAAGAAAAAAGGCTAACAGATATAACACACTTTTTATTTTTATTTTTACTTGCAGGTGATTGAATTGTCTCTCTTTTTAACTGAACTACCACATTCCTCGCTAAGAACAACGAGTTCTTTGAATAAAATTATATAAGACTAGTTTTTAGAGTGAATTCCTTATCTAAATTAAAGAATTTACTTAATGTATCATTTCACTTGAGTAGGAAAGTTGTTAATCGTATGATAATTATTCCTTCTTATAGATATCAATCATTCAAGTAGAAGTCTATAAGACTTCTTTTTCTCATCCACACCTAGGAAAGATTAACGACATGCTTCTAGTTTCTTTGTTCCATGAAAGCACGAGTGAACAACAATATTGTTGAAGGGATTTAAAGGAGTTGAGTTTCTAAAAGGCTTATCCATTGGGGAATAAAGACTCCGGTCTGTCCAATACAAATTAAAGATGGGTTAGAGAGTTACGTCCACCAGGGTTAGGGCTCATCATTGTGAATTGAAAAAAGGAATTGGTAGTGAAAGACCATATCCATTTTTTAATCTATTGTACTATCTCTGTGTCAATTCTTTTAGATTTACAATACTATATTTAGTATAAAAATAAAAGTTTAATCCACTTTAAAAGAGTCCTTTAGGTCATAAAGAGACCTTAATAAAATGAGTTTTTGTAGAGGTCAATTTCTTTTTTAATCAAGTATATTCTATTATCGGTGTTAGTGTTAAAATAAGTTGTATATCAATGGAGTATATCGAGTATATCAAGAGAGTTCCAACCGTTAGTTATGAAGTTAGCTAGAGGTTGTCAGAGGTCGTTAGTTTGTTAATTAGGCTAATGATTAATTGACAGTTGTACACAGTTGTCTAATCATGTTGAGTCAAGTCTTGTAACAGATCATCAACAATTCAATACAAATATATTTTCTTCTTCAAGCTCATTTCTCTCTTTAATATCGATCACCATTGTTGAGGTCCAAGCTCAATGCATGATTCTTCTTCATTAATTTCACATAGTATCAAAGCGGATGTCCCAAGACTAACATCCACGAATCAAAAATCCACTGGAGCAGAAGCAATTAAAGGTTGAAAATCATGGCAGAAGAGGTAACAATCACATCATCATCACCCATTACATGCTTCAGATTTATCGAGATTGATATTGAGTCCAACTAAACTTACATGACATGAGACCTACACATTGTGGAGTAGATTGATGAAATTATCCCTAAGGAGTAAAGGAAATTAGGTTTTGTAAATGGAACATGCATCAAAAGGAAGTACAAAGGGGATTTGAAAGAACTATGTGAGAAATGTGATTCAATTGTGCTTTCATGGATAGATAGTATTGTTTCAAAATTGAGAAAAAAATATATAACAACATACCTAATGTAATTTCATAAATGGGGGTTGGAGATGGTGGACCATTTCTAACAGACTCTTGGCTCAAAAGACACATATCAAAATTAAATATGAAATGGAAATACAATAGTCAAGAAGTCATGCTAAATAAAGAAGAATAGAACAATATGATAATCGAAATAAAATTAAAAAATAAGAGAAACTCCGCAACGCTCCACAATTTTTTTTTTTTAAATAGTAAAGAATATTCTTCAAAATTATTTCAAACATGCAATTTTTCCTAAATTATTTTCAATTTTTTTTTTTGAAAAAACTAAGCCCCAAGGTCACAAGGCCAAAACCCAAAAGAAAAAGACAAAAGCAAGGCTTAAGAAAAGCCCCCTCAAATAATGAAGTAGCAGATGTGTGGAGAGCCATTTGATTTTGCAGGCTTACAACCATTTTATTACAAAGGGTGAAGAAGCCATTGGAGAATCCCAATGCTACCACCACCCCCACCTTCGTCACGTAGTAGTACTTCACTGTTCACTCTATTCAGTAGTACTAAATACTAATTCACTTCATCTCCACCCCACCCTCTGTATCTCAACCCCTAAAAATCTTGCTTAACAAATTTATTTTTCAATCTTCCTCAGCTCTTCCTGGATCTGAAAAAAATATATTTTAATACTTCAAGGGGGAAGGGGTTTATTATTTTTTTGTGTATAAATAAATTATTCATTTCAAAATTTCAGAGAAACAAACACTTCCCATAAATCTAACCCAACCACCCGACCCACCCACATGAGTGGTGGTAGTGACAATCCTTCAGAGATGTCTGAAGACGACGACCGTCCTTGTCCATCAGATCTCACCATCACCGTTGCCGCCGTCAAGCCCCGCAACTGCCGCTTCAAGGCCACCGCACACGGCGGCGCCGTATCCGGAGCAGATCAAGTTCTTGAAAATGTGTTAGAAAACGTTCTTTGTTTCCTAACTGATCGCCGTGACCGTAACGCTGCATCCCTCGTAAGCAAATATTGGTATCGGGTTGAGGCTTTAACCAGATCCGAAGTGTTTATTGGTAACTGTTATGCTATTTCTCCGGGTCGGGTTACGGCCCGTTTCAAAAGGGTGAACTCTGTGACGATTAAAGGGAAACCTAGGTTTGCTGATTTCAGTTTGCTTCCACCAGATTGGGGTGCACACTTTACTCCTTGGGCTTCTGTTTTGGGTGAGTCGTACCTTGGGCTTGAGAAGTTGTACCTTAAACGTATGTCCATATCTGATGATGATCTGGCTTTGTTGGCTCGTTGTTTCCCTAGTTTCAAAGAGCTTGTTCTTGTCTGTTGTGAAGGGTTTGGGACTAGTGGACTTGCTATTGTTGCACGTGATTGCAGGTTAGATCTGTTTTTTTTATATACCCTTTTGGTAAAGTTTTGATTTTATTGGAAATTTACAGCTTAATTAGTGTAGATATATTATGGTGAAGTTTAGATTTTTAGGGGAAATTTACAGCTTAATTAGTGTAGATATATTATGGTAAAGTTTAGATTTTTAGGGGAAATTTACAGCTTAATTAGTGTAGGTATATTATGCTAAAGTTTAGATTTTTATGGGAAATTTACAGCTTTAGTAGTGTAGATATATTATGGTTTAGTTTAGATTTTTATGGGAAATTTACAGGTTAAAATAGTGGATATATCTGAGGGTAAAGTTTAGATTTTATGGGAAATTTACAGCTTGACTAGTGTAGATATACTATGGTAAAGTTTAGATTTTTATTAGAAGTTGTGTTTCATGTGTACTGGTGTGAATTAATTATGTAATTGGGTTATCGTTTAACTGTTTAATTTCTGCATTTGAAACTTAAATGATATATCTTGAGGTCACTAGCATTAAAGTTGTGAAATATTTGGTATTGCTAGTAGTGTGATTTGCTTGTGTATAACGGAAGGTTTTTGCTGCAGGAAAATTAGAGTGCTTGATCTGATTGAGTCTGAGGTATCGGACGATGAAGTGGACTGGATTTCCTACTTCCCTGAGAACAAAACGTGTTTGGAGTCTTTGACCTTTGATTGTGTTGAATGCCCTATTGACTTTGAGGCATTGGAGAGGCTAGTAATCAGGTCACCTAGTTTGAAGAGACTAAGGTTGAATCGGTTTGTTTCTATTACACAGCTGTACCGGTTGATGGTTCGAGCTCCACAGCTTACCAATCTGGGAACAGGCTCCTTTGGCAACTCAGAGGTCAATGATGACCCCGATCCTGATTATGCTTCAGCATTTGCTGCCTGCAAATCCGTTGTCTGTCTCTCTGGTTTCAGGGAAATTGCTCCAGAATATCTGCCTGCAATCTATCCAGTTTGTGGAAATTTGACCTCTCTTAATTTCAGCTTTGCTGCCAACATTAATACTGAACAATTCAAATCTGTCATTAGCCGCTGCCATAAGCTCCAAGTATTGTGGGTATGTGGTTTGGAATTTGCTAAATGTTCTTTATTGTACTTCGTAATCTCGTTATATTAAGCTCTATTTTGATCTTTCAGGTATTTGATTCTGTATGTGATGAAGGACTTGAGGCAGTTGCTGCCACATGTAAGGATCTGCGGGAGATTCGGGTTTTCCCTATCGAAGCTCGGGAAGATGCAGACGCCCCTGTTTCTGAAGTAGGTCTCCTTGTAATTTCTGAGGGTTGCAGGAAACTTCGGTCCATCTTATATTTCTGCCAAAGAATGACAAATGCAGCTGTTATAGCTATGTCAAAGAACTGCCCAGACCTTGTGGTATTCCGACTATGCATTATGGGTCGGCACTTGCCTGACCATGTTACTGGTGAACCAATGGATGAAGGCTTTGGGGCTATTGTCAAGAATTGTAAGAAGCTTACTAGACTCGCTGTATCTGGTTTACTGACTGATAAGGCTTTCAGTTACATTGGGCAATACGGAAAACTAGTCCGAACCTTATCAGTTGCTTTTGCTGGAAACAGCGACTTGGCTCTGAAGTATGTCCTCGAGGGCTGCCCTAAGTTGCAGAAGTTAGAGATCAGGGATTGCCCGTTCGGAGATTTGGCTTTGCGTTCTGGTTTACACCATTATTACGACATGAGGTTCCTTTGGCTGTCATCTTGTAGAGTAACTCTACATGGTTGTCAGGAGATTGCTCGCAAATTGCCCCGTCTAGTAGTGGAAGTGATTGGTTGTAATGATGAGAAAGGGAATGAAAGTGGTGATCATGTCAATACATTGTACATGTATCGGTCTCTTGATGGACCGAGAGCTGATGTACCATCATTTGTGCAAATACTGTGACCCTTTTTAGAAGACAGGAATTTGATTGGGGCCTTTGAGAAATGATTAACTATTTTCTTGGGAAGAGATGCTCTCCAGAAATCTGTTGTGAGTTGTGACCCATAAGAAGGTGCAAGTCGAAAATAAATGGTGCACCACTTGCAAAGGGGTGGAGCAATCTGTACTGTATTCAATGCTGCTCTCCGTGGATGTCATTGTATATGGTTCAGTACAGGAGGTTGGTTTTTCCAGCAAAGCAATCGAGAAGGACAAATGTTGTATCAGTAATCTTTTCTTTTCAATTTCTTTTTCTTCATATTCATGGAGCCTTTCAATTAGCAAATGGAGTGGTTGCTAAGGCCACCGTAAGGGTAGATGTTACAAAGCTCATGCTGGCGGGGGATCACATTGCAGCTCAATGAGGAGAACTGTGCTATTCAGAATCAACACACATGGCATGCTCGGTCGGGTACTGGATCGTCAAGTAGTATCTTTTCATACAATTGAGCCCCTTCTTATTTTTTGTTTCATTGTTAGTTTAGAGTTGCAGCATTTTTAGTTGGTGATTAGCCTAATGCTCAGAGAAGGATACCGTCGCAGTTGGATATCTTTCCATCTAGCTTTCTAGAAATATTTGTTCTTTCCAAATGCGTTGTTCCTAGAACCTGACTGTTGAATTTATTATTGTTATTGTTAGAAGAAATGTGAGATGGGTAATAAATGCCAAATATGCATGGACCAGATGCTACTAGTGTGTTTGTGTTGCGCCCCTTTTCTTTATGTGGAATGATCAGCTTGATAGTGAGACCCATAAATGATGTGTGGAAAGCCTTGTGCAAGTACAAAATGCAAGACTCTCTCTCCCTCTCCTTTGTGGGATCCATGTGTCTTATCCTCTCTAACCATTTCCAACTGATGAATGCCCCCCCCCTCTGTTCTCTCTGGAGGAGCCTTTGTAGTGGAAAGGATAGTACAACAGCACATCCCTTATATTTTGCTGATGCACCTTTATGATATAATTCATTGAACACTATCTTATTCTTTTGGATAAGAGTCTTGATGAGCCCGCTGCTGTGTTATCTGTATACTGTTTATATGCTGCAGCATTTTTTATCTGTATTTAGTAGAATTCAAAGTGTGGGACCAATCACTAACGGACTGGTTTGATGATTTGTCAACCTCTTTATTTGAGTTTCAAGAAAGGGCAACTCAAAGAGTTCAGTATGTGTGTGTATTTTCTTATGGATGACTGGTATGTAATAATGAGGAGAAAATCAGCCTTCCCTGCTGATATTTTCTCTGGCATGATATGGTAAAAAAGCAAACCCTATTTATCAAAATGGGATCTGAGTATGCAAATTGAATGAGTGATGGGAAGCAGGGCTTTCCTTTTCTTTTTGTCTAAACATTAGTAGGATAAGTGGACCTTCACCCCATTTTTGCTTTTCCTACTTGCCTCTCATCCTAACAGAGACTCAAATTTATATATCTCTACTCTTCACAAGTCAACTTGATTCTTGATCTTTCACTAAGCAAGATATGATAATATAAATAGTATTGACTACTTGAAGGAGTAGAAGACTAATTACTTTTCCATCATGGGTTCATTAGGGAGATTTTTATTCTGTGTTTTTAGAATGGTTTGCTTTTCACTTTCAAACACACAAAAAAGGCTCTGTGGCCTTGGTAGGAAAAAAAGTGACAGCACAGTGCAAGAGAAATACATGGAAAGTGACTTAACAATAAGGACAGGCTCAAGCATCTTTCAATCTTGGCCATCCTATGCGTTTGAAGATCACTTCTGATGGACACGTCTGACATAATTAATGAGTGTGGACAACTTAATAAACACAAAATATAAATATCAAATATGGTCACTCAACTTTTACGTTATTGCACTAAAGTTATTAGTATTATTCTCTTGTAAGGAGAACATCACTCAACTTTAGCTAGTATCATGAAAGTCGTTAAATTATTTTCTTATAACAATAAAACTATTCAATTTTATCTAACTATGACAGAAAGTTATCTGAAATAAATAAAAGAAACATTTAATATGACACAAACAAAGTTAAATGACTTTTTGATTACGCAAAACCGATTTAGTGATTCTATGTGATATTTAAGTAAATTAAATTACTTTTTTTGTTATAAAAAATAAATTTATGACTTTGGTGAAATGAAATAAAAGTTGAATGTGTGTATATATATAATATTAAAAAGAAGAAATAGAAAGCAATCAATCAATCAATGGTTCACTAGACATTGACTGAGCAAATTAGGTAGAGAGACATACATGTGCTGCTTAAGCTACAAAGTTGAGCTCCTTTAGCAAATTTTGGTTAGAGTGGCCCAAATCATCTGCCCAAGAAAAAAAAATGGACCCCTACTACACTGATCATTGAGTTTGGTGGGCCACGAGTACGGTATGGGAGATGGAATACATTAATATTAATGCAACCCCCTTTTTTTTCTTATGCATAAAGAAGTATTAAATTCAGTAATCATATTTAATTACTTAATTAATACTCCGTGTATCCCAAAATACTTTGTCATATTATATTTTTTCAATAATCAAACTATTTAAACTTTGATCAATTTTTGAGTTATATAAAAAAAATTAACTTATAATATTTTTTGTATAATTTTTAAATATTTAAATTTAAATTTTAAAATATTACATTAATATAATCTAATTTAACTTTAAAATTTGATCAAATTATTTTAAAAAGAAAAACAAGTACTCATCAGTCATCACTCACAATCACGAATGAAACATCTGTTTAATTGCCAGTTGGCCAATCATCTCGTCAGCGCCTACGCGTTTCTTTCAACTGTACTATTGGCAAAGCTGTTTGTACTTCCTTTTTTAATGTCAATAACCAAAAATATGTTCTACTTAGTCTGCAGGAACACGTCTTTTTAGTTTATTTAAAAAAGATGTTATTTTTTATATTTAGAAATAATTTAAATTTATAAAATAATTTATAGTCACACAAATATCTAAAACTTATTTTAAACCATAAATTTTAAAAGTCTTACTTTTTATTTAATTTTTATGCCTAGTCAAATAATGTCATATAAATTATAACGAGGAAAATATTATTTAGTAGTAATGATTAAGAAACACAAATAGTAGTGGAAATAAGTCGCCAAGATAACATACAAAGAGATATATTATTAAAAAGAAAGACTTTTGCATATGTGATCTATACGGTAGTTATTCATCTCCTTAACAGCTTGTTTGGATGGTCGTTACTTATTGTTGCATCGTATTATTACTTTAGTTAACAATAATAATATATTTAGTGAAATCTCACATCGTGGGGTTTGAAAAGGATAGAGTGTACGCATACCTTACCTTCACCTTGATAGGTAGATCAAATATTTCTGGGAGACCATCGACTCAAGACAAAGCATAATTACAAGCAAGACAATCAAAACAAAGCAAGAGTAAAGAGTAATTACGTTAATTATAATATTAATTTTAATTATTACTTAAATTTTATTATATTATATTATCAAATAAATTATTACGCAATGATGAAAAATGTCATCTTATATATCGATTGATTTGGTGATCGCGTTGTTATCTTAATTTTTTTATATTGACTTTACTTATTAATAATTTCTTTTATCATTTATCTTGTTTTTTTAATATTATAATAATTTTTGTTTATACCCTATTTTTTTTTTAAATTATAAGTTAATTTTTCAACTGATGTATGATATTATGAAACAACCTCTCTATTTTCATGAGGCATGGGAAAAATATGTGTATGCTTCAGTCTCTCAAGACTCTGTTTATAAGAATATATTAGGTATATTATTGTTGTCGTTGATATTACAAATGATAAAAAACAATACTACAATCTATGCAACCGTTATATTCCTCTTGAATCCGCATGGTTGACGTCGAATAATGGATTGAGGGTGGGGGGGGGGGTTGAATTTGTATAGTCGGTGAATCCAAAAGAGGGATTAGATTTAGGGGTTGATGCACAAGTTTTGTCTGTTTAAGAACATTAATGGCTGAACTAAGCACGAGGTCAACCACTAAAGTATATGCTCTTTCCTCTCTTCGTGCTCCTCCACTTTCTTCATTTATTTTTCTATTTAAACGCATAAGTGTGTTCTTCTCTTTGTTTTCCCTTTCTTAAAACTAAATAATCTTATCCCATTTTAAACTTTTTTACCACTATTCAACATGGATTATTCTTGATAAATTTGTTTGGGTTCTATAATAATGAATTAAAGAGAAAATGAACGTTTTTTTATAGGATTGGACGTAAAAAAAATGGGATTTTACAAATGTAGTATGTGAAGTTAAGTTGAAAAATGATATTTCTATGAAAGCTGAAGTTGTATTTAGACATGTATTTAATTTGAAAAAAAAAATGAAAATTTTCAGAGTGGAAAATATCTCTAACTTGAAAACTTATTTTTGATTTAAAATACTCAAGTTCAAAAAATAATAATCTAAAAATCAATTCAAAATATAATCAAATATTGTTCTTTTTAAATCTATGGACAAACGGCTCCTTAATATTTAGACTCGTATGAAGTCCAGCACAAAAATAATCTAATTATTTAGTTATTTGAATAGTGGAATAAAGTGAAAAGGTGTATAAATGATGCATATAATCAGTCTAACTATATGTTAATCAAGGCATAGTTGATTGATTTGATAAGGCACATGTTGAAGAACAAGGAATTGTTAGATGCCGCTCAATTACATAAATTTATGATTTTACAGGGAAGTACACAAACAAATAACAAAAAAGGTCGCAGCAATTAATAGGTAAATAAAGTTAAAATCTTGAGTTTGAAAATAAAATTGTTGGGAGACATATGGATATAAAAGAATTAGGTCGAATTAAATATTTTGCAGACGCTGAAACTTAGTACTTGTTAGTTTGGCATGCCTTCTGATCGTATCACACAATTTTAATAATAATAAGATCACATTAATTGATGGGAAATTCATTTTTCCAAAAAAGTTTGTGTCTTGAGTCGAGGTCTTCCGGAAACAACCGTTATACCTATCAAAGTGGAGATGATATTTGTGTACATTCTACCGTCCTCAGACCCACATTATGAAATTTCACTGAATATATTATTGTTGTTGCCCCTTTTTTCTAAAAATAAATTCCCTTGTCCACTATAGAAGACATGAATTCTTAATGAATTATATTTACTTAGATTTCTTGTCATACTTGCGTGTGATGTCTGGTGATGGATCATGTGAATGGGTAAGATGTTGTTCTTTTGTTTTAAGAAAAAGAAATATAACAAACGCTTTGTTGGAAAATGTTGGCATCACTTGAAAATTGGCTATACAAACAAAAGCAGACGCCTACTTTTTGACTTAAAGTGATAATACTTATTTGAATACCACTCCACACCACCTCAAAGTAAGGCCGGAGCGTTAGTAATGGAGCTAGAATATTCATTACTAGTTCAAAATATAAAAGTTCTCTTATATAACAATAACATATCCAGTAAAATTCCATACCGTAGGGTCTGTGGAGGATAGAGTGTACACAGACCTTACCTCCACTTTGGTAGGTAGAGCGGTTATTTTCGGAAGAACCTCGGCTCAAGACAAAGCATAATCACATGCAAGACAATCAAAACAAAGCAAGAGTAAAAAGTAAAGCAAGAGAAACAGTCAGACTCTAAGAAATTAAAGCAGTATAAAGTGCATTCAAACAAAAGGGAACAGTAATACACTAAAGAACACATAGTAGCAGAAATCAAACTATAGTGGATTATAAAACAATAATGTGCCTATAAATGTGGTAGGGTAATCGGACCTACAGTAATAACACTACAACTATCAATTTGTATGCATAAGTAGGACTACGCTTGAATACCTACTTCTCTTATATATACATAAAAAATACTTTTGACATTATATATAGTGTTTTTTCCACCAAAGATGGTTTGGATGAACCATTTGCGGAGTTAGGGTCGGAGCGGAGTTTTTGGACTACAAGACGCTAAGTTGGAATTGT
Source organism: Przewalskia tangutica (assembly GCA_029844215.1). Classification (NCBI taxonomy): domain Eukaryota; kingdom Viridiplantae; phylum Streptophyta; class Magnoliopsida; order Solanales; family Solanaceae; genus Przewalskia; species Przewalskia tangutica. The sequence goes on along the minus strand of CM056736.1, from coordinate 90,232,765 downwards.
AAATTAAATGATAAAATAAGAAAATTATTAATTAACTAAAATTGTAAGATCTTACAGATGATCGTCAACAAACTTCAAACGAACATAACCTGGAGGTGTTGATACAAGTAGTAATAGTCGAGAGGCATTTATACAAGTAGTACTAGTCGAGGCGTTTATACAAGTACAATAGTAGTCGAGGTATTATACAAGTATAGTGGTAGTCGAGTCGTTTATACAAGCGGTAGTAGTAGTTGAGGCTTTTGTACAAGTATAGTAGTAGTCGAGGCGTTTATACAAGTGTAATAGTAGTCGAGGTGTTTATACAAGTATTAGTCAAAGTGTTTACACAAGTAGTAGTAGTAGAGAAGTGTTTATACAAGTAGTCGAGGCGTTGATACAAGTATAGTAGTAGTCGAAGCGTTGGTACACGTAGTAATAGTAAGTTTCACCTATCTAGCCAGCCAACCTACTAGCCATTAAGTAGAGGAGGGTGCGACCAATTTCCCTTTTTATTTTGTATCTTATCATTTTGACAGCAATACTTTGAGAGGAAAGTCTACCACACTTTCCAAGTTCAGCAAGTGAGGAACTTTGAGAGGAATACTCTCAAATAAAACCTAGAAAATGGCTGGTAGATATTACCAAGTTAAATCAATTGAATTGACACAAAATGGTATCATGTGAAGTATAGTAGAATCAGTCCACAAAGATAAGTGCCACTGATGTTCATAGAAAAAAAACTAGCGTCACACTACTCTTAGTTGATAATTATTTTGATTCACGACTGCTTAGCTAACTCTTAGCAGATCCAATCAAGAATTTTATCCTGATCTAGCCATATTCGTTGGTACTAACTATACCTTCAAAAATTGGAAGGGCCAATTTCTATGCTCTTTCTTAATGACACATGTGAACAGTGGCGGATCTTGCCAAAAATATTAAGGGGGCGGTACTAGTGGTGGATCCAGGCAATACAATCTGGTGGTGCAAACATACGAAGTAATAATTTTTTGCGTAGCAAAAACAAAATAATTTGCGAGGCAATGTACAAAGCAAAAAAAAATGAAATTACGAATGTTATCAAGAGATCAATGTAGCAAACAAGCAGACTAGTTGTATTAAAACAATTATATAAAACGAAGTCGTTTTGTATAAAAAAAAAAAAAATCTGGTGGTGCAACTGCACCAACATCAATACAACAAAATATAATATATAAAAAGAAAGACGTACCTAGAATTAAAGTGATGCCCTTCGTTCTTTTAAAGACTTGAAATCATTAATAATTGAATCATGGAGGCTGAAATCCAATTCGAATATAAGAATATGTATAAAATATATTTGTCCTAATACAGATTGTCTCTATGACATAAATATATTTTCACTTATGGCCTCACAAACGAAAAATAATAAAAGTCGACTGAAGTTTTAGGATACCCTTAAATAGTAACTTTCCTGAATCCTTCTCATATTGGATGAAAAGAAGTTATTCTCTCTCAATTTCTACCAAACAAGTTGAATATACTTTTAGTTAAGGGAAAAAATAAATCAGTGATTAATCCTTTCCCTAACTCTTCTCTTTCCCTTACTTGATCGAGACATATTATAATTCCTCTATAATTTTGGTGATACTGGATAGAGAAAGCCAGAAAAAGGAGGGTTTATTTATAAAAGAGTTATATTTTTTTTAGTTGGGAGCCACGACTAGATATTAGAGGATTTGTTTATAAAAGAATTATATTAAAAAAAAAATTAGTTGGGGTCAAGGCCACCCCAGGGCCTTCTAAACTCCGCCACTGCATGTGAAAGAAGTCATGATTTCATCTAGTCAAGGGGTTCCAATTTTTTTGGTGGGGCATCGGGGGTGGGTGGGTTTCCTCAAACGCGGGTGAGTTTTGTAGTTTAACAGTTTAACTTCGACTCGAACTATATTTCTATATGCAAAAAGTAAATGAAAATATCTACCTAGAATAAGATTAAACTAAGTTTGCATTCATAAACTCTAGATTCTGAATTCATGTTTAGATTTCCAGATAATTGAAATTACATTTATTTTCTGCCACATCAAATTATTCATCTGTCACATCATCAAATATTTCAATTTATCACATACATTTCAGATATATTTCATAAAATAATTCATTTTTTTTCTTACACATCAATAGATATACCCCACCATATATATTTATTCTATCTTATTTTCTATTTGGTAAATGATATTATTCTTGTAATTCATATTATTACACATATAATAATAAAATTATAAATTACTTATATTCATTTAATTTTGACACTTATCAAATATTATTATAATATTAAAACACAATAATACATGATTTTATTAATGAAGATAAATTAATCGTACAATTTATCAAAAACACACTAAAACATTGATAATATTAGAATCACAAAATGAAAATTAATTTTCGGCTGTTCCAAACTTTTGCCAAATTCCAAACTTTTCGGTTATACGGATATTGCATACCAAAATTAATTGGCATCATATATGACATTTGAAAATTGGATGACATATTTTGAGAATTTCGTGGACGTTGAATATTGGGATTTTGTAGTTGGTTAGGAAATATAAAATTTGGAGGAAGATTAAAATTTTGATTAGAATCCATATTAAAAAAATAGCAAATAATTTGGAAGAAAATAGTCAAAATATTTCGGTGCCTAAACTTAATCTCTTTTTATAGATCTTGAAAAAAAAATTGGTGTTTTTTTCATTCGGTCAAATTATTGATAAAAAATAGCAATTAAAGTAGTGGAAAATAATTTTCTAGCAGTCATGGCTGCCAGATTAATTTGACATTTCACCTTCTCTAGCCGGAGACATTGTCTCCACGTGGCAAAATTATCTTCTAAATATTCAATAATTTTCAATTATTTCTACGTAAACATGTCATTCAAATTATCTCCTGCTGTGTGTAATTATCGGGGACAATGTTCCGTGTTGGAGATGACCTTGACGGAGACTCTTAATTCTCTCCTTAGTTGGTGACGTGTGTAATAAAAGTTCGTATTTTTAATGTTTGTTTTCAATCTTTTTCGAGGTTGTCAATCAGCTTGTTCACTAGTCTATGAATGGTTCAAGATTCAGTGATGTTGAAATAACGTTGGTCAATGCCAGTGATGGTCTACAAGAAAATCACTCCGATTCTTTTTTCTCTTTTCCTGTAAAGAAAAGATAAAAAAAAAAAGTTTAATCCAACAGCTTCACCCACTACTGAAATGATAAACACAAAGCACAGCCTCTAAAAACTCATTGATGATATAAAGCTTTGAGCAAAGATGATGCATTCATTTTGAGTGAGAAAAAGGAGGGAATCTTCTAATCATTTCAACTTTAGAACTCAAAAAGAAAGAAAAAGAAAACTCCTCCATTCCCCAACCTTCCTTTAGTACTTGTCATTCTCATTACATTTGAGTTTCATTTCTAATCCACAAAAATCTACCGAAAACAGACTCTTTACCTCCGAAGTAGGAGTAACGTCTCCGCAGATTTCACTTTGTGGGATAACACTGAATATGTTGTTCTAATCCACAAAAATAACCTAGAAAAATCTTTAAATACTTTTTTTTCAATGAGAATGAAAACATATCCTCAGGAGAAAAAGTGGTATGATCACTCTCCATCAGAGAAAGGAAAAAAAGAAAAAAGAATTAGAGTTTTGAGGTTCAAGTAGTCAAAAAAGCTTTGAAAAGAAATTTCTAAACAATTTTCATGGTGGTCCCAATTCAGCCTTGTACAAGTTTCAAGTAAATGTGATGCGTACAAATATATAATACTAATCAACAAAGAATCCATAAAAGAAACACTCCCAAATTCTTAGGCTAGGTTCTACCTAGTTGAAATGATGTTAAGCATAGCCACAATCTTGATCAAATACATGCAAGGCTTTGCTTTCAAGTTTTTTTTATGTACCATATTCTTGACTAAAAATGTCTAATCATCAAGTCAAACTTTAATTAGTGCTAGTGGTGGTAATTGGGTAGGTTAGGGCGGATTAGGACAGGGCAAGTCTTGACCTGTTAAGATGTTAACCCGCCCTGTCCCGTTTAGCATTTTTAAAAAATTTGACCTGCCCTGCCCCGCTCCGTTAAGTCCTATCCCGCCTTGCCCTATTTATGTTTATGAAATAAGACACAAACTTAGAACAGTCATAACTTTTTATCCGTAAGTCGGATTAATCCCCATAAAGTATCAAACTGTCGAGAACATAAAAAAATAGAACTTTTATTCAGCACAAACTTTCAAATTCTCTACTGATTTGTACAGTTTTTACGTTATACATTCTGCCCTTTCAAATTTCGGTTGATCCAAGACAGAAACTTTAAACAGTGATAACTTTTAAACCGTAAGTCAGATTTATCCCCGTAAAGTCTCAAACTTTCGATAACGGAGTAATCTAGAACTTTTGTTCAGCACAAACTTTCAGATTCTTTACCGATTTGTACAGTTTTTACGTTATACATTCTGCCCTTCCAGATTTCGGTTGATCCGAGGCAAAAACTTTAAACAGTGATAACGTTTAAACCGTAGGTCGGATTTATCCCCGTAAAGTATCAAACAGTCGATAACAGAGTAATCTAGAACTTTTATTCAACACAAACTTTCAGATTCTTTACCGATTTGCACAGTTTTTACATTATACATTTTGCCTTTCAGATTTCGGTTGATCCGAGGCAGAAACTTTAAACAGTGATAACTTTCAAATAGTAAGTCGGATTAATCCCCGTAAAGTCTCAATATGACCGTAACAGAAAGATGTACAACTCTATAAAATTTTATCCAATTCTAACAAGTACAACCCATCATAACAAATTATAATTTCACAATCCAAACTAGTTAGAATTTTCTAAAAATTATAACCTATTACATGCCCTTCCCTATTTAGAATTTTCTAAAAATGTGTTTTGACCTGTCCCGCTCTGCCCTGCCCGTTTAAACATTGCCCTACCCTGCCCATTTAATGTTTGACATGTCCTACCCTGCCTGCCCAGCCCATTTGCCATCCCTAATTAGTGCACAACACCAGAAACTAGAGTATAGTGTTATTACTCAGAAGAGGAACAAATATGTCATATCCTTCTTGAATCTTGAGCCATCCATCCCACTCAAACCAACCAAAGGAGAACAATGATTTAAGTACTACACAAGCAAACATAATAGCAAGTCTACATCATCCACATGGGGCAATATCTAAAGAATTGAAACAAGAAAGAATGCGAAAATTTCATCATGTTTTGATCCGTTAACCATGACCAAGCAACATTATGCAATCAATAATTTGCTTTTCGGTTTAGTCTATAAAAACATGATTGCCCGATAACTATCTCCAGGATGGTTTGAACTAAGCATCAGTGTTAATGACGACAGGCTGATGCTGAGACTCCAAATTGTCCTACATAATCAGGGTATTTACAAGGAGCAACCGTGGCGATGCATTTGAATTTCTTAACAAACTATTTGTATTCAAAGACTTACATGACTCCTTTGAAAAGGAAAAAAAGGGCTCATCTAACTCAATTATGAAGTGAATAGAACATAAAATTTACCCTAGGAATTCCAGGTCGTCTCCTCTCCACTGAAACATCTAGCTTCTCCCACACACAAGATGATGAGATACAATGTAACCACAGGAAAGGTTGCCTGTAACTCCCTGCCTCAAATGCATCGGACATCATAGATCAAGATGCCACACTGTTGAATTTAGCATCTACATTCTTGTTTATTTGTTGTACAAGAGATTTCACCCATAACATGGAGATGCAGACAAGACTTTAGGATGATCTCAAATTTAAAAATAGATTAATAAATACTATAACAATTCCTCAATCCCAAACAAGTTGGGGTCTGTTAAAATTTAAAAACAAGTTGGGGTCTGGCTCAATCAAATTTAAAAATAGATTAATAAAGATTTATATGTTAGTAGAATACAATATACAAAATAATAATAATAATAAAATAAAAAATAGTAGAAGTTCATTGTATTCTACTAACATATAAATCTTCGTTAGGCTAAACACCACCTAAAAAACATAGGGCGTAAGTAAAAATGTTAATATGATTAAAACATATTCTCAACTAATAGGTATCGCCTATATAAATCTTTTTCTTCCATTGTCTCCTATTTTTGCTAAATCTGCGTGGATCCCAAGAGATTGTCGATCTTTCGAGACAATTTCATTACAAGTGATTTTAGGCCTACCTCGCCCCCTTTTAACACCTTGCTCACCATGATTTCACATATACAGACCAATGCCTATGGTGATTACATGACCAAATAATCTCAAGCGACCTTATCTTATTTTATCCTCGATATGTGCTACTTGAACCTTATCGTGAATGTGATCACTTTTAATCTTGTCTAGTCTTGTATGACCACACATTTATCTTAGCATCCTCATCCATCTTACATTATATTCTTTGAGCATGCACTAGTTCAGGAGCATTGATATTAGTCAATAGTTGGCATATATTCACAAACGATGTAGCAGTCATTTGTGATTTAGGAGAAGATGCTCTACCACAATCAGTATTGATGAATTTCTGTCCATCACGTATGTACCCTATGTAAACACTAGTTATAATGCCTACATATGCACAAATCAGATTTTGGAAAACAACACAACTTTATCAATCACCATAATGCACATTTGTCTTTACAAATAGTAGAAGTCAAGTCATAAAAGAAAAGGGTAGTCGACATTACATATTCATTCCCGAATGCTGAGAATACTAGTCAGGAAGTTAATTGATTCATTCTCCCACTTGCAATTTGGCAGTCTCCTCAAGAAAATTTATAGAATTTAATACGACAGGCACCCAATTAGTAAGCACACATAAAACTAAATCTTTAACAAGGCTGAGAGTTCCACTTTGTGGGGATTCTTAACTATTGCAATTAATTCAAAATTTCATGAGGCTTTTATACAAAGAAAGAACTGTATAAAATCAGCAGTAGATGTTCATAAATAAATAAAATTAGTCTCTAAGGCTGAAACATCTTTTCCGTGTTGTGGACCTAAATAACTTTGAAGTGAAAAAGTTACCTCAGTAAATCCAGGATATCTATTCTTTTTACTTGTTTTGACTAGTGGTGGATTTGCACTGTTCTGCGGGGGCAAATTGCCATCCTCGTCTTTCCAAATGTTTTATCCTTTCCCCCCACTAAACTCCTCAACCTACAAATATAGTCAAACTTGTCCACTTTGACAGTAAATTTTCTAAATACTACAGATGATGCATCTGATTAGCTGCATTAATATACTGATACCTCGTACGACTTTTACACAAAGGAATTCAAAGAGAGAAAAAAAGCACCAGTAGCTTTTGTAAAATATTACTGATACTGTGTAATGAATTCATCACATGTAGGACTCTTGGACTTCTCTTATGAACTTGACAAAATAAAAACGTATCCTGTTCGCTCTTCCTTTATTTTTATTTTTCCTTTCAGCACTCTTTATGGTATATCTTACACACATATAAGACTGGATGTTATCTTATCATATATCTTAAAATCTTACCAAATCTGTTTTATGAATATGTTTGGCCCACTCAATGAAAATTCTAGATCCACACCTAGTTTTTTTTCTTCCCTATTTTTGCGCCTCTTCTGGGTATATTTGTTAAACAATCCTTGTGACATTGCATTCTAACAGATTTAAATCTCGTCTTCTCTAAAAACTAGCCAAATTTTCATTCTAATTGGATTAACTAAATCAAAATAAAAAATTTACAACAATTAGTTTCAACGAATTATCCCTCTTAAGGGTTAATTTCTTGAGCTGATAAGATAATATGTGGATTACAAAGTATTGATAAACGAGTGTATTATGATCTTGGGTTTACTAGTGCCATAGAAAATTCCACCGAAACCAGATTACACATGCTTCTTATCACATTAGCTGGTGCCTAAAAAAGTAACATTTTATATATGAGAATGATCGACGGTATGTTCTTAATTCACGTTTACTTTCCTCTATTTGACAAGTTCTACCTTGTCATCTAGCTAATATCTTCTCAAGTCTCAACTCTATTACTTATTGGGTTCTATAGTGCTAAGTCTTTGTACGAAGCTCCTAATGACAAACCTAGGTAGGTGGTAGCTAAGGAGGTCACCATCTCCACAATTGAACATTTGAGGTAGTTGTACAATGGTGTCCATCTCCAGTTCTTAAGGTTAAGCTTGAGCACTGACACATACTTAGAACCATAGGAGAATCTGTCTCAAGTACGTGAGTTGTGAAACATCAACAACACAAAATACTAGCGTATCATCAGCAAATAAAGGATAAAACCCAGTTCTAAAGGTTTCAATGTGGATACTGCACATATGAATTATACTAGTTTTAAGGACATTGCAAACTTCGTAACTACTAAGTTTACAAGCTTTTTGTGAAGAGAACATAGAGGATGATGATGTTAGGAAATCTAAGCAGCAATCCTATGCTTCAACACTAAGAACTACCCCCTTGAGGGTATCTGAATCGCCTTTCGTCCTTTTTGTGTTTAAAATTGCAGATCTCACTGCAAGTTACACGAGACCTCAAGAAGAAAGTTTCTATTTTTATTTAAAAAACACTAGTCAAGTGAATGCTTATGTCGATGAGATGAGCCATGAAATAATTAATGGATCAGATTAGCAACCAACTAAATTTGGTATCCTCCCAGAATAGGTTTACCACATATGAATTCAATGGAATATTGCTTAACAACAGAATAACACGATCCACAACCAACTTAATTTGGATTTTTTGATGATATCCCGGTGTTAGCATCCAACTCACACGAAAAACAAGAATTCCGTATATGAGTAACTTCGTAATTACTAGTTTTATATTTTTCCGAGTATAGAAGAAGTTTGTTTCCTCTACCTTATGCTTAGTGAATTTAGGTTGATACCCTACTTCGCCTTTGTTTTTCAAAGCTTTATGAAAAACTTTTGCTAACAAAATATGGAATAAAAAAGAGCCGTTTTATTTAACAAAAATTAAAAACTTAATTCTATATGCCCCCAAAGCTAAACTTTTCACAAATATTTATAAGAAATGATAACCACGAGAACGGAATGTACATAAGAATGGAAATACTATAAACATATTTCTAAAATTAATCACTTGATTTTTGTTTAAGAATACACGAAATATATATTAACACCGCTTCGGCAATTACCTAAAATTAAATTGAAAAAAAAACCTCAGATCAATCTTTTTGAGGAAGACATTATTAACAATCAGGTGTACTAAATTATCAGAGTGGCGTATTGTTGATGCACCTTATTGACAATATGGAGGTGAAAACTGAGTAGCAAAAGAGTAATTACCAGTGTGTAAGTGGCATCCAAATGACAGCTAAGTTGCTCTAAGACCTTCTCCTGCACCCTGCAACCCCATCTTTATTTACCCTCAACCTATGCATGCAATTCTTCCCCATTGTATTGCACATACTGCAGCCCATTTCAGAACCAAGGGAAGTTTGCTAGGAAAATGGTAAGACTGCTAGAAATAGGGAGCAGATTTTGGAGTACATAAGGGGTTGTAAGGGCTGATGAAGGATATGAGATTATGAGGGATGGACAAAAGAAAAAGGGGATTGAAGACTGGAGATCTATAGATTCTTAAAGATTGGTTGGTTACATTACTGAAAGGTCCAGAATATCTCCTTTTAAACAAATTAAAGATCAGCCAAGTGAAATAATCCAGGGTTTGAAATTAAGCAGTAGTTTGAGGAGCAAAGGTGCAAGTTGCCCTTCTGAAAAGTCTCTTAACACTTACAAATTGTACCAGCTCAACCTGATCTGGTAATTCAAAATTATTTCTAGCTCCCTTTCTAACTGGATTCATGTAATAAAGAGGAATCATTTAAAAGATAGACAACCATACATACTTGGTATGTGCTCAACTTGTATCTTTTAAACTCATGAACTTTTGTTTATACTGAGACTCCTGGAGGACACTTTTGAAGCTACACCTGCATTAAAAGGCTAATGTGCTTAACCAGACCAAAAAGAAGTTGGCATACCACTCATTTTTCCTCCCACTGTGAAGCATGAATGCTTTAGTCCATTGCTCAATTTCTCAAAATAATAGATAGAAATGAAACACCAATAATAAATAAATAGAAATGAAACACCAATGTCTCAGATGTTCTATATCTGCCCGAATACTTGACCAAGCAAGATGTCATAATGCTGTAAGAACCACACGAGTAGGAATTACAGCATGCATGAATGGAGGACTAAGAAGACAAATTGCATATGGAAAAAGCAGCTCTACTCATATACATATATTTTGCATAAAGTTTTTATCAAACTACCAATGAAATGAAACATATATGTTCATGAGATCAACAAACTGAGATCCATGAAACCAGAAATCTAGTGGGAAGCGTTCTAGAGTCAAGTGGACCTTGGAAGGACCAACAGTCTAAACTTGGTTGATTTATGCAATCTAGGTAAGCAATGGATACTTTAGAAAGTGAAATTATAGGTATGGAAGAGTTTTTCCTAAACAAACAGGCCTAGATAACCAGCCCAATCCTATTGATGGAGATCAGACATTCTAGGTTTAGCAGTGTTGTTGAACAATCTTTGAACAAAATGGGTAAATATAGACACAAAAATTTGCTTGTCAAGCACAATATGATCCAAAATCTTTTCTACTGTGGGTTCAGAATTACATGCACCACAACGAAAAACTAAGGACAAAGAGCAAATGCCCTAGATTTACAGTATAAAATAGTTGAGCCAATAGATTGGATTGCTGGTTGTGCATGAAGTATTCACTTCCACAAAAAAATAACTGATGGGAGCCTTGTTTGTAGGAATTTAATGCAGCAGAAAATGTTGAAATTGAAACTGGGATACTAGAATCATATGCATAAAACAAGAACGTGGATATGCAAGAAACAGGAAAATACTTTGTCAACCACCAATTCATAAGTAGCACCAACCCTGGGGTATAATCATCTGGCAAGGAATTATGTGTTGCATTGACTGAACCTTGGAAGGGAAATGTTCTTTCTTTTCCTTGTAGTCCATGGGTTTGGTTGAAGAAACCTTGGATCGATCAGAACTTGCGGGTGGCTCAGTTGGTTGAGCATGGGGCTTCCATAATGGAGGTCTCAGGTTCGAAACCCCTGCCTACGACAACAGGGGATTTTCCTTCCGGGTCGAGCTCATCGCAGGGGTTTGCCTAGTGCGGGTTATCTCATGGGTGGTTTGCGGGATTTACTCTGTGCGCACCCAAAGGGTAGCGGCTGTGGGTTCCCTTGTCATGAAAAAAGTTCCCATTGCAATTGTCTTAGCCATTAGCTTTAAGGTCATCAAAAAATGAGGTCCATTACAACTTTCCTCTTCACAACTCAATCTCCTTCAGAATCAAACTTGAACCAAGTGATCTATACAGAAAACTCTAAGTCATCTTAACAATCTAAACTACTCCTCCAATCCCCCACCACCACACAAATATACATACATACACACAGAATGGGCACAATCCCCTAGTTGTTCAATTCACCTAAGTTGCTAATACTTGTGGGCGCTGCCATTATACAATTAGCATGAAATAAAATGCCATAATAAACGCTTGAATAAAGAAGATTAGAAAGTAGTAAAAAGGTGGCCGAAAATGGTATGTTTGTTTTGAAAAATATTTCTTTTACTTTTGACTTAATTGCAAGATGGTACTTATACAACACTAGAAGTGGTAATTGAGCCCTCCTAATTCTCAACACTTGGATTGATAATCCAAACCAACCTCATTCTGTTGTTTGTTATTCCTTTTGAACATAGAATGGATCAAGAGTCCTCTTCCTTAGCATTATTCTTTTATGATTCAAATTATGTTAACTTGTTTTGGATCGTGAATATTCAATTTTAAATAGAAGAGTAGCGCATTATTATTAATAAGGAAATCCCACACTCATTGCATACAACTTTGTTGATTCTTCCTTTTTAAACATTGACCCTTTTGATTTGCTCACTTTCTTTCCCCATCCAAATACAACTAGCCTTTTTTAAAAGGAAAAAATAAATAAATAAATGACCCGATTATATGTTACATATAAGAGGGTGTCTATTGGTCAATGTGATGTATTGCCAATATTTTCACTTTGAATTTAAGCAAATAATGGAAAATGAACAAGGATTCTCTTTAACCAAGAGAAATACATCAAGGATCTAAAATAATCGAATGGACATAGTTCTGTGACCTTTTGTAACGAAGCCTAAAATTTTGCTTCCTACAGCCTAAAAAATTAATTATTCGAAGCAATTTTAGTTTAAAAACTAAAAAAGAGGAAGAAATATTTTCCAAACAAGGAGCTACCACAAATAAATAGTTTTATCAAGCTTGTTCACTTGCTAATCTCTGTTTGCACCTTCTCAATGAAGCTAATCATGGACTCTAGTCCTTTTTCATCTGGAAAAAAAGAAAGAATAAGATGGTATTTGTCAACGTTGTTAAAAGTATACTGAAAATACTACAACAAACAACAGCATACCCAGTGAAATCCCACAACGTGGCTTACCTCTGTTGAAATTTTACCTAGTGGGATTGTGTCTATCCCGTCCTTAATAACTTGAACACATGGGGCCCCGCATGTCGGAAATATTATTTCCATACACATGCATACGTCGTACAACGTCTCGCTAAATTTCAAGTAGTGAAAGAGATGTTGGTACACATGTTAAGTGTTCTTAAGGCATGTAAGAATGAACGATTATTTGGCCAAATTGATGAGTCTCCCACGTCGGTATGAGAAAAGAAGAAATGTGCAAAATACGAAAATTGGGGAAGAGCCACGGCGCCGTAACAGGGCCTTGGCATCGAGCCACGACGAGTAAGCGTCGCGGCCCCGCCAGACAGGGCAGCGGCGCCAGTCGTCCAGTGACTCGAGTTGGTCTCGGCCTATTTGGCGCCGCAGTGTGAACTCATTTAGAGGCCATGAATCTAGCAACCTTTGGCAGATTCTAGGCACTCTTTGAAGTGTTCAATACATCCCCATTTCGTGCATTCACATAACAAGTGAATGGCCATGTTTGCACTATAAATAGAAGTCTCAAATTACTCTTGAAAGATGATCCAAATCGGAAAAATACTTGAGTGTTTCTTCTTCTAGCAATCTTGAGTTCTTACTTCTTTTAAAAATTCACAAGTGTTGGCTTGTACTTGTAAAGTTACTGCTGTTTTATCTTGGTAGGCTATTACCCACTATCCGTAAGCCAATATATACGGGGTAATTTTACTTTAAAGAGAGAGTGTCATCACTCGACTCGGCAAACATTGTTAACATTATTTTGTCTATCCTTTTTCAGTTCTTTCACCCATATTCATACACAAAATTTCCAACAACCTCTACCTTGATAGGTAGACCGGCTGTTTCCGAGAAACTATCGGCTCAAGACAGAGTACAAGCAAAACAACAGCAAAAGCAAAGCAAGAGAAACAGTCAGACCCAATCTTGATATAGTTAAAGCAATATGAAAATGATGGTATCAAAGGAAAATACTATTAACATTAAATGAAGTTAAATTAATAAAGTATGTTAAGAAGCTTACCAAATCTTGGTATAGTGTGGCCCCTAGGATGATGAATCACAACTGGATGAACAAATGATTCCAAGAGTTCCATCCCATATTTCTTTAGGTAGTCTTGCTCCCCTAATTATCCATTAATAGCCCGTGAATATATTCTCCATTTTCGTTTTTTTCCACAATCAATCAGAGGAAGAAAAAACGTTTATCTTGTCCCTTTTCTTTAAATTGTTTTGGTGTGTGAGTGGTCCATGATTACGATTTTAAAATCTTTTAATTTTTCTTTAATGTACCAAAGAAAAATGCGGTCCATGAATAGTACTAAACTCTGCACCTAAGTGGGAAGAACGTTTTTAAGGCTGCACATGTTTTTCTGAGTGTGAAGAAATAAATTTACATACTATTAGATCATAAAAAAAATCATTACAGTAACAGTCCATAATAAGTGTGATTGATAATCCGAAAACAAGAGATGTAATTTGTTAAAATACAATGAGAGTTTTAGAGAAAATAGGTGTATATAATCAGGTCCGAATTTTCTACATGTTGAAGTTCTGCAGTTAAACAAACATTTTAAAGAAACAAAATAATGTGTCGTACTACGTTTTGAAATAAATAAAAAGAATCACACTACGTCTACTTTAAAACAACCAAAGAATAAAACATACAACGTGTTGACAATTTGTAGGGACAGAAAGTACCTAAGAAGTGAATGGAGGGGCATGTAATTGCTGATGAATAAGCTTTTTCAGCCAGTGGTTTATTCTGCAATTTTGCACCTCCAATTATTATCACATATTTTATTTTGGGCACCTTCGTAAGTCCCACTCCCTGCCAATACATCATGTAATCATCATTAAGCTGCGGAAATTTAATTGAACACCAATAATAATATGATTCAAATTGTGACATATTGATCACTGACGGGCTCTCGAGGCGATCAACATTTTCATTCTACACACAAAAGAAGACATCAAGAATATGGGGAAAGCATTTCTAATGCCTAATCTTTACCTTATCCTGCAACCCAGGCAATGCTCCAGAAATCATTGCCCCCTAAATTGTACCAAAAGACACAGATACTCAGAATCAGATTGTGCAAATTTTCTATAAAGATAGTACATGTATCACAAATTTGAAATGTGAAAAGTACTTAAAAGAGTTCAGAATCAAGAAGAAATGCAGAAAAGGAAGAGAAAGAAAAATTACTCTATATGGTAACTTCTTAAAAATAGATTTTCCCTCAAACAAAATCAATATCAAATTCTTCCAAAAATAAACCCCAAAAAAAATTGTACTACCAAATTTATCCAAAGAGAATAAGGAAAAATACCTAAGAAAAACAAAATTCTGGAAAGAAAAGATTAAAACTATACCTGGGAGAAACCAAGAAGACCATCGAAAGGTCCATGCTTAATCATGCACTCTTCTATGTATGCAAGACATTTATCAAAATTCTGATACTCTTTCAAATCCTGTATTGAAAAACTGTAGTAATAAATAGGTGTGAATAACTGAAAGGATAAACAAAAGTAGTTCAGTGCAATGTTTGCCGAGTCGAGTAATGACACTCTCTCTTTAAGGCAAAATTACTCCCGTATATAAAGGCTTACGGTAAGTGGGTAATAGCCTCGCAAGATAAAACAACAACACTTTCTCAAGCAAAACCCAATACTTGAGAATCCTTATAGAAGAAGCAAGAACTCTAGATTGCTAGAAGAAGGATAAAGACTCTCAATAATTTCAGAATTTAGGATTGTAATGGATGATGTTAAATCTGAAAAATGAGACCTCTATTTATTGGTGCAAAATGATTATTCACATGTCATGTGAATGCAATAAATGGATTGCATAGATCTCATCAAAAGACACCTTGATCATGCCAAGAGTTGGCTGATCTTTGGCCTTTTCAATGAGTGCAAAAAACTTTTTGATTTTCGGGTTCACTGTATGTCGAGCGCCGCGGCGCTAAATAAGCAGTCTTTGATCATATGGCCAGCCTTGCCACAATGATGACAGTTGCCTTTGAATTTTTCAAATCACCATTTAGGAAGGCTATCTTAACATCCATTTGATGGATTTCAAAGTCATGCAGTGCTGCAATGGCAATGAACACCCTTATGGAAGTCATTCTAGATATTGGGGAGTACGTATCAAAGTAGTCAAGGCCTTCGGTTTGTCGGTATTCTTTAGCTGCCAACCTAGCCTTGTACTTGTCGATAGATCCATCAGCTTTGTACTTGCGTTTAAGTACCCACTTACAACCTAGTGGTTTATTTCCCGGAGGAAGATCAACCAACACCCAGGTGTGATTTTGCATGATGGACTCTATCTCATTTTCCATAGCTTCTTTCCAAAGCGGTGCTTCTGGAGTTGACAATGTCTCTGCAATTGTCCATGGTTCATTCTCAACCAGATAAGCTAGAAAGTCTGGCCCAAAAGATTTCTCTTTCCTGGCCCTTTTACTTCGCCTAGGTTCAGCCTCAGGACCAGTTGGATTCTCATCCACATCTGTATCCATTTGGTCAGAATCGTCAGATTCCGGGGAATCATGACTTCTTTTGCGCGAGGCAACTTCATTTTCTTTTTTAGGAAATATTGTCTCAAAGAATACAACATTCCTTGATTCTAGTATTGTACTCTTGTGAATATCTGGTATATTTGATTGTGTACCAGAAAGCGATAAACACTACTGTTCTTTGCGTATCCAATGAATATGCAATCTACAGTCTTAGGTCCTATCTTGACCTGTTTTGGTTTAGGTACCTCGACCTTAGCCAAACAACCCCATACCCTTAGGTATTTGTAAGAGGGTGTCTTTCCATTCCACGGTTCATATGGAGTTTTCTCCTTGCCTCTGTGAAGGACTCTATTGAGAATCATGTTAGCAGTAAGAACTGTCTCTCCCCACATGTTTTGTGCAAGGCCGGAATTGAGAAGCAAGGCGTTCATCATATCCTTTAGTGTACGGTTCTTGCGTTCAGCAAAACCGTTTGACTGAGGAAAATATGGTGCAGTTGTATGATGAATTATGCCGGATTGGACACAGTATTCCTCAAACGGAGCTACATACTCTCCCCCTCTATCGCTACGAATTGCTTTAACTCGCAGGCTCAATTGGTTTTCAACCTCAGCTTTGTAGCGTTTAAAGGCATCAAACGCTTCGTCTTTACTTTTGAGTAAGTAAAGGTAACAATACCTTGTGCTATCATCAATGAAGATCACAAAGTACTTGTTCCCCCTCTAGTTTGAGCGAACTTTAAATCACAGATGTCCGTGTGTATAAATTATAGAGGGGCGGTATCTTGTTCTACCAAACGGAAAGACAACTTGGTAAGTTTTGCCTCTACACATACCTCACATTTAGATTGAGAGTTTATAGCGTCAGACGGCAACAACTCCAACTTTACCAATCGTTGAATTGATTGATAGTTTACGTGTCCCAGTCTATGATGTCATAGACTGGACGACTCAAGCAAATAAGAAGAAGCACTTTCATTAATGTTGTGGATTACAGACATGGCGTTTAATTCAAAAAGGCCTTCACATGCGAATCCTCTTCCTACAAACACACCTTTCTTAGTAATAACAAACTTGTTGGATTCGAACACCACTCGAAATCCAGCTTGAACTAAAACTGTACCAGAAATCAAATTTTTCCGAATGTTCGGAACATGCATGCATTTCTTCAGCTTGAGGGCTTTGCCGGAAGACATCTTGAGTACTACAATGCCTTCTCCTAACACATCTGAAGAAGCATTGTTGCCCATATATAGCTTCTTACCGGCAACTTCTGCATAGGTGGAGAAAGCATTCCTCTCGGAGCATATATGACGGGTCGCACCCGTATCTAACCACCAATGTTTGGGGTTTTCCACCAGATTTGCTTCTAGCACTACGACTGAGAAGTCTTCAATCATATCGTTGAGGGCTTTGTCTTCAACAACGTTGGCCTTGGCTTTCTGCTTACCTTTGGCGCCTGCTTGCTCGCGCTTGGTGGCGGCGATCTTTGATCATATGGTCAGCCTTGCCACAATGATGACAGTTGCCTTTGAATTTTTCAACGGCCTGAGTCTTTCCATCTTTCAGAAATTTTCGTTTCTTACTCGGATTCCCTTTGGTTTCAACCAAGTTCGCCTTGACCTCGGTTGTTTGTTTGCCTTTGGACAAGGTCTTCTTGTTATCTTCATGGATATGAAGCTTGATGACAAGTTTTTCAAAACTCATCTCCTTGGATTTGAGCTTGAGATAGCTCATGAACTCACTCCACGAGGGAGGCGGTTTTTCAATAAGAGAAGCGACCAAGAATGATTTGTTGGGCTTCATACCTTCTAGATCCAAATCATGGATGATTAACTGGAACTCCTGCACTTGTGACATGCCTGACAGATTTGTCATTAACCATCTGAAATTTTAAAAAAAATTCGACGATAAATTTCTTAGCACCCGCTTCATGGGCACTGTACTTCTTCTGCAATCGATCCCACAAATCCTTGGCGGTATTTGTTGCACAGTATACCGTGTAGAGTGGATCACATAGTCAATTCAGGATATAGTTCCTGCATATGAAGTCATTTTGATTCCAAGAGTCAAACTTCATCATCAAGCCATTAATAGCCTGGGTACCTTGGCCCACCTCAACCGTGTTATCGACTTGAGTGTCCATCTCATCTCCTATAGCAGGAGGATCTTCAGTTAGGCATCTAGCCATACAATCCTAAATTCTGAAATTATTGAGAGTTTATCCTTCTTCTAGCAATCTAGAGTTCTTGCTTCTTCTATAAGGATTCTCAAGTATTGGCTTGTGCTTGAGAACGTATTCTTGTTTTATCTTGGGAGACTATTACCCACTTACCGTAAGCCTTTATATAAGGGGGTAATTTTGTCTTAAAGAGAGAGTGCATCACTCGACGCGACAAACATTGCACTGAACTACTTTTGTTTATCCTTTCAGTTCTTCCATCCCTGTTCACACCTATTTATTACCACAAAAACAACAACAGTTAGTCTGTTACTCCCTCCGTCCCAATTTATACGAGGATTGACCAGTTTTGGAAGTTAAACAAATCTTTGTTTAACTCAATTTCAAACATAGATTCTTCGAGTATTTTATAAAATTTACATATTCGTAAACTACATAAAAAGTACTATAAGTCTGAATAATTAACAATTCATGATATATAAAAAGCATTGGAGAAAGACATAGTTAAAAAAAAAAGATGTTTGATATGAGGGGGAGTATAAAATAAAATAAAAATAATTTCTCTTTTCTTTCACAGTTGGTAAGAAGTTAAGCCTGTAACCTTATTGAACTGGTACCATTCGTAATAAGGAGGGTCAAAGATGCCTTCGACTTCAGATTTGCCTTGACAGGGAGAAGGTGCATCAATAAAAACAAGATCCAATTTTTCCACCACTTGACTTGGCCACTTATCAAATATTTGCTTCTTCAGAATTGCGGCACTGGTTCGAAATCCATGAAGGCAAAGAAATCTGGGTTTCCTCTGGATGGTGTTGTTGTTGATCTTGGCAGTACCTTCACTTCCCATGGTGGTGACTGGTGTGTGATGTACTGATGTCTGGTGATAGATATTCATGTGAAAGAGTAAGATGTTTTGTTTTAAGAAAAAGATATATAACAAATGCTTTCTTAGAATATGTTGGCATCAACTTGAAAATTGGCTATACAAAGAAAAGCAGAAGCCTAATTTTTTACTTAAGTGATATACTTATTTGAATACCATTCCACCCCACCTGGAGTGAGGGTAGGGTCAGTGGTGATTAGGGTGCTAAATGGGTCGTTTGGACTGAAGTTGAGCGGATCAAGATAGACTATAGTTATAGATGGGTAATGTCCAATCCGTCCAAAATTTATATGGGCTAAGATGGACGGTTCAAGATGGACTAAATGATGGATCATAACCAACTTGACTCATTACTTTTACAACTTTCAAATTTACCTTGTATGATGTTATTTTATTTTATATGATATTTGATTTTTCTGTATCTTTATTTTTAAAATAAGAATAATATTTTTAAGAAGTTTTCATTTTTTATAAAAGCAAAAAAAATATGAAGTCGAAATTTGAGGATGGGGTGGGGTAGAAGGGGTAGGTGTGGATAAGGGCGGGGATAAGAAAAAAATCATATTTCTTTATAAATTATTTATAAAAGTAAAAAAATATAAAATAGAAATTCGAAATGGGGTGGGGTGAGGGGGGTAGGGGCAGATGGGGTAAGAAAAAAAATCATATTTCTTATAAATTATTTATAAAAGTAACAAAAAATATAAGATAGAAATTTGAGATTAGGGTAGGGAAGGTAACTTTTTTTTTATAAAAGTAATAAAAAATATGAAATAGAAATTTGGGGATGCGGTGGGGAGGTAAGAAAAAATTCCATATTTTTTATAAAAGTAAAAAAAAATACGAAATAGAAATTTGAGAATGAGGTGGGGGTGGAGGGGTAGGTATGGGTATGGAGTAAGATTCATATTTTTATAATTTTTTATAAAAGTAAAAAAATATAAAATAGAAATTTGAGATTGAGGTAGGGGAGGGGGTAGGTAAGATAAAATTTTATATTTATAATATTTTTTAATAAAAGTAACAAAAAATATGAAATAGAAATTTGAGGATGGGGTGAGAGTGGAGGGGGTAGGTGGGGTTAGGGCGGTGGGGTGAGGTAAGAAAAAAAATCATATTTTTTATAAAAGTAAAAAAATATGAGGATGAGGTAGGTGTGGGTAGGGCGTGGAGGGGGGAAATCATATTTTTTATAAATTGTTTATAAAATTAAAAAATTATAAAATAGAAATTTGAGATTGGGGTTGGGGGTAGGGGGAGGTACGAAAAAAATTTCATACATTTAATATATTTTTTTATAGAAGTAACAAAAAATATGAAATAAAAATTTGATGATGGGTGGGGGTTGAGGGGGGGGGGGGGGGAGGTAAGAAAAAAATTCATATTTTTTATAAATTATTTATAAAAAAAATAGATATTTGAGAATGTAGTAGGGCGAGGTAGGGCGGGAGGCGGGGTAAGTAGAAAATTTGATAATGGGGTAGGGCATGGGGTGGAGGGGTAGTGGTGGTATCAGAGGGTTCAAAATATAAAAAGAATAACACACGAACAAGTCAAAGAAATCCAATATCTACTATATATACATAATAAAGAAAAACTTTTGACCTTATAGATACGGTGTAAATTTTTGCCAACAGATTCAGATAACCCCTTGCGCTAGTAGCAAATATAGAGCATAGTTTACGGATTCACGGGAGTCCAATAGTTTTTGCGTAGATTTTGTATTTCTTATTAAAATTCATTAAATATCTTATATTTGTGTGATCGTAAACCTAATTATTATATATTAATTTTAGATAGTTATAGAAATCTACTACGTCTCTGTCTTGCACCCCTCTAGCTCTGTCCCATGTGAGGTTATTCTCTCATATTCTAGTCACATGAATTGGTTTGATAAGCAAAAGGCTCTAACATATATGGAGTTCAAGAAGAAGGAACATCAAATTTCATAATTTTAGCCTCGCTCTAAGCTTGCCTTGCGAGGACCAAAATATTCCATGCTTCCATCTTCGTTGATTGCTCGCATCGTGAGGCAATCCACTAATCCAGGACGTAATTTTGGATTTTTAAGTTGTAACGAATTCCAAGAAAAAATTCTAAAGTTTGAACGGATAAAGATTTAAAAATCATTACTTGATATTATAAATTTCAGAATTGACATGAGTGCAATATGTATTTGATTTGTAGTATGTAACATTCAATTGAAGCATCAAAGTTAAATCATTAACTTCAAATATTTTCATTACATTTGTCTCAGTGTGATGAAGAGGTATATACACCACTCATACAAGTGGTCCTAGTATTTCACAAGGCCAACCAAACAGAAGTGTGTGAACTATTGGATGGGCATGAGTTACTCTTATGCTCTGGTGAATTGGATATTGCAATATCAATCTATTTTGAGGACCTAGATGCATGCATCCACACTTTGGAATCTTTCTGAGATCCTTTCCATAGGCATGTTTAACTGCTACAATCTTCTGATGGGAATCACGATAAATTAAGCCTCTGGAACACTTTTTCCTATGGCAGTAATAGAATTACACTCTCTTTTTCGTTTCTCTACTTATATTCAATCATCGTTCTTTCTCTCCCATTTGATTCAGCTCTCTCTTTCCTTGACTATCCTTTCTTTCATTCCATCAAACCCTTTAGTGATCTATCCTTTCTTTCACGAAATATATATTAACCCCGCTTCACCAATTACCTAAAATTAAATTGAAAAGAAAAACTACCTCAAATTAATCTTTGTGAGGAAGACAATTTTTAACAACATCCTCACAATAATGAATGAGGGAGAGAGAGAAATATTTTGAATGTACGGTGATAATGAATGAGGGAGAGAGAGAAATATTTTGAATGTACGGTGATAATGAATGAGGGAGAGAGAAATATTTTGAATCACAATAATTCTTTTTCGTTTTTTTTTTTTGATGGTATCAAAGCAAGTGGTGATTAAGATCACTCTCCTCTTTTTTTTTTCTTGTCTTCAGTCTATTTTTTTTAAAAGAAAAATGGTTGAACCAACTCTTGAGACTCATGTTACTCTTGCAGTTGGGAATACTTCTGAAACCATTAATTCCTCTCATCCTTTTTACATAGCGCCATCGGATTCACCTGGTACCCTGCTCGTTAATACTATTTTTGATGGAAAGAGTTTTGGGGGATGGAAAAGGGCTATATGGATTGCCCTCCCTGCTAAGAATAAAACAGGTTTCATTGATGGAACTACCGCTGAACCTATTGTTGGATCTGATTTTCATGCTTCATGGTCTAGATTCAATAATATGGTTATTTTTTGGTTATTAAATTCACTCTCAAGGGACATCTATGAAAGTGTCCTATATTATCACACTGCTAAAGATATATGGGCTGAACTTGAAGCCAGATTTGGACAAAGTTCTGAAGCTATATTATACCAACTTCAAAAAGAACTTAGTGACCTTGTGCAAGGTTCATTTGATGTTGCAGCTTACTTCACCAAAATCAAACGTTTGTGGGATGAATTAGATACCTTGGATTCTTTTATTCCTTGTTCTTGTATTTGTTCCTGTGGAGCAAAAGAAAAAAATATAAAATTTAAACAAGATGAAAGATTAGTCAAATTTTTGATGGGGTTAAATGACTTTTTCTGTGGGGCAAGTGGAAATATACTCATGATTTCACCTCCCACTATTGCTAATGTTTATGCCCTCTTGGTACAAGAGGAGAAACAAAGGAAAATGCAAAATATCCCTAAATTTCCTGAAGAATCATCTTTTTTTGCTGTTACACAACAAAACACCACAGGACAAAGAAATTTCATAACTAACTATAGAGTACAGAGGGGAACCAATGACAACAAGAATTCAAATTCTGTTTGCAAGTATTGCAGAAACCTGGACACTCTATTGAGAAATGCTACAAGTTACATGGTTTTTCACCAAACTTTAAGTTCACCAAACAAAGAAATTACCAAAAATATGTTCAAAGCAATGTTGTGTCTTACAATGAGGATTCTGGAGAGACTTTTATTACTGCTGATCACTCTAATGAGCAAGGAAAACTACTTAGTCCAGAACAGTTAACTCAAATCATGCAGATTTTGAAACAAGTGAGAACAGAGGATCAATCCACAAGTTCTGATGTCATAGCAAATGCAAATTGTGCTGGTATAAAATTAAGTTCATTCTCTTTAAATTTCAAAGTTGATTTTTCAAAAATTGATGTTTCAAAATTTACTAACAAAACTTGGATCATTGACTCTGGTGCTACAGAGCACATGAGTTACATAAAAGAATTTTTTATCAACATGAGAACTCTTCCCTATCCTGTCTTTGTCAAGTTGTCAAATTCTCAAAAAGTCTATGTTTTCTCAGTATGGATCCATTAAGCTATTTTCCAATCTTACCATACATAATGTTCTCTTTATTCCTAGTTTTCATTTTAACCTTTTGTCAGTCCACATATTATGCCAGCAACTTTCTAATTTCATGATTTTTTCTCCTTTTCATTGCTATATACAGGGCCCTTCAATGAGGAGCCTCATGCTGCTTGGTAAAACCCAAAAAGGACTCTATCTTCTCAACAATAGGATTTCATGAGCTACTTTACTTCCAAGTTCTAGTGTCAAGTTGCCTAGTTATGTTGTTAATTCCCTAAAGGATGTTTTATCCAGTTTCAATTGTAGTTTAGTTTCAGATGTTAAGAGTAGACTATGGCACCATAGATTGGGACACATGTCTTTGTCGAATATGAAGAATATCAATGAAATTTCTTTCAATGTTTGTTCTAAATTTGTATTTTCTTGTTCCATTTGTCCATTAGCAAAGCAAAGCAAATTGTCTTTTTCTAACAGTAATATTGCCACTAAACAAAGCTTTGATCTCATACACATTGACACATGGGGACCATACAATACACACCTACCTATGATGGGTATAACTATTTCCTAACTATATTAGATGATTTCACTAGAAGTACTTGGACTTTTCTATTGTCTACTAAGTCCAATGCATTCTCTGTTTTAAAATCATTCCTTGCAATGGTGGAAAGGCAATTTGGACAAAAGGTGAAAATTGTTAAGTCTGACAATGCTTGGGAATTAGGATCAAGTTTCGAAACATCTTCATTTCTTTCTTCTCAAGGCATAATTCATCAAACTTCTTGTGTTGCCACACCACAACAAAATGGTGTGGTTGAAAGGAAACATATACATTTATTAGAGGTTTGTAGAGCCCTGTTATTCCAATCTCATCTTCCAACTAAGTTTTGGGGGGACTGCCTTTTGACAGCCACATACTTAATAAATAGATGTCCTACTAAAATCTTGTCTTTCAAAATACCTTATGAGAAACTTCTTGTCACCCTCCTACATATTCACACTTAAAATATTTTGATTGCCTTTGCTTTGCATCTACTTTATCCCATGGAAGGACAAAATTAGAACCTAGAGCACAACCTTGTGTGTTTATTGGCTACCCTTTTGGAAAAAAAAGGATATAAGCTCCTTAATATACATACCCAAAAATTCTTTGTTTTTAGGGATGTGGTATTTCATGAGGAAATATATCCTTTCAGTTCATTAAAAGACATTGATTCTATTTTCCCTTTGATGGACATTAATGATAGTTATAATCCCGATCTCTTAAATAGTCCACCAAATTCAACACCTTCAGACATCTCTCCAGAACCTTGTCTCCCTAAATCACCAAATACTACAACACATTCCCCTATTCCAACTCATTCCTTACCTCTAAGTACAATTCAAAATTCCACTGTTTCAAATAACCTTGATCCACCTGAAGAGCCTGAATCTACATTAAGGAGATTGATGCGCGGTAAGATGCACACACTTTAAACGCAAGTGCACGTTATCGTGACAAGTAATATAGTCTTAGTAAGACCGAATATCGTCCACAAGGATTAGGGTTCAATTATCAACTATCTATTTTTTTGGTATCTATTTGGTAAATTGATATTTCGAATTGTTGTTTATAACTACGAATTATAAAAGTTATTTAAATATAAAGGTTTACTTCAGTTGTGATGAGAATAGGGCTTCCATGTATCCTTACTATCCGCTTATGCTACTTACTAATGCATTAACTTATGGTATTCTTCTTTTGGAGAAAGCAGGTTTACGAAATCGTTTTATACTCCCGTTAGGGTTATATAAACACTCGACCCAATGTCGCGCCTTACCTACCTTTCGGTGATAAGGATAACTCTATAGGAGGATTAAGAACAAAACCTAGTTGGCCAAATCGCATGATGCGCAAAATTAGGGTTGTTAAGCCTCATCAACGCTACATAAATAATTGAGGTATTTTCATCCCCGATCGAGAATGTCTACCCAACTTACAACGTATTCACAATCCCCTTTGGAATCGATTAGAAATCATATAGTGATAATTAGTTGTCAATTAATTACCAAGAATTCAACTCAATTATTGGATAGATCTCACAATAAGAAAAATAACCATAAGCGTCATTAATTTATAACATAAGTCTCTAGCAATTCAACATGGAAAGCCACATAAGAGAATTAGTTCCTAGCCGTTGATATGACAGAACTAATTTCATGTTCATCATACAAAATAGAAATAAAGAACAAGAAAGGGAAAGAAATTACTAAACTAATGGTATCGATCTCCAAGCAAAAGTCTTGTGTTGTGCAGAAGGGAACCAAAAAAGCGCTAGGGTTCTCCTTTTATAAGCATGAACCGCCTCCTCTTTTCCTTGGTGTCCGCCCGAATTTCGTCAAAGAACTAATTTTTCAGCGTCGGCGCGCGCCTGCGACAGCGCGCTGGCCGGAGTTCTGCAATCCGTCGGGTGTTTTGGCGCGCGGCCGATATCTGCATGCGAAGCGCGCGTACTGCATTCGTAGCTCGCCGGATGTTTAAGCGCGCGCGGCCTGCTTTCTTTGTCACGGCGCCATGTGCAGGTCTTCGACCTCTACGGATAGTGGCGCCGCGTACGCTGATGCGAGGCGCGCGTGCGCTAGTGCAGATTTCACCTCGTTCGCCACTTTCTCTGTTTCGGCTCGGCGTCTCCTCTTTTGCCTCTTTTAGCTCCTTTTCCGCCATTTGGCCATTTTAACCACTTTGACTCAATAGAAAGGAAAACTATCCTGTCTGACACTTATATGTGCAAAATGGGATAAAGACTAATTAAAATCGACTCAAGGTGTATATAAAATACACCGATCAAATACCCCCAAACTTAACATTTGCTCGCCCTCGAGCAAAGATAGAAAGAACGAAATAAAAGACTCAAAGAACGAAAAATAAAAGACTCACTGCCATTGATTACTTTTGCTGCAATAGTGTTAACTAGAAAAACATGAAGGTTAGAAAAATAATATGCAGGAACATATAGCATGAAATTTTCAGCACACTAAACACATGAAGCTAAATATTTCGCAAACTCATATTCATCATGCTTAATGGAAGTCAATATACTAAATCATGCATGTAAATTCAAGAATTCCTATGGCATGCTTACTTGCTATTCTCCACTAATTCTGGATATGCATAAAAGAGATCTTCAGGACTTTAAGGGTTGTAATGTAGGCTTAGGTAGGGGTTGGTAAAAATAGGCATTTAGGCTCATTTTTGTGTACCATAAGCTCTTTAGCTTTTCAGTATTTCCCTTTTCTTTTTGTTCTTTTCTTCATTTCGATTCTATCCTTCCCCTCTTTTGTTTTGGGAGAGTGAAGTATCTAATAATGAGGCTTTGAACTTAGGCTTTGCCTATTTCTTATTACTTTTGTATTGGGGTCTGTGACTTATTCACTCTTTTGTCTCCTTTTTAACACAATGTATTCCACTATTTCATATGTTCCTTATGGTACAATTTGTGGGAATATAGGGTGTCGAAGAAGTTTCAAATTTAGGCTCGATGGGTGACTAGGGATATTTTTAAAGTGCGGGATAGAAAAGAATGATAAGAATTGGCTATCAAAGAAATGCACAGTCATCTCCCTAACATGCATATCCTAACTATTTAGCCTCAAATAGCAAGCAATCATAACACATAAGTATTTATCATTTAACATGCATAACTCAAGCGATAGACTCGAATAGGCAGTTACGTGAGTTTTTGGCATATCTAACCTAAGTGTTTAGATAGTTGCTTCAATTAGTTACATTATTCCACCTTACTTCACTAGGTGTTTCTAGCAACTACAAAGATACATGATCTTTGTGACGATTATGACTCGAAAGAAAAAAAATTGGTGTCTCAAACATAAACATTAAACAATCAATAAGACTTAACTAAATCATAACATGAGACACAAATAAAACACCCGAACTTAAATCACACATTGTCCCAATGTGTGTAGACTCAAAGCGATAAAAGAAATAAGACACTTACAAACTTTGGCTAAAATGGTGGTGGTGGCGGTGGATAATGCATCGACTATTGGTTGAACAAGGAACTCAACTCGTTGATTTGTTGCCTTGTTTCTTGCTGTCTTTGTACTACTGTGTCCAAGGTCTGCATCATCCTCATCTGATTTTGATACAATTGCTCCATTGTGGGCGTTGGAGGTTCTGGATTCCCGCTTCGGCGCCGCGGCCCTGCTTTTGGCGCCGCGACGCCCAATCATCTGCGCTCCTTCGGGACTTCTTGCGCCGCGGCTCCTAAACTTGGCATATTTTCTGGATTTACGCGCGCGACCACGCTCACCCAGCGCATGGCGCAAAACTCTGCGTCATTCGATTCTTTTAGCGCGCGCCCGTGCTATCTGGCGCCATGGCTACCGATTTTTCGAAATTCGGCTTTTCTTGATTTCGCCGCCCGGTTTATTTCCCTGTACCTATCAATCACAACACAAACACAAGAACCCAAGACCGTGAGATTGTTCTAGACAAAATAAAACAAACTAAAGACAGAAATTAAAATAACATAATTGAAAACGTTGGGTTGCCTCCCAACAAGCGCTGTCTTTAACGTCTTTTAGCCGGACGCAAGTTCTTTAGCCTTAATAACCCTGGGGTGGATTAAGCCCCCAACCAATCCATTTCCTCCACATTTGGCGTTTTCTTTTTCTTCTTTTCTTTTTAGCATTATCAGTAAGGGGGAGTTCAGGGATACTTACCTCCTTTAGTGGCATTTCAGCAAACCATGCCTGCTTTCTTGGGCTCATCGCTCTTTGGTTGACTTGTATTGGCTCGCATGGGGGTTTGATGGTGCTGATTGCAAAGCACCCACTCATTGTTGGTGGCTCAATGACGTGTTTAAAAATTTAAACACCATTTCTTCATTCTCCACCCTTAATGTTAACTCTCCTCTTTCAACATCAATCAACGCTCTCCCCGTTGCTAGGAATGGCCTCCCCAATATGATAGGGATTTCCGCATCTTCTTCCATATCAAGAATGATGAAATCTGCAGGAAAGAAGAATTTTCCTACTTTCACAATTACGTCCTCAATCTTGCCTCTTGGATGAACCAGCATGTCTTGTCGGCGATTGCGAGCTTCTTGTGGTTGGTTTGGCCTCACTGACTCGATCTTTTAAATACCGACAGGCGTGATTTATACTCGCCCTAAATCACACAAAGCTCTGTTGCAAGTCACTCGCCCGGCTGTGCAAGGTAGTGTAAAGCTTCCGGATCCTTTAGCTTTGGTGGCAACTTTTACGCAAGATAGCACTACACTCTTACATTAGTGCTACTATTTAAATACTCTGCCGACTTTTTCTTCTTCCCCAAATCTCCTTCATAAACTTGAAATAGGAGGGCATCTGCTCTAATGCTTATGAAAGGTATGTTGATATCTGACTTTACGAATGTCTCAAAAATTTGGAGAATTGTTTATCAACCGCCTTTCATTTGTAGTCTCTGGGGAAAGGGATCTTCTCTGTATACTCTTCTCTGGAGTTTTCTCTCTTGTTGGGCTAGGCTCAATCACCTTCTCTTTCTAACTCTGCTTTCTTCAACCATCTTGGTGAGGTATTCTTTGCTCCAATTGTCTTCCACTTCTCAACCGTTTGGCTGCTCATCGCCGGATTTACCTCTGTATTGCTTGGTAATGTCCACGTGGCTCTTTGTTTACTGTTTGCTAGTGACCCACTGTGTCTCAAGTTTGAATGAGGATCTAACACATCATGAAGCTGCGTGCAGGCGTTGGAGTGTTATCATGTACTTTAGCTCATCGGCTTTTCTTCTTGAGCCGGTGCATTGAGCTGAGGTGTGGGGCTTGAATGAAGGGTTCTTGATTAGCTCTGCGATTACGATCGGCCCCTATCTCGGTCGATGCCTGATGCGGATTCTGCGCCCGCGTGCAGTCTCGCCTGCGCCGCGTTCTGCGCGGTCTCCCTTTCCATGAGAAATTTGGGTGATTCCTCCATCTGGATTATAAGTGTTAGAGTAGGGGTTGTTCTTTGCCTCGATAATTACCTATGGCTTGACACTCTGCTGCTCCATTGGTATATTGTTGGGATCATTTGAAGGACACCTATCAAATGTATGTGGGCCACGCATATCTCACATCTTTTAGGCATCTGCATCGCGTTCATCGACATTTGTATGTTCTTTGCTGTTGTTTATTAGAAGGGCGGCCACTGGGCATTGGCGATAATAGCATCTATTTCGTGGACTCCCATTTCTTCTCCCATTTGTCGACCTCTCTTAGTGACATGGTTGTTAGTGGCCATATCTTCTAATAACTTCATGAGCGTGGTCATTTTCCTCATGAATGCTCCACTGTTCTTTGCATCTATGATGGTTACGGTTTATCTTGCTCGGCCGTTGTAGAAGATGTGGACCAAGTTCCACACTCAATGCAATGGTGTGGGCACTTTCTCTGTAGATCTTTGAACCTTTCCCAAGCTTCATATAAGGACTCTCCATCCGCGGTAAAAGTTGTTCAACTCACTCTCGGTTTCTTTGCTTTACGGGGAAAGAACTTGGCTAGGAATTTACGTGCATTTCTTGCCATGTAAAAATCGAATCGGCAGGAATTCAACCATACTTTTGCTATATCCCTAAGTGAGAAGGAAAGAGCCTCAACTGGCGATCATCGATGCGCCGTTATATCGAACGTTGCACATAGCTCCAAGAAATTAGCTATGTGCGTATGTGATCCTCCGATGGCGATCCTCCGAATTGCACCATCTGCATGTACCGTACTCAAAATTGCGGTTTTATCTCGAAGTTGTTGGCTCTGTGCGGGGAGCCTAATGCGTCTCGTGCTCCATTTACTCTTGGCGACATAGTCTCCCAAACTTCTTTCGGCTAGACTTGGACTCTCTCTTCCACGTCTATCGGCGCTTGCTAGGTATTCTGGATGGGGTTGATTCTATCCTAACCCTTCTCCCATCCGTTGTTGTTACGACGCCGTTCATCTCTATGAGTTGCAATCCGATTCTTTCATTACATTTGCGAGTTTTCTCAATTTACGGATTGAAGGGAACAAGAGTGTGCTTCCTCTTCTCCTTCGCATAAACCGACTTCCGAAATAGATCAAAGCATAACAAATCACGGCACCTCGAATTTTCAAAAGAAAAACGTAAAAATTAAAAATTAAAAATTAAAAGAAAAGTTAAAAACCAAATTAGAAATTAAAAATAGACAAATTTGATATTGAACTATGCCTAATCCCCGGCAACAGCGCCAAAAACTTGATGCGCGGTAAGATGCACACACTTTAAACGCAAGTGCACGTTATCGTGACAAGTAATATAGTCTTAGTAAGACCAAATATCGTCCACAAGGATTAGGGTTCAATTATCAACTATCTATTTTTTTGGTATCTATTTGGTAAATTGATATTTCGAATTGTTGTTTATAACTACGAATTATAAAAGCTATTTAAATATAAAGGTTTACTTCAGTTGTGATTAGAATAGGGCTTCCATGTATCCTTACTATCCGCTTATGCTACTTACTAATGCATTAACTTATGGTATTCTTCTTTTGGAGAAAGCAGGTTTACGAAATCGTTTTATACTCCCGTTAGGGTTATATAAACACTACCCAGATGATCGCACCTTACCTACCTTTCGGTGATAAGGATAACTCTATAGGAGGATTAAGAACAAAAACCTAGTTGGCGTCGCGCGATGCGCAAAATTAGGGTTGTTAAGCCTCATCAACGCTTACATAAATAATTGAGGTATTTTCATCCCCAATCCAAGAATGTCTACCCAACTTATAGCATATTCACAATCCCGCTTCGGAATCGATTAGAAATCATATAGTGATAATTAGTTGTCAATTAATTACCAAGAATTCAACTCAATTATTGGATAGATCTCACATAAGAAAAATAACCATAAGCGTGCATTAATTTATAACATAAGTCTCTAGCAATTCAACATGGAAAGCCTATAAGAGAATTAGTTCTAGCCATTGATATATGAGAACTAATTACATGTTCATCATACAAAATAGAAATAAAGAACAAGAAAGGGAAAAGAAATTACTAAACTAATGGTATCGATCTCAAGCAAAAGTCTTGTGTTGTGCGAAGGGAACCTCAAAACCGCCTAGGGTTCTCCTTTTATATGCAAACCGTCTCCTCTTTTCCTTCAGGCTGGCGTAATTTCGTCAAAAGACCTAATTTTTCAGCGTTGGCGCGCGGCCTGCGACAGCGCGCACGGAAGTTCTGCAATCCGTCGGGTGTTTTGGCGCCGGCCGATATCTGCATGCGAAGGCGCAGCTGCATCTTACGTAGCTCGCCGGATGTTTAGCGCGCGGCCCTGCTTATCGTTCGGCGCCGCGTGCCAGGTCTTCGACCTCTACGGATAGTGGCGCGCGCCACGCACTGCGAGGGCGCGTGCTGCCGTCCAGATTTCACCTCGTTCGCCACTTTCTCTGTTTTCAGCTCTGGCATCTCCTCTTTTGCCCTCTTTTAGCTCCTTTTCCGCCATTTGGCCATTTTAACCACTTTGACTCAATAGAAAGGAAAATTATCCTAATACAACACTTATATGTGCAAACGGGATAAAAGACTAACTAAAACTGACTCAAAAGGTGTATATAAAATACACCGATCAGAGATCCACTAGGTCTGTACACACCGCAGCCTATCTCCATGACTATGTTTGCAATTCTATTCATTTTTCTGATGTCACATCTTCCTGTTTTGCATCTACTGTTTCTGCACATCCTTTCTCTTTCAATACTTTGTCTGATTTTAACAAGTAATACCACAATTCTCTTTCTCAAATTTTTGAACCTAAAAGTTTTTCACAAGCTATTTTATATCCTGGTTGGCAGGATGCTATGACAAAAGAGCTTGAGGCACTGATTACAAATGACACATGGGAACTTGTTCCATTGCCCTCTGGGAAGAAAGCATTGCCTTCAAAATGGGTCTACAAAACCAAATTGTATTCTGATGGGTCCTTAGATAGACTAAAAGCTCGATTGGTAGTTTGAGGTGATATACAAGAGGAAGGCATCGACTTCACTGAAACTTTTAGTCCAGTGGTCAAAATTACTACCATCAGATGTCTACTTGCAATAACCATTAAAAAGGGTTGGGGACTCTATCAATTGGATGTAAATAATGCGTTTATTCATGGGAATTTAGATGAAGAATTTTATATGAGATTACCATCTGGTTTGCAAGTGACTGATCCTACACATGTGTGTCGTTTGAAGAAATCTTTATATGGTCTTCGACAAGCATCTCGCCAGTGGTATTCAAGACTAACATCAGCTTTGAGTTACAAAGGATTTCATCATTCTTTAAACGATTATTCAATATTTTATAAATGTCATGATTCGTCTATTTCCATTATAGCAGTCTACGTGGACGATATATTACTTACAGGAAACAACAAAGAGGAACTCGATGATTTAAAAACTTTTCTGGATAATGAGTTCAAGATAAAGGATTTGGATGACTTACACTACTTCTTGGGGATTGAAGTTATCCGTGAACCTCAGGGGTTGATTCTCAGTCAAAGAAAATTCATTTTAGAGTTGTTGCATGAGTATAACTGCCATGATCTAAGACCTGCTACATCTTCTCTTGATCCCACAATTAAATTGTCAGCTGAAATGGACACCCTTCTTCCAGATCCATCTTTCTATCGACGATTGATTAGTCAGTTGAACTTCTTGACGCACACTAGACCAGATTTGAGCTTCTCCGTACAATGTCTAAGTCAATATATACAGAAGCCACATCATGGACATATGATTGCGGCAAAACATGTACTTCGATATTTACTCGCAGACCCTGGTTTGTGTATTTTTCTCAACAACACTCCTTCATTTCAATTGCTCGCCTTTTGTGATTCTGATTGGGCTACGTGCCAAGATACTAGATGATCCGTTAGTGGTTTTTTCATCAGTTTGGGAGGAAGTCCCATTTCTTGGAAATCTAAGAAACAACCATCTATTTCACTCTCATCGGCCGAAGCTGAGTATAGGTCGATGAGAAGGGTTGTTGTTGAACTGACTTGGCTCGTTCGCCTTCTTTCCGATCTATCTCTCAAACCCTCACTTCCAATTTCACTTCAATCGGACAGCCAAGCAGCGATACACATAGCTAAAAATCTTGTCTTTCATGAGCGGACGAAGCATGTTGACATTGATTGTCACTTCGACCGCCAACAATACTTAAATGGCCTAATTTCTTTATCTTTCATTCCCTCTTCTTCTCAAGTGGCAGATCTGTTCAC
This sequence comes from Przewalskia tangutica, assembly GCA_029844215.1. NCBI lineage: Eukaryota > Viridiplantae > Streptophyta > Magnoliopsida > Solanales > Solanaceae > Przewalskia > Przewalskia tangutica. Next base: position 90,199,027 of record CM056736.1, on the reverse strand, counting down.
TAAACCTCATCCTGGACCTTCTCACCATTTTCTTTTAAACAAGTTGGGGGTTCGTATCTCACCCTCCAACTTGAGGGGGGATAATGGAAATAAGAAAATGAAACTGGTGTTAAAAGAAAGAAGAGAAGGAGACAACACGTAAAGAAGAGGGTTTATGGGGATGTTAAAAGAAAGAGGAGAATGAGACGCGTGTAAAGTGGATTCATCCCCATTTCCTAGAAGTTTCTTATTTAAAATCAGATATTCGGATATTTATTTTACACTGTAATTTTATTTTTGAGTAGTTAGTTGCAATTAGACCAATAAACATAGGACACATAGACAAGTTGTTAGGAGTAGCATTTTTTTTCTTCTTATATATATACATGTACAGTGATAATGAATGAGGGAGAGAGAGAGAAATATTTTGAATCACAATAATTCTTTTTCGTCTTCTTTTTTCCTTGATGTTCCTGGTAAATAGAAGCGGAACTAGAAGAAAACTTTCTTTCACTTTATGGATAATCAATTCATTTTCAAATATAGTTAGGAGACTTTACCCAAGAAATGAGTCAAAAAATGTAAAGATCGGAACATGGGAATAGATTTGATACAAATATGGACTACCTATTTCAATTATATTTTGGTACATCCATGAGGTTCCAGTTAAAATAGATGGTTGTATGTCTTTCATAGAGAACCATGTTTTTGTACAGGTTCTCTAGTTTTTGTATACCACTTCTATACTACATTGATACAGTTATTATATTATTCTTTTTTCGAAAAGCAACATCATTCAACTAGTTCTTTAAATTTCATGCTTGGAAGGTGTAGAAGATGTGATTACAAAAACACATGTGCCTTAATTCATAGTTAGTTATGGTAGTATGATTAGTTATAAAAGTTGTTGAGTTAGTTACAAAGTGGTTAGAATAGTTATTAGTCCAATGGGTTGTTAATGCAATTAGATATACTTGTATGTATATACAGACTATGTACATGTAGAATAGGTATACGTGTATATATACCTAGTAGCATAGATACCAATGTAATTCATTTTTCATTTCTCTTAATTCAATATACAATTTTCTCTTCTCTCTCCGTCTCTCTCCCTTCTCTTCCTGCAAACCGCCTTCGATCTCTCTTCTCCTCTCTCGTCTCTTCTGCTTTCTTCCATCTATCTTCCATCTGCATTCATTCACACATCATGTAAACTGGTAATTCAACATGGTATCAGAGCCAATCAATCGAAACTATGGAAGGATTCAGAAGAAAAACATATCTGAATTCAGAGTTTTTTTGGATGCATGCAATAAATTTTTAACTAGATCGATAAAATTCAACTAGATCGATCTATTACTGAAGTCTGGATTGATTGGGAATCACAATTGAAGAACATCGAACATCTATATGGAGGCGATTGTCCGATTCGATGTACAATTGCGAATGGTGAATTTTCTTCCTGCTTTTTAAATCGTATAAAATTGAGGTTTCTGCGTTGAGAATTGAAAATCACACATACGTGATTGTGGAATTCAATAGACATGGAAACTCAAGAAGATAGTATTTCAAATACAACAGCGACGACGGTCACAGTCATCGACCACAACCATCCACTTTATCTGTTTCCATCAGATGCACCGGGATCCTTAACTGTTGGTGTAGTACTGAATGGAATGGATAATTATACGATATGAAGTAGGGCGATGAAATTGGCGTTGCTTGGTAAAAATAAAATAGGCTTCATTAATGGAACTGTTAGGAGAGAATCGTTTGATGGTGAACTTGCGAATCTGTGGGATAGATGTAACGCGATTATGGTATCCTGGTTGATGGGCAATGTGAGCAAGAGTTTGCTTACGGGAATGTTGTTCAATTCCAATTCGTACACAATATGGGAGGATTTGAAGGACAGATTCGACAAGATCAACAGTTCGAGAACTTTTCAGTTACATAAGGAAATATTTACGATGAGACAGGGCACTATGCCAGTGTCTATGTATTACTCCAAGCTTAGAGACTTGCGGGATGAATACGAATCGATCATGCCACCGCCTAACTGTTGTCTGAAGTTGAAGGAATCCATAGATCACACACAATATCAAAGGATGCTTCAGTTCTTAATGGGACTGAGTTATAGTTACAGCCATGTTAGAAACCAAGTTATCATGATGCCTAAAATACCTAATTTGAATCAAGTATATGTGATGGTTAATCAAGAGGAGAGCCAAATGATAGTTGCAGGATCGACTAGAATGGCACATGATACAATGGAGTCACTGGCAATGCTAACAACTAGGAGTGAAAATGTGAAGCAAAGGAAGCCTTATAATCCAAATGCGATGTGCGATTACTGTCATGTTAAGAGACATTTCAAGATAGATTGCCTCAAGTTAATTAAGTGTGACTATTGTCACAAAACAGGCCACGTACATGATGATTGCTATCGACTACATGGATATCCAGAAAACTTCAAAGGAAAGGCAAAGAGGGCAAATATGGTGACAAAAGTGCTTGAAGAAACTGGACAAGGAAGACAGGCTAATGATGCACCATACCAGCAGTATGTAAGGCAGAATCAGAAGCAAACTCATAACCAGTTACCACCAAATCACAACCAACATTTGCTCAACATGATCGATCAGTTCACACCAGGCCAAAAACAACAACTGACCAACATTCTCAATAATACAAATGCAGCAGGACAGCCTAGTGCAAGTGCAAATATGGCAGGTATACTCGATACTGATGATGCATTCATAAAATGGATATTAGACACAGGTGTGACTAATCATATGGTTAGTAGTCATGGATGTCTACATAACAACGTATGGTAGAAAATGCAGGGAGAGTACACTTACCTACTGGACAATCAACAGACATCACACAGGTAGAAGATTGTGACTTAGGAGGAGGTGACACTCTTAAAAATATTTTATGTGTGCCTTCCTTCAAGTTTAATCTCATGTCTATCTCAAAAGTGACAAGAGAACTGAAGTGCATTGTCTCTTTCTTTCTATACTATTGCATATTTCAGGATCTCTCGTCTGGGAAGGTGAGGGGGATTGGTAGTGAGGAAGATAGTCTATATGTCCTGAGCTGGGGTGTACAGAATAAGGAGGAAAGGCATCAGAATAAATGCTTGGCAGTAGCTAAGCAGGTGGATACGACTACATGGCACCAGAGATTATGTCATGTGCCTGTAGCAGTGATGAGGAAGATTTCAGAAGTAGTTTCAGGTTTTAAAAACAAGACTTCTTGTATTTTGAGTAGTTGTGAGGTATATCCTTTGGCTAGACAAAGCAGAATTCCATTTTCTGTTAGTTCTAGCATTACAACAGCACCTTTTGAATTACTTCATGTGGATGTATGGGGACCATATAGAGTCGAAACATATAATAGGATGAGATATTTTCTAACCATTGTGGATGACTTTTCTAGATGGACTTGGGTCTTTTTAATGAGACTTTAAACAGATGTAGTCACATTACTGAAGAACTTCTTTGTTGAAACACACACTCAGTTTGACACTAAAATCAGGAAGATAAGATCTGATAATGGAACTGAGTTTTTCAACCATAATTGCAGAGAATTGTTTCAACAATATGGTGTGTTGCATGAAAGTTCTTGTCCATATACACTACAACAAAATGGAGTAGTGGAGAGGAAACATAGACATATACTTGAAACTGCTAGGGCTACCAAAATACAAGGAGGTATTCCTGATAGGTTCTGGGTCATTGTGTGGAAGGGGCAGTGTACATCCTAAACAGAATACCATCCACAATTCTGCAGAATAAAACACTTTATGAAACACTTTACAATAAATGTCCATCACTTTCTCATTTGAGGGTTATAGGTTGTTTATGTTTTGCAACCATTTTACCTAGACAAGACAAATTTAGTCCTAGGGCTGTGAGAGTTGTTCTTATGGGATATGGCAATGCACAGAAAGGCTATAAATTGTATGACTTGAAAAATAAAGTAGTTTTCATGAGTAGAGATGTGGTATTCATGGAAGCAAAATTTTCATTCCAAGATACAGAAGTTGACGTGGAAATACATATTCAGTCAGGAGATCATTTCAACTATGATGATCTGGTTTCCACACATAGAGTTGTAGTTCCACAACAGGACTCAGACATCTTGCAAGATACAAAGAAAGTGAGATTCCAGAATTGATGAGTTAATGATAATTCCACCTATGACTCGTGCACTTGCAAGATACATCAGCAGATGAGGCTCCAACATTTGCTGAGTTAGCAGTTAATAACAACAATGATATTCCTAAAATTCCAAGTCACAATGATACACCAGAATATATGCCAAACATAAGGAAGTCCACTAGAACAAGTACACCTCCCATTTGGCATAAAGATTACATCACTCATCAAAGATCCAACACTTGCTTATATTTCATATCAGATGGGTTGTATTATACAGTATTATCATCTCAGTACCAAGCATTCTTGACACAGATGTCTTTGGAAGCTGAACCAAAGAATTATTCAGAGGCAGCCAAGGATGACAGGTGTGTTGCTGCAATGAAGGATGAAATTCAAGCATTGGAGGACAACAAGACTTGGGAGTTGGTCAATATTCCACCTAATAAGAAGGCTATTGGATGTAGATGGGTGTACAAGATCAATTATAAAACAACAGGAGAAGTTGAGAGATTTAAGGCTAGACTAGTAGCAAAGGGATATAACCAAAATGAGGGGCTGGATTATCATGAAACATTCTCCCTTGTGGTAAAAATGACGACTGTTAGGGATGTTATATATGTGGCAGCTGCTAAACATTGGGTCATTTATCAAATGGATGTTTATAATGCATTTTTACAAGGGGACCTATATGAAGAGGTCTTTATGAAGTTGCCAGATGGTTTCAACACTGTAGGAGGACAACCTAAAGTGTGTAGACTGCTCAAATTTTTGTATGGTTTAAAATAGGATTCTAGACAATGGAATATAAAGCTGACCTCAGATTTAGTCTCTTCAGGTTTCCATCAGAGTAATCTGGATTACTCTTTGTTTACCAAGCATCAGAAGGGTAAGCTTGTGGTAGTCTTGGTATATGTTGATGACTTGTTAATCACTGGCAATGATCAGCTGCTTATTCAGTCCACCAAACAGGCATTGAAAGCTGCTTTCAAGATCAAAGATTTAGGGGAGCTCAAATACTTCCTTGGCATTGAATTTGCTCGAAGCTCTCAAGGAATACTTATGCATCAGATAAAGTATGCCCTGGAGATGATTTCAGATTTAGGACTAGCAGGAGCTAAGCCTATATTATCCCCTGTGGAGATGAACCAGAAACTCACCACTGCTGAATATGATGCATTCCTTTTATCTCAACCTTCTTCACAGCCGCAAGACTTACCATCCGCATCGCCATCGGATTCTTTATCGCGATCCTAGCTTACATAAGGCTCATCGTGGTGCTCCTATATATTACTAATATCGACCCGATATTGCTTTTGTTGTACAACATCTCACCAATTCATGCAGAGCCCTAAACAATCTCACTTGGAAGTTGGATTAAGGTTGGTAAGATACATTAAAAGCCTCCGTGGTCGTATTCTCCTTCGCAGTTCGAGTTCTTCACGCATTGCATTTTTGCGATCTTGATTGGGGTTCGTGTCTCAACTCTGAAGGTCTATGACTGGCTACCTAGTACTATTTGGAGACTCTCCTATTTCGTGGAAATCAAAGAAACAGACTATGATTTCCAAGCTCACTGAGGCGAATATAGAAAGACTTGCAGCCTTTAGAATGGTGGTTTGGAGCAAATGATTATTTTCATAGTTAGGAATCGTGATTCTGTTACCTATTTCTATCTACTCAGATAGCAAGTCAGCCATACAAATTGTTGTTAACCCTGTTTTTCACGAGCGTACAAAGCATATCGATATTGATTGTCATTTTATTCGGGAGAAAGTTAAAGATGGTCTTGTACATATTACTTACGCCCTCTGAAGCGACTGCCGATCTCCTACGGCGGTCTTAGTATTACTCAACATTCATACCTATTATCCAAGCTAGGGATGAAGAATGTCTTCATATCCCCTAGCTTGCGGGAGGTGTAGAAGATGTGATTACAAAAACACATGTGCCTTAATTCATAGTTAGTTATGGTAGTATGATTAGTTATAAAAGTTGTTGAGTTAGTTACAAAGTGGTTAGAATAGTTATTAGTCCAATGGGTTGTTAATGCAATTAGATATACTTGTATGTATATACAGAGTATGTACATGTAGAATAGGTATACGTGTATATATACCTAGTAGCATAGATATCAATGTAATTCATTTTTCATTTCTCTTAATTCAATATACAATTTTCTCTTCTCTCTCCGTCTCTCTCCCTTCTCTTCCTGCAAACCGCCTTCGATCTCTCTTCTCCTCTCTCGTCTCTTATGCTTTCTTCCATCTATCTTCCATCTGCATTCATTCACACATCATGTAAACTGGTAATTCAACGGAAGGGACCTACTAGACAATATGAACTATAATTCAAAATGCCAATCTTGCAGCAAACCCAAGCCAGAATTATTTATATTGTGCGACAAATTGGGAACTAGTGATAGAAGACATTGCAACAAGCATCAAGTAGCAGGATAAACATCGGATCCATCACAGAGAAAGTAGCCTGTATATTACTGCTTTACTGAGAATTTAAACAGTAATATCATAATATTCCTCCTCTTCACATCCATATGAATCATTTAATCTTGTATCATAGGATTAAGAAACCTATTCTTGCACAATGTTGAGCTCATAATTAAATGGCCCTAGGGTCCACTTTCAAATATCCACTAAATCGCCGTGTAGTAAACCTTACTTCTCATTACAAATATCTGTTAGGCACTCGCTTTAAGGCCAACTAAACTGAGGTCTATTACAACTTCCCTCTTAACAAATCAATGTCCACCAGAATCAAATTTGAACAGGGACAAAAAAACTTGAACTACATGATATATACATTAACTCTTAAGTCCTCTTAACAAACAAAGCAACTCCCCCATCCCCATCACTAGTTCACTACACAAAAGCACATACATTATACATACAAACAGAACGGCTAATTCAACTAAGTTGCTAACACTTGTGGCCATTGTAGCTATAGAATTTACATTATAATGTTAGTGAAAGCGTGAAATAGAATGCCATAATAAAGGAACCCATTGCCCCTCACAAGGTCAACCAGCGGCCCAAACTGGTTTCTTATGTTTCCTTTAGTGAATTTGAACGGATGGAATAAATTTCTTTCATTTAACTCTATTTGGACTACACGAAGTAGAGTGATTTCATTGGGTATGTTGTTATTGTATTTAGATTCCGTTTGGTATAAGCTTATTAAAAAGAGCTTATAGGCTTTTTTAAATAGAGTTTTTTCAAGTAGATCTTTTATCAAAAAATTGTTATGTGTTTGGTTGTCAATAAAAAAACACTTTTATACAAAAAATCAAAAATTTTAAGTCATTTTACCTCTACTTCAAAAAACAAAAATTTTGGACTTTTGGAATAAGTGTTTATTTAAAAAAAAACACTTATGAGCTTAAAATAAGCTCAACCAAACATCTATTAATATTTTAACAAGTGTTTATTTAAAAAAAAAAAACTTAAAATAAGCTCAACCAAACACACACTCACTTAGTCACTTGTGTTGGAATGTGCTTATGGTTTCGTTTGTGAGGAATTCTAACTTACTTTTTTGATTTATTTTTATTATTTTGATTTTAAAATAAATTTAAATGTATTTTTGTATTTGGGTCATTCAAACAAATGCTCCTATTTTAGGATGGTCTTTAATTTTTGTCCCTTAAATTTGTGCTTTTTAATTTTTACTCTTCGTCATTTTTGTCGCGACATAATTAGAATTTAGTAAAACATAGTTAATATTTAGCTTCAACATATATATATCATAACAACCCACAAATTATGTCGGATAAGACATAATTTTCAACACTCAATATAATCTGAAAAAATATATAATTTCAGATTCAGCGGGCATAGTTAGCGTTTAACTTCAACATATGTTATCATAACATCCATGCTGAACGAGATAAAATTTCAGTTTTCGATGATAAAAATGTTACAAAAACTATGTGTTGCGAAATAGATCTGAATATTTTTATAAAATAAATAGCAGGGGTAAAAATTAAAGACTACAAATATAAAGGACAATCTGTGCAAAAAAATGTTTTAACTTTACCCAAATACTACAAAAATGCTTAAAAGCATCTAATATAAGCCAATCCAAACAGGCTCTTAATTTCCAACGAGTACTTATATAATATGAGAAGTGGCAATTGAGCCCTTGTAACATTAAGCAACTAGATATATTGCTGCTCTCAATACTTGGATTGATAATCCAAATCAACCCACTGCGTTGTTATTTCTATTGAACATAAGATGGACCAAGAGTCCTCTTCCTTTGCACTATTCTTTAAGTTTCAAATCATTTTAGCTTGAATTTGGAGGAATACTGAAAAATAGATTAAAGGAAATGTGAATATTCAATTTATTTTTTTTGATAATCCAGGTCTCGGGTGGTCTTAAATGCACATATCGCTAAGACTGCACAAGAAATCTTACAGGCTCTGGAGGCGATGAAACCCGTCCTTAGTCTCCACCACGTAAATCGCGAATGTACCCCGCGTTCGATGTCGATCGCTACCAACGGATCAATACTACAGTCGACACTATGCGACTTATGCGGAGGGAATTAAACATACACTGCAATATGCCCGCGCGGTTAAGCTAGCAGGCTTTAATACGAGACATATGCCCCGGAGATCAGACGAGTAACTCATTATTAGTAATAAAAATCAAATGTTAGACAAATTACATTTCTATGAAAACTTAAATACAAACATTAAGTTTGAGACATTAATTATATATTTGCCTACATACAAATTCAAGGTGATCGGAATAGCTGGGCAAAATAATTATTAATCAAAATTTTCAAATTGGATTGACCAAGTATATACTTGGAGGCAAAATTCCTCCTTTTTCTTGTCTAACATTTCGCCTTTACTTTCAAGTTAAGACATAAATAAGCCGTCATCATTTTAATTTAGTGATGAATTCCTTGTAAGTATATATTTTTGGAAAGATTGACATTTCTTGTCAGTCAGGGCCCAGCTAAAGCGTGAAACACTCCGCCTGGGGAAAGGTTGGTCATAAATTTAGAGAGTTTGCTTCTACACGGAAACGAAGACCTTTGAGAACAAATATTGAACCGGGAAGACTTGCTACTTTAAAAGCTAGGCTACGAACCTCATAGGTGCCAAACTCCTTATATATAAGCAAGTAAACTACCTTTCCGAGAATTTTTCGGATTTCGAGCACTAAAAAAAGAGAAATTTTGACGTTTTCTCGGGTATTTCATATCATAATCAACTTCTCAAGATATAACGTTATTGATTTGATCTCACAATACACATACTAAAAATACACTGAAATGATCCAAAATAATTAAATGGCATACTGCTTGCTGTAAATACAATAGCAAGGCCATAGTTCTGTAATCTTTCTAATAAGGCCTAATGTTTTTCTTCCTCACAGCGCAAAACTAATTATTTGAAGCAATTTTATTTTAAAAAGATATTTCCCAAATGAGGAGCTACCACAAAAAAAAAATAGCTTTATCAAACTTGTTCACTTGCTAATCTCTGATTGCACCTTCTCAATGAAACTAAGCATAGACTCTAGTCCTTTCTCATCTGAAAAAGATGGTATTTATCAATGTTGTTAAACAACACTTAATATAAGTATTAGAACATTAAATGAAGTATGTTAATAGTCTTACCAAATCTTGGTATAGTGTGGCCCTTAGGATGATGAATCACTACTGGATCAACACATGATTCCAACAGTTCTATCCCATACTTCTTTAGGTAGTCCTGTTCACCTGCAAATTGCAAAATCCATTAATAGCCAGTGAATATTGTATTCTTAATTTTTTTGTTTATCCTCAACCATTTAAAAAACAATTTTCTTTTTCCTTTTTCTTTAAACTGTTTTGGTGTGAGAGTGCCAGAGTGGTCCATGAATACGATCTTAACATCTTTATTACAGATAACTTTCCATAATAAATATAATTGATAGTCTAAAAATAAAACATACAACCTGTTATAACATATTAAAATACATTAAAAAATTTAAAACTTTTTTGAAGTATATTAATTAGATCCGAATTTTCTACATGTTTTTGGCCATAATATGTCGAAGTTCGGCAGCCGAACCCACCCCCGCCCCTAAAAAAGGCATGATGAGTGTGTTTTTGTCGGGTTCGTACACGCAACGGAATTTGAAAATTTATGTTTTAAATCCGATATGGCGGTCAAACTGTAGTATGATTATATAGTGTAAAGCACAAAGTAAAATGTAATACTTCGAACGAAGACTTACATTTTGTAGCAATCTCGGAATCTTTAAGCTTTTGGTGTACGCTGAGGGTGTGCACGCAAATGTTCCTCGATTTGCAAGTTCTTAAACTTTGATGTAATTTCTAACTCTTGGAATGCTAAGAATTCCAGCAGAGTTTTAGAAGAGAATACTCTATTGGTTTAGATGTGTAAGAAATGTGAGGGGAACCCACTTATTTATAGCTGAAGAGGACAGCTAGGGTTCCCCTAATGGGTCAGCCCATTAAAACCTCAGCAGACTGGGCGAGCATTCGGACCCACTGGACGTGCTTTTGGCGCCGCGGCTTGAGTTCATGGCGCCGCGGCCCTGTCCCATTTTCTGCCTTGTTTTCATTTCTTTCTAATGGCTCGATAATCAACCGAACATATATATAATCTCTAATTACATCCTTGAATCGACGGAACATTTGACTTAGTGTTATCCTTCAAGCCTTTACATATCGACACTAATAACATTAGGGTCTACACGGAACTCCTAGACTGCGCCGGAAGACGAACTCAATATGTAAAGTATAGTTACACGTAATCCTGTGAACTGAACCTCTATGTGGAAAGATAAAATTATTTCATTCATGACACACTCAATCAAGCTTAAGATTTGTCAAGTGTCTATCCAAATGGCTTGATCATCATTCCTCATCTATATTAGTTGACAACAAGACCATATCAAAGAAATGTCCATTATGTTGGTCAACAACTTAGTCAACCTAATACCATATGAGATTCTGATTGTTCTCTCGAAGATACAATCGAGGAATGAATCCTAATCTTGGCTCAATCACCACCTTTAATCTACTCCATAATGTACTCAAATCAAGTCGCGACTCAGCCTATAAGGCACTTGAGCTTAGGACATGATCAAAGTACATTACTCCGTAAACAAGGTGTCATCGACCTCAAGTCTAAGGACTTCTATCTCCCACACGCCGATGACATTTTAGACATATAACAAAACAGTGCATCAGCAGGGTATATCAATATTTCAACAAGCATCCATGTGTTCATCACGAGTTGTCAATAACTCGTAGCAAGTGAGACACACTACATCCCCTAAGGATATGATGCAGACCACATGTCGACATATCGCATATCATCGATATCCTATTTTCGATGATCATTAGTCGAGGCTATTTAAGAGCTACATTATAATATTAATTCTCACATCATTAATAACCACGTAAACTCTAGGACGCATTTATAGAATATTATAAACAATCAACTAATAATTCAACAAATGCAAATGCCATAAATATTAATCATCATCAATATATAAATACGAATGTGTATAAAGTACATTTTGTCCTAATACAGATTGTATCTAGGACATACATATACTTTCATGATAAGTGTGGATTTTGCTTAGCTAATGCGAGCTTCATAAGTCAGTTAGAAAACCTCATAACTGCCCTTAGTTATGACCGTAAATAATTGATTTTTGGGCCTGACTATTGGGTCTAACTAAACCCCAAAATCTAGCTTGTAGGGTGAAGATTGTCCAAATCCATATAAGGAGTTCATGTTCTCATTGCATTTCCGATGTGGGACTCTAACACTCCCCGCACGCTTAGACTCCGTTAACAGGTGCGTGAATGACATAATTTGGGGACCCAACATCGGTGAACATAGACTTGAAATGGGCATAATAACATGTAAAGAATGAATCTTGGGTCTAACTCAACACCAAAAGATAGTTTATAGGGTGAGAATTGTTCAAGTCCATATAACGAGTTCATGTTCTCCCACTATTTTTTGACTAACTATGACGGTACGTTGTCACTATCAATCAGTATCATATCTAGTTTATAGAGCTAGCTTTGATTTATCCAACTTTTAACTATGACATCGGAATTTATTGTATAACGAAAAATTTACTAAAGTATATCCTCTCGGATAGGGGTGTTCACCGTAAGCCCACCCGGGACTGACCGGAACTAATGGACGGAATCTAATCCAGAATTTTTCTGGACCGAGGACCGGACCGGAAAATTCCGGTCCGGTCCCGATTTTGGACCGGTTTTTTTTTTTTTTTTTTTGTTAAATGCAATTTATAAATTATATTTTTTTAAGAATGTGTTCGTTTATCAATCTCATTAAATATGTTTGTTTTTTCCTTATCCTTCAATAAACTTTATTTCATTAATATGACTAACTTAAAGAAAATCACCGAATGTACTTGGTTCGTATATGAACTACTGAACTACTCATTAATTAAAGTTACACACCACATTTATATTTTCTATTTTCTATTTGGAATTTGGACATTCCTGAAACTAGGGGTGCACAAAAGGTTAAAACCGGAGCGGACCGAAATTACAGATTACTCCCGAATGATTTGCCCTCATCCCCACCACCACCACTCCCCGCCAGCCCCCACCACTTCATCCACCCAAACCCGTCGGCCGGACGTATTGACATATCTAATATATGTTGTAAATTGATCAAACTTTATACTGGCCATAACTTTGCGCTCGGACGTCCGCTTTACCTAATTTTTTTGATTTCGTATTTTTTCGATATTTGGCGCTAAACTGCTAAGCGATTTGATTCCGCCGATTTTTCCAAAAACGTCCATCTTGCCCCTCAATTTCACTTTTCCCTCAAATCGTTACATTTTTCCCCTTTTCAAATCTAAATATCTCGCGATGTACAATTGATTTCAACGTAAAAATTGTGTGGCACCGCGTCCGAGAATGTCAATTTCAGTAATGGAAATTCAATTTTTTTTAAAAAAAAAAAAACGGTCCATTCCGGTCCGGACCGGACCGGAAAACCGGAATCCACCATTTTGACGGACCGAGGACCGGACCGGAATCCACCGGTCCGGTCCATTCCGGTCCGGTTCCGATCCGGTTTTCCGGTCCGGCCCTGTTTTGTACACCCCTACTCTCGGAGCCTCTAAAACTTGCTCCAATAATAACACGGTCACAAATTCGATGAAATCCAAGACCGAAAATTGACGTATAAATAATCTAATTAAGCTAAAATAGTGTGTCGTCTAATTTGAACAATACGTTTTGAAAAAAAATAAAAAGTATCTTATTACGTGTACTTTAAAACAGCCAAAGAATAAAACAAACACAGTATTGATAATTTGTAGGGACAGAAAGTACCTAAGAAGTGAACGGAGGGGAGTGTAATTCCTGATGAATAAGCTTTTTCGGCCACTGATTTATTCTGGAATTTAGCACCTCCAATTATTATCAGATATTTTATTTTCGGCACCTTTGTAAGTCCCACTCCCTGCCAATAACACAGTGTAATCGTCAATAACCATCATAAGCTGGGAAATTTTAATTGAACGCCAATAATTATAATGTTATGCTTCCAATTGTGACATAGTATTGATCACTGACGCTCGCTCGAGACAATCAATATTTTCATTTTACACACAAAAAGAGCTAAACTAAAGAAGAAATCAACAAGATGAAAAAAAAATGATTTATGGCCTAGTATTTACCTTATCCTGCAACCCAGGCAATGCTCCAGAAAGAATTGCCCCCTGAATTGTATTAAAAGACAAAGATACCCAGAATCAAACTTGTACAAATTTTCTATAAAGATACATGTATCACAAATTTGAAATGTAAAAAAAATGATTTACAACAATACAAATATTTAAGACTTGTTTTGAATGACATATTTTAAGAGTTTCTTTATTTCTTAAAATCCGTACTAAATGAAATTAAAACAATCTTTTTGGAATGGAGTGAGCAGTACTTAAAAGAGTGAAGTCATCCAGAATCAAGAAGAAATGCAGAAAAGGAAGAGAAAAAAGGACAACAAAATTATATGGTAACTTCATAAAAGCGTCAACCTCAAATGAAGAATTCAACCTGTGACTGGAAATAGTGTACACGTTTGCTCTCTAACAAACAAATGTTTTCATGACAATTATGTTTTACCGTAAGAAGCAAACGAAACCATCATCCAATTCTTCCAAAAGAAACCTAAAGCCCTTGTACCAATAACCAATAAACAATAATGGTAGCCCGGTCTCTTAAGATATCGTTATGCGCGGAGTCCGGGGAAGAGCAAGACAAGAGTTTATTGTATGTAATCTTGCCTCGCATTTCTGCGAGGGGTTGTTTTCACGGCTCGACTACAAGGGTCTGGAAAGAGCCGGACTACAAAGATCTATTGTACACAGCATTGTTGTGCATTTCTTGTTGTTTACACGACTTGAATCCGTGAGCTCCTCGTCATATAACAACAAATTTATAGTTATGCTAAAAATCAAATAAATTGTTAAGAGTCTCATATCGGATATGGAATAGGAACATGAATTCCTTATATAGATTTGGACAATCCGCATCCTACCGGCTAACTTTTGAGCTTGAGTTAGGCCCAATATACATTTTTTTACATAAACAATAAGGAAAAAAGAAAATTAAAACTATACCTGGGAGAAACCAAGAAGACCGTCGAAAGGCCCATGCTTAATCATGCACTCTTCTATGTATGCAAGACATTCATCAAAATTTTCATACTCCGTAAACTCCTGTATTGACAAACAACAACAGTTACAAAATAAAATAAAGAATAATTTTCATTTTCATTGGAAGTTGGTAAGAATTTAAGCCTGCAAAAGAAAGAAGAAAAAAACAGGTGCACTAAGCTCCCTGCTATACGCGGGTTCGATTAGGGCTGAAACACAAAGATCTATTGTACCCGATAATAAAGCTATTTCCACGAAGGAATTAAAAAAGAGGAAAACAGACAAAAGACGGGACCTTGTTGAATTGGAACCATTCGTAATAAGGAGGGTCAAAAATACCCTCAACATCAGATTTGCCTTGACTGGGAGAAGGTGCATCAACAAAAACAAGATCTAATTTTTCCACAACTTGACTTGGCCATTTATTAAACACTTGCTTCTTTAAAATTGCGCCACTGGTTCGAAATCCATGAAGGCAAAGAAATCTGGGTTTTCTCTGATTTGTGTTGGCATCTCCTTCACTTCCCATGGTGGCAAATGATATATATTTGTTTCAGAAACTTAAAAGACGCTGTTTCCTAAATTTACAGAAAAGTTCCGCAGATATTGGAGGAAAAAATGAGGAATGTTTAATTTATAGAGTGAAGGTTTGCAAAGGGCGTCGAGTCTCAAATTTTATAGGCGTGGGTTGTGGGAACGCGTAGTCTGAGTTGTCCACGGGATTTGGGGCTCGTGGGATATTTGCGTGGACGGTCAGCTCTGGGCAGTGCTTATTTTTATTGAATTTTAAATTTTCTAAAAAGAAAAGACTAGGAGAAAATGGCCAAATACCTCCCTAACTATAACGAGTTATCAACTACACATTTATTTCTACACGGGAGTCATATTACCTTTCTTAAAATAGAATATTTATCTCCCTAAATGATTACGTGGCAAAATGAGTGTATTACAGTTCCCTTAAGAGAGTGACCACCAAAGAATAGTTATAAATACACCGTATAGAGGATGTCCGTTCAAATACACAAATTGTTGAATAAGCTTATACATAATTGGATAAATATAAAGATTGAATTTTGGACCTAATTCAACCCAAAAGCTAGATTGTAGGGTGAAGATTATAAGTCCGGTAAAGTCATTAATTATTTTTAATGCTTTTCCAATACTAAATATAAATGATTCAAAAAGATTTATATCCAGAGTTAAGGTAAGGATCTGGATGAGTTATTCCTATTACTTAGTTTTCTTTTTTCAACGGTAATATCAATTAAAGTTTCCAATTTTTTTTTATACTCCCTTCGTCCCAAAATACGTATTAGTTTCTAGAGAGTCGAGTTGTATACAATTTGGCTAACGTTTTAAAATATATTTTTTCATCATATTGATATGAAAAAAATTGCAGCTTATAGTACTTTTCGTATAGTTTTTGGATATGTAACTTTTGGTTATAATCAGAGGCGTCTTTGGGCCTGTGCCAACTGTGATGTGTTGTAGCACAGGGCCCAAAGATTTTAGGGGCTCAAAAAATATACCAGCCCAAAATATATCAGTCCTCTTAATATACCAGTCCTCTTTATATATCAGTCCAAAAAATATATCATCCCGAAAATCGTATATTTACTTATATTAATGATCCACTTTTATGAATTAGAACAGGGCCCCAAAATATTTGAAACGGTCCTGATTATAATATATTGAATTAATCTAATTCCTAGTTAGTTAGAAATATTAATCAAATTGACTCTCGAGAAGTAAAAGATATCAATTATTTTGAAATAGAGGAATAAATATTTTGTAGATACTTTTTATTTTATTTTTGAAAAGTTAATATATACACATACTACTATTAAAAAAATTGGACCCCCAAAAATTGGGGGCCTAAAGCAATCCTTAGAGGCCTTACCCTCTAGTCGGCTCTGGATTCGCCCCTGGAGGTAGAGAGGTATACATAGGTACTCCTCTATGTGGAGGCAACCGGCGTTTTGGGTTTTAGTCCTATTGTCGTAAAGAATATAGTCGTTTTTTATAGGAAACGTTTTACTCTCAAAGTGACGAAAGTGTCTTCATATATATATATATATATATATATATATATATATATATATATATATATAATGCTATTCATATTCAATTGATAAAGAAATGCATCTTAAAATATTGTATTTGTCAACTTGCTATTGGTTTAATTTTTAAAAAGCAAAATGTGATAAATATTTGTAGATTATCTCTTTCGTTAATAGATAAAAGAATCCTTTTTTATTCCTAAAAAAAAAAAGTGAAATAGAAGGTTTAGAAGCCGGATAATGAAATTATGTGATTGGGTCTTTCAAAAGCAAAGATTTAAAAATAGATACTCAGCCTTTCTTCCCGGGATATTGCGTGGATTGTAAGGTCTGAGCAATGATTATTCTGTATATTGAAAAAATAGTTGATTATTGAAAGTATATGTATATTTTAGAGATAATCAGTATTAGGACACATGTATTTTAATACACATTCATATTTATATATTGAGGATGATTAATATTATGACATTTGCATTTGTTGAATTATTAGTTGATTGTTTATAATATTTTATAAACGCATCCCTAGAGGTTACGTGGTTATTAATGGAGTGAGAATTAATATCATAGCGTGACGCTCTTAAACCGCCTCGACTAATGATCATCGAGATTAGGATATCAGTGATATGTTATACGTCGACATGTGGTCTGCATCATGTTCTTTGGGATGTAGTATGTCTCACTTGCTACGAGTTATAGCAACTCGTGATGGACACATGGATACTTGTTGGAGTATTGGTATACCCTGCTGATATATTGTTTTGTTATATGTCTATAATGTCATCGGTGTGGGGAGATAGTAGTCCTTAGCACCGCACTTTTTCTTGCTACGCACCGATCCTCGACTGCTTTCATCCGACTGCGATTTCTTCTATTCCACTTGGGACTTTTTAGGCTTCATTTTTTGGGTTGTGCTTGTGCAATTTCATTCTCAATTAAGCTCATTTCATCCTCAATTCTGTATGTCCTCCTTTAGGACTATTGTGACTCAAAGACAGAAAAAAAAACCTAATACTAAACTAAACAAAAATGAAAAGTGGAAAATACTTAACTAAAAATGACTCAAAAGAGTGTATAAAATACACTCAACACGTATCAATATCTCTTTCACTAAGGAAATTTACGATCATTGATACAACGTGTGCACGTGTGTGGAAACGACGTTTCCGACGTGCGGGCCCCCAATTGTTCGAGTCATAAATAATGGGATAAACTCTATGTGAGATACAAGGATGGTTACAATGAAATGAGAATGAAATTAACAACAACAACGATTACAAATCTGGAAATAAGAACACTGAATGAACTACTACAAGAGTTTGCTGAGTCAGGTATTAGCACCATGTCCTTAAGACAATATTACCCCGTATAAATCCTTTAATGGTGTTTGGCAACTTGTCTCCCAAGATAAGTGTCTTCATATATATATATATAATGCTATTCATATTCAATTGATAAAGAAATGCATCTTAAAATATTGTATTTGTCAACTTGCTATTGGTTTAATTTTTAAAAAGCAAAATGTGATAAATATTTGTAGATTATCTCTTTCGTTAATAGATAAAAGAATCCTTTTTTATTCCTAAAAAAAAAAAGTGAAATAGAAGGTTTAGAAGCCGGATAATGAAATTATGTGATTGGGTCTTTCAAAAGCAAAGATTTAAAAATAGATACTCAGCCTTTCTTCCCGGGATATTGCGTGGATTGTAAGGTCTGAGCAATGATTATTCTGTATATTGAAAAAATAGTTGATTATTGAAAGTATATGTATATTTTAGAGATAATCAGTATTAGGACACATGTATTTTAATACACATTCATATTTATATATTGAGGATGATTAATATTATGACATTTGCATTTGTTGAATTATTAGTTGATTGTTTATAATATTTTATAAACGCATCCCTAGAGGTTACGTGGTTATTAATGGAGTGAGAATTAATATCATAGCGTGACGCTCTTAAACCGCCTCGACTAATGATCATCGAGATTAGGATATCAGTGATATGTTATACGTCGACATGTGGTCTGCATCATGTTCTTTGGGATGTAGTATGTCTCACTTGCTACGAGTTATAGCAACTCGTGATGGACACATGGATACTTGTTGGAGTATTGGTATACCCTGCTGATATATTGTTTTGTTATATGTCTATAATGTCATCGGTGTGGGGAGATAGTAGTCCTTAGCACCGCAGCCCTTTCTTGCCATGCACCGCGGTCCTTGACCTGTTTTCATCCAGAATTCGCCAGATTTCTTCTATTCCACTTGGGACTTTTTAGGCTTCATTTTTTGGGTTGTGCTTGTGCAATTTCATTCTCAATTAAGCTCATTTCATCCTCAATTCTGTATGTCCTCCTTTAGGACTACTGTGACTCAAAGACAGAAAAAAAAACCTAATACTAAACTAAACAAAAATGAAAAGTGGAAAATACTTAACTAAAAATGACTCAAAAGAGTGTATAAAATACACTCAACACGTATCAATATCTCTTTCACTAAGGAAATTTACGATCATTGATACAACGCGACGTGCGTGGAAACGACGTGCGGGCCCCCAATTGTTCGAGTCATAAATAATGGGATAAACTCTATGTGAGATACAAGGATGGTTACAATGAAATGAGAATGAAATTAACAACAACAACGATTACAAATCTGGAAATAAGAACACTGAATGAACTACTACAAGAGTTTGCTGAGTCAGGTATTAGCACCATGTCCTTAAGACAATATTACCCCGTATAAATCCTTTAATGGTGTTTGGCAACTTGTCTCCCAAGATAAAACAATAACAAATAATTGAGCAAAGAAAACTCAAATGTTTACTAGAAAGAAAGACCTTTTGAGTACATGAAAGAAAGCAAGAGAGAAAGAAGATTTCAGAAAATCTGATTTGCAAGTATGTTCTTCCAATTGAGCCTAAGCCTCAATTTATAGTGTGTGTAAGATGTCCTCCCATCTAGCCAACTAATGATAATCAATGGTCATGTAATGGAGAATCAATGCTCCAAAACCAGCCCAAAAGTCAGAAAATATTTGTCTCCCGTCGAAGCTTTCTGTCATCGAAGAGTCGCGACCCTGCCTGGGAGGCGTCGCGACGCCTGAATTCCAGAAACTTTATGCCACCACGGCGCCTCGACTCTGACTATGTTGCGCCACATCCCTTCACGGCCCCGCGACGATTTCCGACTCGCTTCATCTTTTACACATCGTACACTTCTTCCTTCATTTACCAACGTGAAACACTCGTCATTTGGCTAATAACAGTCTATCATTCCATGTGTACATTTCGTATACGTACCAATATCTCTTTCACTAAGAAAATTTACGATTCTTGGTACAACGAGTGCACGTGTGTGAAAATAACATTTTCAACGTGTGGGACCCCAATTATTCGAATCATAAATAATAGGATTAACTTTATTTTTACGCTAAAAATTTTTTAACACTTTATTCCACGTTAATAAATTTCCAACAAATAGATTCCTTAGCATATTGATTATATTATTTATATAGTATCTCCATATAACGACTCCTAAGTATTTTTTTCATTAATAAATATTTTCATTATCAAAATCTCAGGGATCCAATGTAGGATGGCCGAGGAAAACGTGATGTTTATAATTTTCAAACATATTTCATTTTGACTTTCAACATTGGTATTGTCACTGCTTAGCTACCACCCTGCCACGTGACCCAGCTACACTTTCTGCAGCCGTCGCTACATTGATTTTATTTTGTGCTTGTCACAAATAAATTGAACTGTTATATTATTTTATTGATTTAAATTTGGTAGGATACTATTGTAATTAAAATATCTGGAGAAAATGGATTTATTTTAATTACTTTAAAAAAACAAATTTTCATGATTTAATTTTAGGACACTATTTATTTAAAAAAACAGAAAATTGTTTTTTTAAATGTGAAAAAAATATTTTTTATTAAAATCTGGAAAAAACTGATTTTTTTAATGTGGAAAACTCATATTTTTTAAAACTATATCTGGAAAATTCGAATTTTTAACATATTTTAATCAGTTTTTCAGATTTTAAAAAGTCCATTCAGGGTTTTGATTTATTTTTTCTAGAAATGGGTTTTCCATATATTTTTTTAAAGTTCAGTTTCCAGATTTTTAAAAAATTCAGATTTTAATTTTAAAAAATCAAGTTTTATTTTTAAAAAATGGATTTTCCACATTTGTTTTTTAAAAATCATTTTTTCGAGATTTTTATAAAAATCTAGTTTTAAAAAAAAAACTTTTTCCAGATTTAAAAATAATAATTATCACATAGACATAGGACAACTAAGGTGGAAATGAGCATTTAATGAAGTAGGGGTAAACATAGCCTTTTTTAGATTACATGGCAAATATAGCCGAAAGTTAGATAAAAATAACAAATATATTATATAAATATAATGAAGGATAAATATAAATTATTTGTGAGAATAAAAAGATAAATCTGACCCTTTTTCGTTTTCTATTCAAAATTATAGGATACCATTTCCACATTTTCTTGTCTTAAAGAAGCTGGCCTCCTTTCAACTTCTGTCATTTCCTAAAAAATGGTAGTAACGGTCTGTTTGTCCAAAACTTCTATAAAAGTGTTTCTGTTTTTTAGAAATAGTTTTGTAGAATTTTTTTAAAAGAATATGTTAGGTTGTTTGACCTATAATTATAAGATTGGTAAAATGTAAACAGCTTCTGTGACCACATTTATGCAAATTTACTAGAATATTTTTTTAATAGATTAAAATTATTTAAAATATTCTTTTCTATCTTATGTTTTTAAAAATTAGTATATCTTTACAATTTAATAATTTTTAAAAAAATTATTTAATTGCAACATTTAATCAAAAAATAATATTATATTGTACATAAGAAATGTAACAACAATATGATAGTAAATGACTCAAATATGTCAAAAACATATCCTCCGCCCTACCCACACCTCCCCCTCCCCACGTCCGTCTACCCCATTCTCAAATTTCTATTTTTTTATACTTTTATAAATAATTTATAAAAATATGAATTTTTTTCTTACCCACCCACACCTCATTGCCCTACCCCATTATCAAATTTCTATTTCATATTTTTTGTTACTTATATAAAAAAAAATGAATTTTTTTACCCCCGCCCTACCAACACCTCCCCCCTCCCCCGCACTATCTCATTCTCAAATTTCTATTTTATATAGAGATATTATATGAGATTAAAAGGAATTGTGAAAAGAAAAGGGTAATGGGTCTAAAAAAATCATTTAATGGGCAAAAAAAGTTTTTGCTTCTCTTTCCATCTAGAAACACTTTTTGATTTTTTTAAAAAGTGTTTCTACTTCTGCATAAATACATGTTTGGCCTAAGTAATGTTTCTCAAGTTGGGAAATACTTCCAGAAGCTTGGTCAAACATGTACTAACTCAATAAAATGTACCTCCTCCTCCTCTTTGTGCATTTTCCATTACTAATATTGGTTCTTTTTTCTTTTCATTCAACATAATTTCGAGAAAATGTAATTAAGTATTTCTTTCGTCCAATTTTTTTGTCATCATTGTTTTTTGGAGTGATAATTGACATTGATGCATCCATTCTTAAATGACTCTTACTCCAAGATTTGGTTCGACGCCCTCTCATGAGTCGTGACAAGAAAATTTGAGACGGGGGGTATTTTTTTGGGGGAAAGAGCTAGTATCATTGTTCTTTTAACATTGGGTTAATATTCAAATTTACATTAAAAATAAGGCAAGACATTATATTAGATCAACAATTCAAAATTGTAGGAAATTAAATTTGCATAGGATTTAGTATTTGTTAGTTTATTTAGTTCACATTTAAACAGGGTTTATAGTTAAAATTATATATGAATATTTTTTCTAGTTTCTAGTTAAAGTAGATTCTACACTTTTTTCAAATAGAGGTGCTTCCACCAACTTTCTTGTAATGGAGAATTCTATAAAATATTCAAAGATTTATGATCCGAAGCCGTAGATCAGTTAGTGCTTGCGCAGGTGATATCACGCGATGTGGTGTTGGTCACAAGTTCAAACCGCAGTGTAACGCCTACCGCGCCGCTCTTGAAGTGCACACTGGGCATTAAGTGTGGTTTAAGCGGTGGCGTGGTTTGCGGTGCTATTGCGTCGATCCGGAGTTTTGTACAAGACTCGAAAGAAAGAATGCCATGTTCCTTCACAACAAAAAAAAAAAAAAAAAGATTTATGAGGTTCTAATTAACTTATTTTTCCTTCACGTTATCTTTATCCTTAAGATATTAAAAATTCTCAGTTCTACCCTGCTACCTCTCAAAACACAACTTAGCACCTACCCTAATATTTTTAGTATTGTTTGGTTCTTAAAGTCTTAATTATTCTTATTGAAAGCATAGCTTCCAAGCAAGATAAAATAACGAATAAATGAATACCAATCACAAGCAGATCTATATTTATAGAGCAAGTATTTGACTGGTACTTATGTTTATTGTAGCGTGCAACTTATTGTAGGGTTGGCATGTGCTATTAATTATTTTGGCATATCGGATTCAATCCTTTTAAATTCAAAATAATTATACCATGTCCTTTCAAAAGTTTAACGAATTAGAAGTGTCCTTGAGGAGTGTTGATATAGCTTGTTAATATCATTAATTAGACTAGTTGAGAAAAGTTAGCTATCCTTAATTAGTTGATTACAAAGCTTTCAAAGGCACTGTAAAGAGAGATAATTAAGTCAATTCATGTACAAGAAGAATTGGAAGTAAGTGTTGGGTTTTGATATTGCTGAATGAAAAATGATGGGATGAAAATTAAAGGGAGTAAAATGTTCTTTTGTCCCACATCGAAAAAAGAGAAGGAAATAGAGGTGTATATATTACATTACAATTTCTCCAGTTGCTAAAAAGGTTGAGAGGGCAAGGACCTCTCGCGCCGTCGTCGTCGTTCGCTCGGCTCGGCTTTGAATTTGTCAAACGATTAATTGATAATCTTTTTGGACAAACTTTTTTTTAATTAATTAATTATTTAATTAAAATAAATCCAAACGGATCGAACCAAGACCCGCGACCGACCCGTCCAGTTTAAGTCATTTTTCTTTTCGAATTTCCCTCCAAATTTTGATGACTATTCTGGATGGTTGCAAACATTCATAAATGGTACCTCCAAAACCTATAAATTATTGATTTGTTCCAAGAATTTATTCACTCATTCTAATACGAATTTCCCTACAATTCGAAAATTCATTCTGTGTGATATACTGTCGTTGAGTGGTTCGCTGCTACCGGAATTTGGAGTACTACTATTCTGGTAAAATAATCGTTCTATCCTGGGAGACGATATTCCATTAACCTCGAGTACTGTGAGGGGAATAATTTCCTTAAGGACACACTTTGAACTAAGTGGGCTCGATTATATTCTGAAATTATTTTTCAAAACAGATTATGTTTCGTCTACTGTTTTTCTTAATTAATTTACTGTTAAGTAATTTTTATACTGTGTAATCTGCTTTTTACTAAGTGTTTAAACAGATTGTGTTGAAACATTATTTTAGTCATATACAGATTATTATACCAACAATAAATTCTCAAAAGAAATTGAAATTTATCAATAATATTTTGTATAGACCCTTGTGGTCCGATCATTCTTCGGACTCACACATAGTGCTACTCCTATTTCTTTTTGGAACGTAACAGACATGATTTGTCTGAACAAATGCAAGTTAAACGACTATTAACTTATCCCTTTGGCGTTATTTATGTCTAATGCTACAATTCATTATATGATCATCCTTCCTCTCCTTTTCTTACATATTTTAAATAGAAAAAGTTAATTGGTCCAAAGTTCTAAAGCATTTGGTGGCTTTATTATATCTTATGAGATTCATTGTAGATTTTCGACAGTGTTCATAGGGAGAATTAAATCATAAATGGTACTCCACAAGCCTAAATAATACTTGTTATTCTAACACGAAGTTCAATTAAATTTCAAGCTTGTCATGTGAATGTGTTCTCTCATTATTATTTCAATCGAATATACAACTTCAAACAGTGTAGAAATGCAACAATCACGTTGAGAAATTTAATGATTAAGCTTGTTGATAGACTGCCAAATTATTATGTAACATACAATGTAATTAAAACAAACTTGCTACAACTATTAGTTGATGAAATTTTATAAAGGTAAAGTGAATATATTTGCTACATTATATAATGGTAGCGCTCTTAAATTATTGATCTGGATCATATTCTTTTGTCAGAAATGGAATTCAAGTATGATTTTTAATTTCTTGTGATAAAATCGGCTAAGTACATGCAAAACAAAAATTTAGGATGTCGCAGGATCTATTGCTTAAACATGTCAGGTAAGCGTTTAAATTTTACTCATTCACGAATTGTATGAGTTATGAAATCAACTCGAAAATAGTAATGCATCGTGAACTCGTTGAGGTATTTTTTTGGAAATCAACTAGAAATCATCATAACTGATGTATTCATTTTAAAGAATAATTTTCTGCTATGAATTGAAATGCTTTGCTTTTTCATAACGAATAGACTAGTAATTAGCAACCAAAAAAAATGTAGACTGATATAGGCCAACCTCTATATAATGGCAATGTTTATCCGAAAATTTCATGGCTGCTATATTGAGGTGTTGTTATATATGTATACTGACATTTGATGTTTAAATCTTATTTAATTGTTATAAATAAAATTATGCAACCAATTATTTTTCTCTACTTTTTATGTTATAAATGAAAAATAATTTACTTGTTAATTGTAAAATCTCAATTGATTTTCATATCTCATTAATTAAAAATTGAAAAGACTAAATTCATAATTAGTTGTACTATAACGATAAAAAATTAAAATCTAAGGAACGTATGCATTTAACATTAATTAAGAATTTAAATATATCAAGTTTGACGTAAGAATTATACAATTGTAAGTTTTTTCGTAAGTTCCAATGCCTTAGTGATAATATAACACTTGAATTCCATTTTTCTAGCATTCATTGTTTAATTGATGTTATGTAATTGGATTTGAGCTATATATGCATGACATTTACTATGTGCATGACATTAATGATGATTACCATAAATATTCTAATAAATTATTTGTATAGATAATATATTTCTTACAAAATATTATTACACAATACTTCAGTATGACTGTTACAAACATAGGCGAATCTATATGTAAAAAATGGATCACATGAATTCATGGCCATCTGATTAAATTCGGTATTTTATATGTATAATTCTTAAAAGATCTTAGTATTATCTGAAGGAATCCATGATCAAAGATTTAGCCAATTCGGGTGCGGATGGGGATTCCCCAATAGATTCTACATATTCATAGATTTTGGATGCCCCTGCGCATAAACATATGGATAGAAGAGACTGAATGATGCACTGGTTTAATTATTGATCCTAAACACTTAAGGTTAAGGGATCAAATCCCACTTGCTGCCCTTTTTGTTTTTACTATTCTAACCCTTCTTTATTATAAAGAA
Source organism: Przewalskia tangutica (assembly GCA_029844215.1). Taxonomy (NCBI): domain Eukaryota; kingdom Viridiplantae; phylum Streptophyta; class Magnoliopsida; order Solanales; family Solanaceae; genus Przewalskia; species Przewalskia tangutica. Next base: position 90,172,619 of record CM056736.1, on the reverse strand, counting down.
TTGATTTTGAAAAATGAGTTCTCGCTAATATTAAGAAGGTGCATTCATCCTTTTGAAATTTCGAATTTGCCTCTAGTTACAGAGAGATAATTTTACAAAGAGTGTACCACTATAATAAATGTCACTGCTATTATAGATAGAACATTGTTATAGAGAAATAAAATATAACATAAAAATTGATTTCAGGGGAAATCAGACCGTTATAATGAAAGTGAAATGATGTTATAAAGAATGATAATTATAGAGTATAGTTGCATAACAATCACTCACAAAAAATATTCAAAAATTTAAGATTCAACGGTCAATCCACATTGACACACACCGTTATCCTGCGTGGCACCAAATCATTGGTTGAGCTTACAAAACAACCCAATAGTCAGATGCCAACTTTCATTGAGGGTCTACATTACCAGTCGTTGGATTCCGTAATCGAACCGTAAATATGTACTCCTAACGTCATCTTACACCAAATGAAAAAGGTAACAGATTGTGACTTTAATAATTGAAACCCCAAAAATTCGAATACTGGACGATTTCTCAATCCTTCTATCGATCTTTCAAGTTATCGTTAAATCTAGGGTTTCGAGGTTTCCTCAATCTCTCAATGGCTTCTAGCTCTCGTAAAGGTGGTGATTTCTACGGTGCTGCTTGCAGGCATCTTTCAAGATTAAGGATCTAGGAGAGCTGATGTACTTTCTTGGAATTGAGTTTGCAATGAGCTCTCAGGGAATATTGATGCATCAGAGGAAAGAATGTACTGAAATTCATATCAGATATGAGCCTTGCAGGTGCAAAACAAGCATACTCACCTATGGATATGAATGTCACTACTGCTGAATTTGATCATGTCGCTGCTGCTGAATCAGATGTTGTTTTACCAAAACCAGATGAGCTTCTAGCAGATCCTAGTATGTATAGAAGAATAGTTGGCAGGTTGTTGTACCAGATTTTATAGGTCTTAAAATCAACTTTTTCTAAAAAGTTAGTCTATAGTTCATTCTCATTGGAGTTTTAAGAATCCAAAATTAAGAACTCTTTCATTTTTTTTCAATTCTGAGTGCTCATTGGGTATTAGATTAAGTGAATCTGATTGCAGAATATTTTTGTAAGCTTTTCAGTTCTAGTGTTATTTGACAATTTGGTCTGATTGAGATGGAGTTTTAAATAGAGAGCTTTCTTGAGAATTTTGAATAAATTGAATTTGATTTGATAGTTACTGTAATGTTATTTATACTCCATTCTTATAGTTATCGAAAGGAACTTCTTATGTTGTTAAAAAGTACACAGGGTACTCTGCTAAAGGGTTGGAGGTATGCTATTGAAATCCCTCATAGGAAATTTTGTGATGGTATTAAAATATCTAATTATTTACTCGTATTTTAACTTATTTTTACTTCTAATTAATTTTGTATCACATTTTGACTTATGTGGTTGTTTTTATATTTTTTATATGTGCAGATGAAAGCTAATAAGTCCAAATTTTTTACTCCGCAAAGTCAGATTACAGAGTATGAGCGACAACGGATCGAGAAGTTGAAAATGAATGCAGAAATAATGAATGCTCAAGGTGCTGGATTTTTGGCTAACAAAATACTACGTGAAAAGATTCTTGGTTTGGATCGTCCAAGTAGTTGTGGACTGCGCAATGACTTGTTGGAAGAAAAAGATGATGAGTCCACATCTGAATATGATGGAGGCGGTAACGAGGAGGAAACCACTAGCAATATGGGTGCAAAAAGGAAGGTGATCTTCTCTCGTCGCACCTATTTAAATCTTCTATAGAGGCTTTTGATTTTCCATAACTTGTTTTTGTGTTTCATCACCCTTATGTTGTTGAGGCTGATTCTCATGTTTAGCATCTTATCTTGACCCTCTTTTGGCTACTGATTTCGACCATCTTTTGGTCCTCTTTTGGATACTGGTTTTGACCATTTTTTGGATTGATTTTGGCCCTTTTTTGCTACTGATTTTGACCATTTTCGGACTGATATTTAGGCCAATGTAGCTTCTGATTTTGGCTCTGTGTCGGACTGATTTCGACCATTTTTTGGATTGACTTTGGCCATTTTGGCTATTGGTTTTGGCTATTTTTTTGGACATATTGTGGTCATTTTATGGACTGATTCTAGGTCATTCTTTTGGACTGATTTTTGGCCATTTTTGCTGCTGGTTTTGGCCATTTTTGTTGCTGATTTTTGGCCATTTTTGCTGTTGGTTTTTGGTCATTTCTGTTGCTGATTTTTGGCCATTTTTGTTGTTGGTTTTGGCCATTTCAGTTGCTGATTTTTGGCCATTTATGCTATTGGTTTTTGGCCATCTTGTTACTGATTTTCGACCATCTTTTGGACTGATTTTGGTCCTCTTTTGGCTATTGGTTTTGATCATTTTTTGGATTGATTTTGGCCTTTTTTGGCTATTGATTTTGACCATTTTTGGACTGATTTTTAGGCCAATGTAGATGTTGTTTTTGGCTCTGTGTCGGACTGATTTTGACCATTTTTTGGACTGACTTTGGCCATTTTGGCTACTGATTTGGGCCATTTTTTTGGACTGATTTTTGGCCATTTTTACTGCTGGTTTTGGCCATTTTTGCTGTTGGTTTTTGGCCATCTTGTTGCTGACTTTCGACCATACTGATTTTGACCATTTTTTGGAATGATTTTGGCCCTTTTTGGCTACTGATTTTGACCATTTTCGGACTGATTTTTAGGCCAATGTAGCTGCTGGTTTTGGCTCTGTGTCGGACTAATTTCAATCATTTTTTGGACTGACTTTGGCCATTTTGGCTACTAGTTTTGGCTATTTTTGTGGACTAATTCTGGGCCATTTTGACTACAGGTTTTAGCTAAGCCACAAACTGTGGAGGAATTTGTGAAAAAGAATAATCCAAAACAGAAGCATCATCAAGTTGAGAAGAATTGACAATCTTTTGATCATCCTAATTCTGAGATAGAGTATCGTAATCTTGTACCGCAAAAGCAACAGAAAAATAAGTCATTTTATTCTTCAGGTTCTATGTCACCATATCTTGAATTTCGAAAAAAATAAGTATAAAATAATGAAATGATTGCAACAAGGAATGAGATTGTGAGTCATACTAATGCATCACCAGAAAGACAAGATACTGAAAGAGATGATAATGATGATGTCCAACTAAATGATAATGTCAATGATGCGGGACATGTCCATGCAGGTTGTGATTTGGAATGAGCGGCTGAAGATGAAAATGAAGGTACACATTAGTATTTATTAATCATTTAGCTTATTAGCATACTAAATTAATACATGAATTAACACTTAAATCTGAAATAACTGCCAAAAAAAAAGAAACATCGAGGGCCAACAAAGCTTACAAAGGTTCATGCACGTACAAAAGAGGAGCGCCAAGTTAATATTTTGAACTCATTAGTCCAGCCAGTTGGACCTACAAAAGAAGTAGTTGATGAATTAAAAAAATTCTTGGGAACTTTGGGGAAGGATTCCGAGCTTGCGCTACTGAATTATACTAGTTTTCCAAGTCTTCCCACATATGACAAAATATGGGATTATGTTTTGGTATGTTGCAATATTGTTCTTTGAAATATTACGAGTATATTCTTGGTTCTAGACCTTTATCTATTACTAATGTGTCACTTTAATGATTGATATAGAAAAAATATATGGTTGCTGAAGATGGAAGGAAATATGTAATGGAGGCAGTTAATGCAAGTTGGCGAAGTTATAAATGCAGATTTAAGAAGAATCACTTCTATAAATATGATAGTGATGAGTTAAGACGGTTTCACAAACCTGACACTATTTCAGTACCTCAGTTTCAGGACCTCTAAAATTATTGAAATTGTGAACAGATTAAGGTATTCAATTAAATTTGTTTATGTTTTCGTGTAATAACGAGGTAATATTATTCTAACTTATTTTATCTCACAGGCAGAATGTAAGACAAATAGAGACAATCGCCTATTGTTATATGATATGCACACGATGGGTCGTAAGTCGTTTGCAATGTTACGTCATGAATTGGTATACACTTTTCTTTTTCAATAATTGAATTATCTCTTTGCTTCCATTAATTCTCACTAATTTTAATTTGTAAAAATTTAAGGCTTAGGTATTTGTGTGATTTGTGTGCTAAATTTTATTTTGTTTGTTACAGCAACAAAAGGATCTAAATAAGAAAGAACCTTCTCAAGCAAAGGTCTACAAAGAATCAAGGAAAAGAGTTCAAGGGAGAATATACCATACCATCAATGAGAAAACTGAACAGAATATTGTGAGTTAACAATTTGTATTATCATATATTTGCGTACTTTTGATAATTTAGTAAGACAATGACTTAACATTCTATAAATAGGCAAAGATAGATGCTATGGAGTCCACCCAACACGGAGAATGTAGCAACTCTAAATATCTAGTTCTTTACTCTGAAGTGCTTCAAGGTCCCAAAAGCAAAGATCGCTTACGACTTGTCGGAAAAGGTGTAACAAAGACTGAATTGAAGAAAAAAGAGAAAAAATTAGGTTTCATAATTCCGGAGGAATTCTTGCAGAGTATGAAAGCTGAGTTAGTGCAACAGCTTGCACCGACCGTTGCATCAGTGATTATATCACAACTTCAAGAAGCTAATCCTGGAATAAATCTTGTCATTCCTTCTTTTGTGAGTCCATCAATTCCAAATGATTCGTCTAGTGCATCGCATGTCAGTGAACCAAATTGGCAGTCTGGTGGGACAGTTAATCAGGTAATTTTTGTGTTTTCCTTCTTTCCAACACATAGTAATATTCTGGAGCTTGAAATTTTATATATTATTATATTGTGAAATTATATGTTTTTATATGAGTAAACTACATTGAAGTTATTATTTATGATGTTTTGGCTAGTCTATCATTTTTTTACGTATGACTATTCATTATGTTAACTTGTAGGTGTCTGGTGAGCTAAATGAAGAAGAAATCTAGCAATCTAACAAATGGTGGGTGGAGGCTTATCGCGCGTTTGTTTTTGCGTCAATTTTTTGTTTCTAGTACTTATGCTAAATTTATTATATATATGGAGATACTTTTGAGAACAATTGTTTTGTAATATGTCTTATGAGGTCTAATATTATTATTTCATACTTTTGTGAATAATTAGTAAGACAATCCATTTTTATTATTATCTTTCTCTTTTTATTATTTATTTTGTCATTATTGTGAATAATTAGTAAGACAAACCAGTTGCATATCTAATGCGGCCATACACGTAATGCGTCGCGATTAGCCCTTCTCGCATGTGGTCGCATTAGCCCTTTCTAGCGTTGCATTAGGTGTTCTAGACCTCTTCAAACTAGATGCATATCTAATGCGACAGTTGTACACGGCCGTCGCATTTCAAGTGTCATGTGAATGTGTTCTCTCATTATTATTTCAATCGAATATACAACTTCAAACAATGAAGAAATGCAACAATCACGTTGAGTAATTTAATGATTATAAGTATGTGTTTGGTTATGCGTTGGACATAATTAATTTTAAAAGAATTGATTTTGACAGAATTGAGTTTGACAATAATTGATTTATGTTTGGATGCAACAATGTAAAAGTAATTGTTATCAATTCATGATGTTTGGATAATTTTGATCAAAATTATTTTTTAATGTAGATTTACCAAAATGGACATAATCAAATACATATATAAAAATTACTAAAATAATAGTGAAATATGAAGTATGTAAAGAAAAATTACAAATAAATAATACAATTTAAAGTGCAATATAGTACTTAAATATTAGTAGAATATTATTACAATACTAATTTAAAGTGCAATATAGTACTTAAATATTATTACAATACTAATTTTGCATGTACTCTATAATTTGATTGCGGACTAAATCTCGAACGTGATCCACCTTTGATGAAGAAGCTACATTGAAAACCTGTGATTGATCCAAGTTAGATGATCTATGATAATCATCATGGTGAATGACAGTGTTTTCATCCTCATAAAGATCAAAATCAATATTCATTGTCGCGCCCGTTTTCGACCGGAGCCTCGAACGGTATCTGCAACGTTGCGGTGATTCCATATGTTAAACCACTGTTTTTAAGAAGTCGACACCTAATTATTATAATGAACTAGGACACTTTTAAATAGAATAAAATGCTACAAATGATATACATTTAAAGGTCTGATTCTAGGTAAGGATTCTTTATTATCCTAAAAGGAAGGAGTTATGCACCCTTTAAGATCCGCTAACATGCAGTTATCCGGTCAAACTTAGGCTAAATCATGGTATTAAAATGCATGTTTTTTTGAAAATATAAAGTTAAGAAAAAGATGTTTCAAATAACTTGAAGTATATATTTTCATAAAATTTGCATGAGGTCTGTTTATAAAAATGCATAGAAAATAATTTATTGGAGGAGTACGTATTTATATATAAAGTGGAGTTTTTATGGAGTTTGACAAAATTTAAACCTTATAAATTTTGTAATACTAATGATGCATAAAAATGACTAAATTATTTCGAAAAACTTAGACATGCATAACAGGATTAAGAGATAAAAAAACTAGCGATTTCGATTTTAAATCTACACCTTTTCAAGTTATTAATTCTAAGTCTACCTATTCTAAACAAATTATAGAAGTGCAATAAATTAAATTATAGCAAAAGTAAATGGCGGAGTTAAGGAATAACAATAAAGAGTGACTCAAGACAGATGACATTGTCATCCATGCCCATTTGTTTAGAAATCCTAAGGCCGGAGAAATGCAAGGAATATAGATGTGGGTCTTCATTTGATGATAGCCATGATGAGTCTCATAACGAGACTCTTCGTTGCTCTCGATGCATTTCATGTAAAATAAAAGAAAGAAAATGATTATTATATATCCAAATTTAGTTAATATGTACAAGTAAAACACTAACATATATGTCAATAATGTGCACCAATTAACATCGGCTTAATCGAGCCAATACACTAAATATTCCATTTTAAATATCATTGGGCTAAGCCAGAATGCATGATCTGAAGCTCACCCACTTTTACAACAGACATCCAAGTGAACAAGAAGAGCTTGATAAATCATGAAACCGAATCGCGTAGAGGAGTGAGAAAAGATTGAATTTGGTAGGGAGATTAAATTTTATACTCACCACTAGACTAAGGAAAAACAGCAAACATTTGAAACGTTATACTGGACAAGTACAAATAAAACAGAGAATTGATCATGGACCTTAAGCTATGCTATAAAAGTAGACTCGAATTCTGACTTAAACTATCAACCAACAAAAGACTTATTACCTTGACTTCATCAAACAAGAAAGTTATCCATGTAAATAGACAGTGAAACGCTGGTCCGTTTTAATCAAACAGATATGCTTAAAAGATTAAATGCATTGAAATGTAAATAAACAAGAGATACAAGCTCATAGCTTTGCATGCATATTGAAATGTAAAGAAAATCAAACATCCAAACTCCAGAAAACTTAATCACACTATATCTCTCATCAAGCTCTGAACAAACAAAATGGGGAATTGAAAAATTAGTAAAAATACTAACTTAACTCGAACTATGCTTAACTAAACTAATCTATACTAAATTGGAAATGAACGAACTGAAGACTAATATGCTAAGATAAGAAAGCAAATTACTGTACTGATTTAAGTAGTGACAAAATTCATGCTTATGACAGAGAAAACAAAACAATAGTGAAAGAACTATGAAGCAAGAATCATATATGAATAGAACAAAATCATACTAAGATATGCATGTGTCCTTCTTAACCTTTGGCCTTAAAAGAAGAATTAACAATGTATACATGGACAATTCGTACAATCGAATTAGACATGACTTAGATCGTTAGAACCTATTTAGGAACATGCCAAGAAGTGGGGGAGGCAACTAGAACACTTAACAGTCTATCACAAGCTCACATGCAGTTCAGTGGAACCTTAAAATATAAGAAAATGAACTAAACCATCCCTTGCAAAGAATATCTCAAACATTCAGGTCATTGAAGTCAAGGCACACATAATATAAAGATTTGATACTCAACAAAGACACACGGTGGTCCAGAATCTAGCATAGGCTAGTACAAGTTTTCCCATCCTATTTCTACCCTTATACACTTATGCTGTTATGCATATGAGCTCATAAAACATGCTGGCCAGGATTTCAAGTTAAATCATCCTACTATTTATCATTTTTTAGCAAAGTAGGGGTCAAAATAACAAATTTCAAATTTCACTCCTGATCTTGAACCTACATCTTCATTCATTCTTAACAAAACAGGGGTACATTCAGGCCCTAACTAGTCACAGAACCATAGTCAATCATTTTTATCAATCAATCTGTACCAAACTTATACTAAACAACAAACCTATCATATAATGCTGAATATAAACATACCATAGGAAGCATTCCACTAATCACTAACATAGTCTTCTTTCAACAGGCACTTAATCACATACTTTGTTTATTATGTCAACTATAAATCTATGTCGATGACTTTAATAATTAAAATCTTTTTTTTAACCAAGAATGATAAACATTTTTACCACTATTAATAAGCATGTTCAAAAGTACATATAACAGAGCACATAAAATTGCATAAGGCATTAAAATTTCGAGAGAAATAATGAGTTTACCTTCTCCGGGCAGCGAACCGAGGGGTCGTCTCGACTCGTCGATTCCGCTAGGAGGTGTTTTTATTTATGAGATTAAGAGAGGAATAAAAGCTTAGGTATTTGTGGTTTTATTGAGCCAAGACTAAAGAAAAGGGGGCTTCCGAGGTTTATTTCAAAGGGGGGTTTTCGGACTTGTGAAAAGGGATTTCCTTTTTCTGATTTTTCGATCAATTCTCAAGTAATGAAAAACTCTGATTTTCTTCGTTTTTCCAAAACAGAAATCGATCCCTCTTTTGGTGAAGAACAACGAAAAGATATCTCCAAAACTATACTTCCAAATCCGACCCCCTTCAATGAAGAATGAAGGGGGGTTTTATAGGCAACAATCTGAGTTTGAAATTCGAAATAAAGCTGTTAGATGTCTGATTTCTTGGACGATTTGTTGGTTCAAATCGCGGAATTCGGAGTATGCAGGGTATGGGTGAGATGTGCGATGTGAAGTAGGGGTGTGGTGGTGTCAGAGGTGGTTAGGAGCAGAGGTATGGGCGAGATGGGGTGTAGGGGTAGGGGGTGTCGGCTGATTTGTTGTGAAGGAGAAGGGTTATGTTTGGACGATTTAATTTTGGGAATGGGGGATGTGGGCCGCGGGTTTGTAAAGGGCTGGTAGATGGGAATTAAAAAGGGGAATTGTGGGCTCAGCGAAATGGGATATGGGCTGAAGCAAATGGGGATTAAAAATTGGGGTTTATGAGAATTAAGAGGGTTCTAAATGTTAGGGAGATTAATAGGTAATTAGTCTAAATCTTCCAATTAATTAAAATACACTTTTTTCATCTTAATTAATTTAAAAAGTGCACATACTCATAAATTACGGTACAAAGATTTAAGGTAGGTATAGGATTTAAGCAGAAAATATAATATTTATATAAAAGAAATAATCAATTTGGTAATTGGCGAAAATATTAAGAGAATCCATCACCAATGCCGATGCCAAAATATCAAAACTATTTTGCTTGTGATTTTAATTATAAAATATAATAGCGAATATTTTAAAATTATGCGGTAATTAATGAAAATATTAAAAGTATTTTATTTTTTTTGGGAATTTTTCAAGACTAAGAAGCATAGTGAAATTAATTGCAGATAAAGGACGACCTGAGTGAAATGCGGTAAAGAGGGGACAAAATTGGGTGTCAAGATTCATTTCTGCATTCCTTCTGATAAAGTTGTGTATAGTCATTGTTGCGACGACTATTTGAACCTATGTTTCAAAATTGAACTTGAGCATGCGACGTAGAATTGTAAATCTGTTCTTCCATACCCCAGAAGTTCTTTCTACTGTACACCTTAAACTTGAGTGGTAATAATTGAATACTTCATTATGATTTGCAAATCCGTTAGAACGCCTAAAACCAGAAATGTGATAGAGTTCACATCTGTAGGGACCAATGTACCCAATTGGTGTTGGATTACCAAAGTCTACAAAATAATACTTATCTAAATAAAGGTGTGGAAAATTAAAGTTCGCATTTGTGAGAGCCTGGTAAAAAAGACGAGCATCATGGGTAGTACCTTCCCAACCAACTAATACAAAAGTGAAACACATATTCCAATCACATACAATCATTACCTTGTTGTTGTTATCCTTTGAGAAGATTTTTGTCTTGTTGTGTAAAGAAATGATGGTGTTTATTTCAAAATTGTGAGCTACACTTCTGTGTAAATAGAATTGGAATTAATGAGTATGAGTGCACCAACCAAAAAGCAAAAATTAAAGAGGCATTGAAGGAAGAATTAAAGAGGGAACATGTAGCAACTTTAAAAAAGGCAATGAAGTTGGGTAGAGTTGTTGATGAAAATTAAAGAGGGTAATGAAAGAAAAGGGTAAAAACCCAAATTGAAATAAATGTAGATTTGATTATACTCACCTTAGAAGCTAGAAATTGTAGTTTCTTCCCGAATCACTTTTGAAGAGAAAAATTGATTTTGGAGAGGAAATGCAAACACTCAGATTTTGCTCATTTTCACGAAAGTAGCAACCCAGAAGCACTTCTGGGTTGTCAGAATCGAAACTAAAAATGCACTAAGTTTGTTGATAGATTGCCAAATTATTATGTAACGTACAATGTAAATAAAAAGCTACTATGCACTTGCTAAATGCATAGTATGTAAGAACTCTATTATGCATTTGCTAAATGCATAGTATGTAAAAAACCTATAATGCACTTGCTAAATGCATAGTATGTAAAATCTATTATGCACTTGCTAAATGCATAGTATGTAAAAAAACCTATTATGCACTTGCTAAATGCATAGAATATAGAAAAAACATATTATGCACTTGCTAAATGCATAGTACGTAGAAAAACATATTATGTACTTGCTAAATACATAGTATGTAGAAAAATCTATTATGCACTTGCTAAATGCATAGTACATAGAAAAACTTATTATGCACTTGCTAAATGCATAGTACGTAAAAAAAACTATTATGCAGTTGCTAAATGCATAGTACGTAAAAAACTATTATGCACTTGTTAAATGCATAATACGTAAAAAAAACTATTATGCACTTGCTAAATGTATTGTACGTAGAAAAGCAATTATGCACTGCTAAATGCATAGTACGTAGAAAAGCCTATTATGCACTTGCTAAATACATAGTACGTAGAAAAAACAATTATGCACTTGCTAAATGCATAGTACGTAGAAAAATCTATTATACATTTGCTAAATGCATAGTACGGAAAAAACCATATTATGCACTTGTTAAATGCATTGTACGTAAAAAAAACCCTATTACGCACTTGCTAAATGCATAGTACGTAGAAAAACCCTCGCCTCAGGATAACTCATACCAATTAACCGCTACATCCTGCATCCGATATGAAGCCAACTCAACAGACTCAGTCTTCGAAGCCTTGATCACCCTCAATGTACGCTGCATCTGTCGCGCCCGTTTTTTACCTCGGGGGTCTGAACGGTATCCGCAACGTTGCTCTTTGGCGCGGTTCCCTGGATGGAGCAATTGTGTTGTTTTGAGGAGTTGCCACCTAATTATTTAAGTGAATTAGGACACTTGGTTTATTGCAATAAAAATACTGCAATTGACCTCCATTTAATGGTCTGCGAAATTAGTGAGATTCTGGATCAGGGTTCTTTATTATCCTAAAGGGAAGGGGTTAGACATCCTTTAAGATCCGCTAACTTGCGGTTATTCGTTCAAACCTAGGTTAATTATTTATTGCATTTTTTATTCTATCTATTCTAAGCATTTTTCATAACTTATAATTAAAATAAAGTGCAATACAGAATAATAAAACTAAAATTAAATGCGACATAAAATAAAACTCCGGGACATCTTTTAGCCCTTTTTAGGCCTTCTGCGCAAGATGGTCTCTGGGTACCTGCATAAACACTTAGTAAAAGTGTTAGTAATAGAATAAATAATTTTAAAGCAATGACAGGAATTAATAAGTAAAGCCAAAATAAATAAATCTGTCTTTTGCACAGAGGAGGCCTTGAAAATCAGACGGATATTCCTTCATCGGCCAGTATTGTTAAAAACAATAAAATAAATAAAACCTTCATATCCGCGTCAAAACAGTAATAGTTTTAAACACGGAGGGCTCAGATATAAAAAATATATAAAGTGGGGACAATTAAACAAGTGCACATGAATTCGCTCACACGCACGTTGGTTATCCGGTGTAAGTGGAAGAAATCATCCTTGCCAAGAAAGCTTCATTTATTTTATTTTCCGTCTTTGCAAATGTGGAGGCCTAAAAAATCGACAGATAACTTTTTCATCGGCCATACAAGTGTAGCATCTTGTTCAAATCAGTAAAATACCAACAGTGTAGTATTTGTTCTAAATCAGTAAACCAACAAAAAATGTCCAAAATAGCAATAACAATATGGCCAAAACCAGTATCATAGCCAAAATCAGTAGCAAAATAGCCTAAAACCAGTCCGCCAAAATGACTAAAAAACAGTGACAACAAAGGGTCGCGAAACAGTGGAATAAACAACAACAGAGCAACGAAAATGGTCCAGCATCAGCCCGGAAAACAACAAATCTTCGCCAGAGTAAAACTCCGGCGTATCACCCAAACAATAAATCAAATCAGTCCGCCAACAACAGATATAATACAAGGCAATCAACCCAACGAAATCGAAGCTAATCGACAACATAGAAAACAATAATGGTCCGTAAACCGGTGAGACAAAGAATGAGTTCGCCGAAAAGCCAGAGGCTCGCCGGAGTTTAGAAACTCCGGCAAAATACAAGAAATCATTCCAAATCAAAACAACAACAGGAACAGTAACCAACGACCGCCGAAGTTTGAGGAACTCCGGCGAGATTCAAAAATAAAAGAAATCAGTCCAAATAAGAGAAAATATGCCAATAAATCTAAAAATGGAACCAAACCCAGGCAGCGATGGTGGCGGCGTTACTTCCACGGCGAACACCGAGCGGACGCCGCCGACTAACGATGGCGAGCGGTGGTGGGGTGTGATGGCGACGGGAGATTTGCGACGGGAATGTTCAATGATGGTGGTCGGCGGGAGCAGCAGGGAGAGAGGGTGAGGGTTGCTGATGAAGTTCGACGGTGGTGGATCGCCAGTGGTGGTCGCGCGGTGATGGATGATGGGGTTCGACGGGATGGGGTTGACGGGAGAGGAGTGAGGAAGATGGCTGCTAAGGTGAGAGAGGGTGTTCGTCGGTGATGTCGACGGCGACGGGAGTGGGGTGAGGGAGTGAGGCGTTTGATGGGAGAGGGCAGTGGTAGGCTGCGGGGTTTTTTTTTTTTTTTAAAAGGGAGGGGTTCGCCGGAGATAGAACTCCGGTGAAGGGAGGCGGCGGCGACGAGGTGAGGAGGAGAAGGGATGAGAGAGAGAGACGAGGGCTGAGGGGGGGTCAGAATTTGTGTTGTGCGGCTGATGATAAATGTAGGGCTGGCTGAGTGTTCTCTTCTCAATAAATGAGAGATGGATATTAAAGAAAGAAAAAGGGTGCTGCTGAAGTGATGTTGGAGTGTAGAAATGGTGAAAGAAAGTATGGAGTGGAGTGTGGTAAAGGTAAAAGAGGTATGGGGTGAAATAATAAAAAAAAAAGTGTTGGATTGGATTGACTCGGATTGGGCCTTGGACTGGACTGGTTTGACAAAATGCAAGGTGGGTTAATAACTTTAAAAAATAAAATTATTTAAAAAGATGCAAGATTATAAAAAATGCAAATGTCGACACAATAATACTAGAAATGCAATATTTAAGAAATGTTTAATGCCTGATTAAAGTAAAAACGCGGTGCCAATTAATTATTTAAAAAGGTGCAAACATGATAATAATATAAACATAATATTAACAAAGACATAATGCTTAATTTAAAAATAAAAGATGCAATGCCATTTTTGTGAAGAAATAAACATAGAATATTATGTAAAAACATGCAAAATAACGATTAAAATGCGGTGTGCTAAAATACTTAAAATTGCACGAAATATATGAAAAACGGGTCAAAATTGACTGTCAACAACATGTCCCTCTTTGTACGGAGATGATGGAAGAGTCTTCGGACAAAGATGTTGACTTGTAGTCAATTTTGTCCTGTTTTATAAACTAGAAACTCAAAAGTAGGGATGATGCAGATCAAAAAATGTCTCAGTGTCAAATCATGGTGACACTGGGTCGTTGTGATGCAAAAATAAAAACAAAGCTGACGATGATTTAAAAAATGTCCCAGTGTCGAAGTATGATTGACCGGGTTGCGAATGATGTGCGCAAAAAAGACACGGTGTTTGTAGATGTTGATGGCGTCGTTTCGACTTGGCGTCGCTTTCGGACACGGCGCGTTTTCGGACTTGGCGTCGCTTTCGGACTTGGCCGCTTTCGACTTGGCGTCGTTTTGGACTTGGCGTCGCTTTCGACACGGCGTCGCTTTCGGACTTGGCGTCGTTTCTGACACGGCGTCGCTTTCGACACGACGTCGCTTTCGGACACGGCGTCGCTTTGAACTTGGCGCCGCTTTCGACACGGAGTCGTTTTCGACTTGACGTCGCTTTCGGACACGGCGTCGCTTTCGACACGGCGTCGCTTTCGACTTGGCGTCGTTTCGGACTTGGCGTCGTTTTCGGACATGGCGTCGTTTTCGGACTTGGCGTCGTTTTAGGACATGGCGTCGTTTTCGACTTGCGTCGTTTCGACATGGCGTCGTTTTCGGACTGGCGTCGTTTTGGACGCACGAATGCAGATCTTCGTTGCATAGACGGCGTATGATGCGTTCGCCAGACAGCTTAAATGAAATGCGTTGGTTTACGGGCGTACCGCTTTGTGACTCGCTGGTTGAGATAACGTCATTGCACAGACGTTGTCGCGTCAGTAACGCGTGGGCCTATTATTGTGTTCCTGCCTCTGCTGATATGAAGATCCTGCACTCAAAGAAAACCTGTGAGTTTTTTAGGAAATGAGTGGTTGATTAGCGTCGACTTTGTAGCTTTGGCTCTTGACGCTTGCATTCTTGGTTTGCACAGGAGACCTAGTTGGCCTGCTTTTTCCTGTCTATTGCCCTTTTCTTGCAGTGAATTCCTTAAAATGTCCCAGTTTCTGATAATGAAGATGTTGAACTGGGTAAGGTTGCATCTTGACGCTATCAAGGCGATCAGGTAAGCATTTTTTTATTTTTTATTTTTTATAATGAATGAAAAGCTAATGTGAGAATATGGACAAAATCGAGTCCAGTGCAAAACAAGGAAGAAATATTTCTAACGGTGTGACCGAAGCCGATGTGGCTGTCTACGTATCCCGCCGAGGGAATCAGGTCAAGACGTAGTTCATGCTGCAAAATAAGATTTTTTTATAATTTTTAAAATGATGCGACCGGCCGACGTGGCCGCCACGTATCCCGCCGAGGAATCAGTCAAGACGTAGTTCGTCCGCAAAATAAGGATTTTTTTAAAATGATGTGGACCGGCCGATGTGGCCGCCACGATCCCGCCGAGGGAATCAGTCAAGACGTAGTTCGTGATGCAAAATAATTTTTTTGATTTTTAAAATGACGCGGACCGGCGGTGTGGCGCCACGTATCCTTACCGAGGAATCAGGTCAAGACGTAGTTCGTGATGCAAAAAATAAGATTTTTTTTTTGATTTTTTTTTTAAAATGATGCGGGACCGAAGTCGATGTGGCCGCCTACGTATCCTGCTGAGGGAATCAGGTCAAGACGTAGTTCGTGATGTAAAATAACGATTTTTTTTTTTATAATAATTTTAAAATGATGTGGGACCGAAGCCGATGTGGCCACATACGTATCCCGCGGAGGAAATCAGGTCAAGACGTAGTTCGTGATGCAAAACAAGGATTTTTATGTAATATGCATTTTTTTTTTTGAAAGAATGGAAGACAACATTACGTTCTGACTCCAATTGATACCAGCAATTAGTATTGTGCATAAGGATATTCTTTTATTGATTTCAGTCTAACCGAGATTGACTCTGGTGTAATTCACACAGCTTCAGATAGTACCTCAGACATACCTGAGTGTCGACACACCTGCTTGCATCCAAGGTTTCGAACTACACGTAATCTCACGTTTCAAATGCCCT
Organism: Przewalskia tangutica; assembly: GCA_029844215.1. NCBI lineage: Eukaryota > Viridiplantae > Streptophyta > Magnoliopsida > Solanales > Solanaceae > Przewalskia > Przewalskia tangutica. The sequence goes on along the minus strand of CM056736.1, from coordinate 90,156,409 downwards.
TACTGAAAGAAATTCCCATTTCTCACATATATTCCAGTATTTTGAATTTTGGGACGTTGAGAGAATTGCGCTCACACTCAAAAAGATGTTCAATGCATGTAATTGTGATACCATAGGCTTGGCCGTCATGTAAGTATCCACTAATGTGAGAACCCTCAGTATAAGATCATGTAGGTCTTGTCACGGGCTTGTAATGTAGGTTTGGGGAAGGAATAGATTTCATTTGGGTAAAAAGTGACTAATCCTTCCTCGAGAGTTGGACTACGTCTGTGCTTGATATTTGTGCGCTTTAATGCTGACTTGCTTCTTTTTGTCTCAGTTTTTCTGTACTGACTTCTTTTGAATCTTTCATTTGGAGCCCCCCTTTTTCGGGGTTATGTATTCCTTTTTTTTTTTCATATCGGGGCTTTTAATTTCCTCTTTGTGTGAAGTCGTCTCTGCTTTTGTTTTTTTGAGACTTTGACAATTTTTTTTTCTTTGCAAACTTCAACTAGAATTTTGTCAGCCACTTGCACATTTCTAAAGCACTCGAAGAGGTCGGACCAAGAGAGGGATAGTGCGTACGCACTTAGAAAGGGTATAGGTGTAATATGCGGTTGTCAAAAAATAGGTTTTAGGCTCAAAGGGGTGTACTAGGGATAACGTTATTTGGTAGGCTGAAAAAAGCACAAACGGGTCAAAGAAAGCCTACGATCATTTCCTACACCGAGTGTTACTCAGGATTTCGCCTCAACAAACATTCAGGCCAAGTTCTAGATCGCAATGCAACACAATTAAACTTATTCAAACACTCACCACACAATGCACATGAAACGATGAGGTTGGTTTCGTCCTTATCTTGGAAACATGCAAGACAATGTCATCTACGGGTATGAATAAGAGGTACCAAAAGAATCTATGGTTTACCACAAAGTCAACTCATACTAATTATCACTTGTTTTTATTTTTTTTATTTTTTATGCACAACCCTAACTGTGTTGGTATCAACAAAGTCAAACAATAAAACTTAAAAAATGTTTTTTATTTTTTTGAATAACATTTTTTTTTGTATTTTTTGAAGAATATATTTTTTAATAATTTTTTTTTTGTTTTTGAATAAAGGGTACCAAACCCGAATAGGGCTGCCTACGTATCCCGCCGAGGGAATCAGGTGCGTGTAGTTCATTTAAATATGTTATAAAATGTATGCTTGGAAAAAATTTATCAATGAAAGGATAGCAATATAAAGCTGTGCAAAAGAAATGATTGTCCATTGTGGACGAATGCAAAGAAAAATGAATGCCCGAAAACATGATGAATGAGATGCATGAGTGAGAAATGCGTTTTTTTTTTTTTGTGGTTTTTATTTTTGTGGTGTCGAACCCAAAATGAGTTGCCTACGTATCACACCGTGTGGTGAGAATCATACACGCGTAGTTCAGAATAATTATGTTGTAAAATGCATGATATGAAAGAACTATGTAATTAACGCTAAACATATCAATTGAGTTTGCAAATATGAATAAAAATATTAAGTAAAGAAGAATTGAGAGCAATGTCTCGTTGAATCTGGTATAAACTGACTTCTAGTAGTCAACATAACTACCGCTCATTTTTGTGATAATTTTTTTTTCGACCGCCCTAGGCTGATTGCGAGGCGACTTTCCTGCAAAAATATGAGAAATAGGTGAGTAGGAAAATGACAAAAATAATAAAAATGCAAAGGTGTGACAATATAGTCAAAAACTCCCCTGATTGGTTCGACCGGACTGGTGGTTGATGCTTCACAAAGTCCAAGTCGCGCTATTCAAGAGTGATTTACGCAGTAGAAGTCCTGATTGCAATGTGACAGTAAAAGTGCAAAAATACAAATGCTCGAGCCCGGAATCACAAAAGGATGATTATTGCATTAGATAATATGTACAGAGTTGCTAGCGACCAACAATAGTAAACAAAAAAGCATGCAAATCAAGCGCGTACCCTAATATGCCTGGGACCTCCCTTATGCCAAAGGTGAGCCTAAACGTCAAATATGCGGGATTATGATAAATAGGTCCAAGCCGTTAAACTGTAATGTTTTGTTGGAAATGGCGACCAAATGACGGTGCACTTTTTCCAATTTTGGCGTGTCATGTCCAGGCTTGGATCCGTCTATCATCATCAGGCTACACATAGTATGCTAATGGGTCGTTGGGTTGTGAAACCCGTCGACAAGTTTGGTGGATTTTTAATTGTGACGTTAATACCAAGGATTAATACACCTAAGGTTTATGCATGCATGACTTAATAAAAAAAGTGGTATAGCTCTATCTTAAGTTTTCTAAGATTTGGCTTACTAGACACAATGGTTCCCGAGCGGACTACTCGAGTGAGAAGGCTACGCGGCCACCGGTTAGACCGGACACTCTACGTATATTACCAACTCTCCTAAATTTGGTTTTTGAAGAAAGAATTTTGCTGATGCACCAAGCGCACCTCGCGTGTAGTGTGTGATAGTGTTAATTTTCCAGAATGGAGGAAATATGAGCGGATTGTCAATTTAAGGAAAGCAATAAAATAATGTAGCAATTAAAGTAGTTAATTACAAAATAAAAGCAAGCAATATAAAATATTTACAACAAATATAAAAGCAAAATAAAGTGCAATATTTAATTAACTTGAGTTTGCTATGATCAAAAACCTGATATCTCCAGTGGAGTCGTCATGCTGTCGCGCCCGTTTTTGACCTCGGGGGTCTGAACGGTATCCGCAACGTTGCTCTTTGGCGCGGTTCCCTGGATGGAGCAATTGTGCTGTTTTGAGGAGTCGCCACTTAATTATTTAAGTGAATTAGGACACTTGGTTTATTGCAATAAAAATACTGCAATTGACCTCCATTTAATGGTCTGCGAAATTAGTGAGATTCTGGATCAGGGTTCTTTATTATCCTAAAGGGAAGGGGTTAGGCATCCTTTAAGATCCGCTAACTTGCGGTTATTCGTTCAAACCTAGGTTAATTATTTATTGCATTTTTTATTCTATCTATTCTAAGCATTTTTCATAACTTATAATTAAAATAAAGTGCAATACAGAATAATAAAACTAAAATTAAATGCGACATAAAATAAAACTCCGAGACATCTTTTAGCCATTTTTAGGCCTTCTGCGCAAGATGGTCTCTGGGTACCTGCATAAACACTTAGTAAAAGTGTTAGTAATAGAATAAATAATTTTAAAGCAATGACAGGAATTAATAAGTAAAGCCAAAATAAATAAATCCGTCTTTTGCACAGAGAAGGCCTTGGAAATCAGACGGAGATTCCTTCATCGACCAGTATTGTTAAAAGCAATAAAATAAATAAAACCTTCATATCCGCGCCAAAACAGTAATAGTTTTAAACACGGAGGGCTCAGATATAAAAAATATATAAAGTGGGACAGCCTAAACAAGTGCGGTGCGAATTCGCCAAACGCATGTTGGTTATCCTGTAAGTGGAAGAAATCATCCTTGCCTGTAAAGCTTCATTTATTTTATTTTCCGTCTTTGCAAATGTGGAGGCCTCAAAATCGACGGATAACTTTTTCATCTACCATACAAGTGTAGCATCTTGTTCAAATCAAGAAAATACCAACAAAGGTAGTATTTGTTCTAAATCAAGAAACCAAAGAAAAATGTCCAAAATAGCAATAGCAATATGGCCAAAACCAGATCATAGCCAAAATCGTGAGCAAAATAGCCTAAAACCACCGCCAAAATGGCTAAAAAATAGTGACAACAAAGGGCCGCGAAACAGTGGAATAAACAACAACAGAGCAATGAAAATGGTCCAAAGATCACCGAAAACAACAAATCTTCACGAGTAAAACTCCACAGATCACCCAAACAATAAATCAAACCAGTCCGCCAACAACAGATAACAGTGCGCAAGCAACCCAACGAAATCAGAAGCATTGACAACAACATAGAAAACAATAATGGTCCAGAAACCAGTGGAGACAAGAAATGAAGTTCGCGAAAAGCGAGGCTCACGAGTTTAGAACTCCAAGAAAATACAAGAAATCATTCCAAATCAAAACAACAACAGGAACAGTAACCAATGACCGCCGGAGTTTGAGGAACTCCGGCGAGATTCAAAAATAAAAGAAATCAGTCTAAATAAGAGAAAATATTCCAATAAATCTAAAAATGGAACCAAACCTGAGCAATGATGGTGGCCACGACGCTTAACACGCGACGCCGCATGACTAACTGGCCGAACAAAGCGACGGCAGCGGTGGAAGTGTGATGGCGACGGAGATTTGCGACGGAATGTTCATGATAGTGGTCGACGGAGAGCAGGAGAGAGGAGAGGTGAGGTTCGGTGAAGTTCGCGATCGATGGTGCGGTGGTGGTCGACGGTGATGGACGGTGGGGTTCGACGGGATGGGGTTGACGGAGAGGATGAAGATGGCCGCAGGCGAGAGGTGTTCACGGTGATGTCGACAGCGAGCGGAGTGAGGAGTGAGGCGTTTGATGGGAGAGGGCAGTGGTAGGCTGCGGGGTTTTTTTTTTTTTTTTTTTTTGGGAGGGTTCACGAGATAACTCCGGCGAAGGCGGCGGCGACGAGGTGAGGAGGAGAAGGGATGAGAGAGAGAGACGAGGGCTGAGGGGGGGTCAGAATTTGTGTTGTGCGGCTGATGATAAATGTAGGGCTGGCTGAGTGTTCTCTTCTCAATAAATGAGAGATGGATATTAAAGAAAGAAAAAGGGTGCTGCTGAAGTGATGTTGGAGTGTAGAAATGGTGAAAGAAAGTATGGAGTGGAGTGTGGTAAAGGTAAACGAGGTATGAGGTGAAATAATAAAAAAAAAGTGTTGGATTGGATTGACTCGGATTGGGCCTTGGACTGGACTGGTTTGACAAAATGCAAGGTGGGTTAATAACTTTAAAAAATAAAATTATTTAAAAAATGCAAGATTATAAAAAATGCAAATGTCGACACAATAATACTAAAAATGCAATATTTAAGAAATGTTTAATGCATGATTAAAGTAAAAATGCGGTGCCAATTAATTATTTAAAAAGGTGCAAACATGATAATAATATAAACATAATATTAACAAAGACATAATGCTTAATTTAAAAATAAAAGATGCAATGCCATTTTTGTGAAGAAATAAACATAGAATATTATGTAAAAATATGCAAAATAACGATTAAAATGCGGTGTGCTAAAGTACTTAAAATTGCACGAAATATATGAAAAACGGGTCAAAATTGACTGTCAACAGCATCTATCGGATAAACTCCTGCTGGTCATCCTCGGGCTTTGACCCGAAAAACTCTGGAGGATTACAACTCAAAAAGTCACGAACCCTCAAATCACAAATCCATCACAACCCCAAGTCCTCGTCATGCAGTCTGCTCGCCACTAACTGTCAAATGCATCAGATCTCTCATGGCTCGCCTCCTTCCGCTTCCCGGTCGGTGAGAGGATCAGGTACTAGGGCCTTAGGAAATAGTGATGATATTGCCCATTGTACTAGAGCCTCTGGAGGTGGCGATGTAGAAGAACTCGTCGGCCGGGGTGCAGTCTCAATTTGAATTTTACCATTTTCTTTATTACCCTCTTTAATTTTCATCAACAACTCTATCCATTTTCATTACCTTCTTTAAATATCTAGAAATAATTACTAAAAAAAAAAATCAAATATACAACTTTCATTACCCTATTTAAATATCTAGAAATAATTACTAAAAAACAATTCAAATATACAACTTTCATTACCCCTTTAAATACCTAGAAATAATTACTAAAAAAAATCAAATATACTACTCATGTTCGTTTTAATTAAAAAAATCAAATATACTACTAAAGTTGACATTTGTTCATGTGTAATTGCAGAATGAAACTTTAAACTCCTCAAACATCCTAACGTTGTCCGATTATACGAGTATTATCCTTCTCCTTTTTCTATTGTCTTCTTTCAAATACTCTGAATATTATAACTATAATATATTATATTTTGAACAAACAAGAAATAAATATACCCAAATTGAAGTATCGAATTTTTTTATTGTAATAATATTTAAATTAGTATTGTAATAATATTTAAATACTATTTGCACTTTAAATTAGTATTGTAATAATATTTTACTAATATTTAAGTACTATATTGCACTTTAAATTCTATTATCTATTTGTAATTTTTATTTACATACTTCCATCTATTTATATGTATAGTAATTTTTATTTATATATATGTCCATTTTGATAATTCTACATTCAAAAACAATTTTGATCAAAACTATCCAAACATAAATCAATTATAAGAATTACTTTTACATTGTTGCATCCAAACATAAATCACTTCTGTCCAGAAGCACTTCTGACCACCGTCAATTCAAACATAGCTATGTGTTTGAGAATATATATAATGACCCAACTCATTTTTTATCGTCAATCTAAAGTCAAATATGTTTATTATCTTTATTCAAAAAAGTTGAGTAATTGTTTTCCAAAGTCAAAGGGTAAAGTGAAATATAGCTGCATAACAATCACTCACAAAAATTATTCCTAAAATTTAAGAGTCAACGGTCAATCCACATTGACACACAACGTTATCCTGCGTGGCACCAAATCATCGGTTGAGCTTACAAAACAACTGAATAGTCAGATGCCAACTTTCATTGAGGGTCTACATTACTAGCCGTTGGATTCCGTAATCGAACGGTAAATATGTACTCCCAACGTCATCTTACACCAAATGAAAAAGGTAACAGGCTGTCTGGCTGTGACTTTAACAATTGAAACCCCAAAAATTCGAATACTGGACGATTTCTCAATCCTTCTATCGATCTTTCAAGTTATTGCTAAATCTAGGGTTTCGAGGTTTTCCTCAATCTTTCAATGGCTTCTAGCTCTCGTAGAGGTGGTGATTTCTACGGTGCTGCTTCCTACAGATCCAGGTATCTACCAATTTTTTTATCATCTTCTAATTACAATTCGTTGTGGTTCTAATTCGAATTGTCTTGAGAAGTGTTGTGTAACGAAAAATCGCAAAAAGTATAACCTAATTTGCAGAAATAACAAATATACATTTTTTTTGAGAAATTAAGATGTTTTTTTTTGTGTGTGTTTGATTGATCAGAGATGGATTGAGTACAAGGCAAGTAGGCGGTTCAGATGAAATACAGTTGCGGATTGATCCGATGCACGGAGACCTAGATGACGAGATCACAGGTCTTCGCAAGCAAGTAAAACAGCTCAGGAATGTATGTTTCGCTGTCACCTTGTCTTGGTTTTCTATTTTGATTTCGTTGGAAAATAGCTTTTACATAACTGGTGGCGTCTTTAAGATTTATGTACATGTCAAGTTTGGTGATGTGTTATGTTATGAATCCACTTTAGAAAAGGTGATGTGTTATGTGTTAGACTGATAATAATATTTTTTAGAAAATAAATCTGGAAATTGCTAGACATAGAGGCACGTAACGGAACTCAGCAGACGAGTGCAGTTTGTGTCGATTTCCGTTACCGATGAAATTGATGATCACATGACCCTTATCCTGGATATCAGGCTTGATCACCAGCGAAGGGTTTTCATCAGAGGAGGGCGGCTGCGGAGGGTGGAGCGAAGGGTTTTCATCAGAGGAGGGCGGCTGCGGAGGGTGGTGGTAGTCGAGGGAGTGTTTGGGTGTCGGTTACGGTGGTGGCGGAAGCAACAGAAGAAGGGAACTTGCTAGGCTTAGAGGCACGTAAACACGCTTCTTTAAGATAGTTGAAGTCTCTCCCACGAGTAAATAGAAATATATGGGAGCACTATCTCCGGGATTCAACCATACGAGTTTAAAAAATGCTGCTCTTCTATTCTTGAATCTAGGATTTCATATTTTGATCAATGTCTTCCTTGTATGCTTTTCAATTAAAACAATTGCTTATGATTTCCAAAGAAACCATCCCTATTAACATGCTAAGAATTATTGAAAATCCTAAAACGTCATTAGGTAAAGATCATGAACATGAGAAATCATTATGAATTTAGGACATCAAGAATGAATCTAAAATAAAATTTGGCATATTCATAAACCACTTTAGTAATCCAAAAGACTCAAATCTATTTAATAAAATTCATTGTTTCAAAATTTATTGAAACATTATCTAACAATCTCCCACTTGTTTGAAAATATGAAAATCAGGGATAGTTGATCTAGTAATATGCATCAATGATGATGTCTTTCGGACTTGATAATATATATGCTATATTTTAAGCTTCAAGTGATTGTTCCAATGGTAAATCGTGACAAGTTCATCTGAAATACAATCACCTGAGAAGATTATTGGAGGATGGCATAATATCTCTTCAATAGGTGCCATTTTGGTCTAACGTAGTAGATCCATTCCTATAAGAAAAACTTGATGTTCCTTTGTCTAAAGGATTAAACAAAGTGTTGGTAGTTGAAACTTGTAAATGAATGAGAATAAAGCCTATTGTAATTAATTGTACTCGATGGATACCCTATCGGATGATATTATCTTAGGTTCAAAGGGAGAATAAGTGAAATTGCAATTGTTGAGTGCTACTCTTGTATGGGTGGTTGAATCACAAAAATAGTGTTTTAATTATTCTTTTGTTCAGGGAAGAGATTTCAACTATCTTCAAGAAGAGTGTTTATGTGCCTCTAAGCCTTGCAAGTTTCATATTAGTTTCTTACAATATTGTAGTCAGTGTCCTAACATTATGTCAACAACAACAACATACCCATGTAATCCAACAGTGTGGGGTCTGGAGAGGGTAGGATGTAAGCAGACTTTACCTCGACCTAGGTAGAGATGTTGTTTTCGATAGACATCAGCTCAAAAGGAAAGTAGCAAATGCAAGATTGCAAGGACAATAAGACAACAAAATATTCAGATATAAAGCAAATGGGGCAACACATAGTAATACACACATAATGAGTAAGGAACTATACTATACCTATACAATACCTCTAAGAAAAGGGGACGAGGAGAAAAAGAGACTAGCCCCCTACCACTCCCACACAATGCGATAAAACTTAATTACACACTAACCTTCTACCCTAATTTTTGACTTCCAAATCTTTCTATCTAGTATCATGTCCTCAGTCAGCTGAAGTAGAGGATCATGTCCTGTCTAATCACCTCCCCCAGTTTTTCTTTGACCTACCTCTACCTCTCCTAATTCCTCTCAACTCCTGCTACTGCCAATCTCTCACACCTTCTGATTTTCTGACTGACACATCCTCACACCTTCTCTTCACATGTCCGAACCATCTCAACCTCTCATTCCTCATTTTATCCTCCACGGAGGTTACTCCGACCTTGTCCCATATAACTTTGTTCCTAATCATCTCTTCTAGTATGATCACACATTCATCTGAGCATCCTCATCTCCACTATCTTCATCTTCTGCACGTGGACACTCTTGACTGCCTAGCATTCTTCCCCATACAACAAAGCTGGTCTAACCATCACTTTATAGAACTTACCTTTCAACCTTGGAGACACCTTCTTATCGCAAAGCACCCCAGCGAGCCTCCATTTCATCTATCCTGCTCCAATACGGTGTGCGACATCATCGTCAATCTCCCCGTCACCTTGTATTATGGATCCCAAGTTTTCTCTTTTATGTATAGCTTGTGCCTCGATCTTAACTTCCACGTCCGCCTCTAGCACTCCATGTATTCCTTTTTAAATCTGTAATAGTTGGCTGTGGAGAATAATCTGGAATACCGTCGCATCCCCTAGAGCTGCTTGATTCACTTGGATTGCCACTCATGAAGCTTGTTTGACTCATGACAATGAAAAGAGGTCTTACTAAATGCAGCAGATGCATCCATTGTGAAAAAGCTAATGAAGCAGTAAATCACTTATTGCTCCATTGCAGTTTTATCAGTCAACTCTGGGCCATACTTTTCTAGCAATTTTTGGAGTCAAATGGGTTATCCAGGTTGCATAAAACTTGCTCTTAGCAGCTGGGATGACCAGTACTCTTCTGGGAACAACCGCTTATATTGGAAGGCAGTCCTTAGTTGCATTTTCTGGAATGTTTGGCAGGAGAGGAATAATATATGTTTTGATGTGACACGAAGGAAACATACTTCGTGTTAGATCTAGATGCTTAAAAAGTCTATATTTATGTTACAACAACAACATACCAAATGAAATCCCACAAAGTGGGAAAGTGAGGTCTGGGAGGGTAGAGTGTACGTAGTCCTTACCCCTACCTTAGGAGGTAGAGAGGTTGTTTTCGGTATACCCTCGGCATAAGGAAAGTCTATATTTATGGTATAGGAAGAATATTGTATCGGATATGAACTCTATGTTAGATCTTTTTCATTCCTTCAATTTGTATTTCCTTTCTAGGTCCTCATCAAAAAATATATTTCCTTTCTAGTTTGCACTTTCTTGTACCTTCTTGGTACTCTTTAATGAACTCTATTTACCTTTTTCATTAATTTTTTTTTTTGCGATAAAGCACGTTGTGTAGCAACTTAAAAGTATAGGTTAAGTATTTTTCTTATTATTAAAAAAAAGTATTTTTCTTCACTTGTTGATTTCAATGGAATCAATTGCTAGATTAGATATGAAGTTTGACTGGATATGGAGCAAGTACTGACTTATTTCTGGTCAGCGATCTATAAGCAAGGTTGTGTTTTCATAATAAATTTTACCCAGAAGATCTTTATACCATATGTCCTTATTAGATGCATCTTTTCCAATCTCTCATTTGTTGGCCTTACTTGTTATACTATATTTGTCATGGTTTTAGATTTCTATTCCTACTTGCCCTTTTGCTAATATTTATACACATTTCATGTTGCAGGTAGCACAAGAGATTGAGTCGGAAGCAACGTATCAGAATGATTTTATTAACCAACTGGTATGCCGTGAACTTGTTCTCCCTTCCGAGTATGTCTGACATTCTTTTAGACCATTTTAGCCACTTCTCCATATATCTCATATGGCTTAACAATAAATTTTAGAGCTTTTTTTGGTATTTATTTTCCGTTTACTAGACAACAATCTAACATGAGCCAATAACTTAGGAGAAAGGGAAAAACCAATTATTATTTAATCTTATAAATGAGGAAAAAGTTTCCAATTGATAAACGAGAAAATACATCATTACCCCCCTTGAACTTGGACCTAATTTTCAAGAAGACACTTAAACTTTGCGGGGGACCTATTACCCCCTTGAATTAATTCAAAGTGAAATTAATAGCCCCTTTTACACCTATGTGGCATGGGGTGTGTGATTCACTCTCTTTAAGAGAGTGAGCAGCAGAAAAATTGTTAAAATTTTATTTCTATAGCATTTTCTTTTATTTAAAGTATTTTATGATTTTTTACTTTTCATTTTCCTATATTCTCTTCTTTTTGTTCTTTTCTTGTATTCTTTCTCCCTTTTTTTCCTTCTTCATTAAACCCAAATCTCCATTGTCGTCCAGACCAGATACTTTTAAGCTATAAAGTTGGAGTTCCACTTTTAGTTTTAGACAATGTTAATTCCACTTCGAAAAATATCAATTTTGCCCAGAATTTCTTTTTGCCTTTCTCTCTGCTTTTCTTCACCGTCGACGGAGAAAGAATTCCGGCAAATAGAGATTATCGAAGGCCAATTTTGGTAAAGGTGGGTTGTTTTCTGTCTCTTATGTTAGATATAGGTTTGAGTTTAAAAAGGGAAGATCTGAAAAAGTGTTTAGATTAGTGTGTTTGAAAGAAAAACTTACCCACTTCGTCGGAAAAAATGGACGCCCGCGTACAAACTTTCCGGCAAATAAGAAAATTCCCGCATCCCTTAACTTATCTATTTCCCCCTTTCTCTCCTTTATTTATCAAACCCATCAATTAATTTATCTATAAAGGAAAACAAGAAAAACGAATAGTGTTGGAGAAGTGATGAAGGGGATAATGAAGTCCCTGAACTTCTTCTGAAGAGATGGGGATAAAGAGAAAATGAAAAACAAAGAAGGGAAAAAAGTAAAGAAAAACAAATTTAAAACGGAAAAAAAGAAAAAATAGAAAGATGACATGTCAAAATACGATTGGTGCGTGATATACACACCCTTATTTTAAAGTGATTATGAGCTTGGAGGGTTGTATTAATTCGACTTTGAATTGGTTAGGGGGGTAATAGGACCCCCACAAAGTTTAAGTGTCTTTTTGAAAATTAGGTCCAAGTTCAGTGGGGTAATGATGTATTTACTCATTGCTAAACTTTATATTTTGATTGCTAACCTTTATTTACAGCCCGCACGACCCTCTCTCCCTCTATAATCTGGGAATTGCAATTGTTTTGTACTTTTAATCTTTAGAAATGACAGTGAACTTGTAACCTTCCTTTTGCCTTTCCTTAGCTATTTACCCTGCAAGCCTGCCTGAATGCCTTCTTTGCTCTATGCTTTCTCAAGTTCTTTGAAGATATGTCCTTCTAAGATCTCCATCAACTGACTATGATAAGGCTAAACTTGATTGTATTTTTCCTTTTCCTTTGTTCTTGAGAGTATTATCTGTAGGAGGAATATTGGACAATAAACTGTTATACTCATCTGATTCTAAATCTGAATGATGTATTTCTAGGAGCTATCCCGTCTAGCAAATTAAATTGCTGCAACTTTAGATTGCTTCAAGCCGTTATAACTTAGAAGTACTAAACTTCCTAGAGTTAGCTTGGCATTGTTTTATAAACGTGTTGATTGATCAGTCTTTCTGGGGTTCTCATGGTATATGCTTATTTTGTTGATTATGGAATCATTCTTACTTGCATGACTTCCCCATTTCTTTAAAAACTTACGCTTTTCCCTCTACCACAGCAAATGACATTGATCAAAGCTCAAGCAGGAGTAAAGAACAACATGAGACGGTTGAACAGGAGTATCATCTCGGAAGGATCAAACCATGTGATGCATGTGGTTCTTTTTGCACTATTTTGCTTCTTTGTAATATATTGGCTGGCCAAGTTTTTACGGAGATAAGGGCAACCCTATCTTTCTATGCTGTTTTGCTGTTTCCTGGCACAAGTTCTGATGAAGACGCACAATGCCATCACTAAGCAGTGGCAGATTTTTAGTGATTTGGGGGGAGCGAGGGTGCAACTGTATAAACTTCGAATATTAGTCTTATGTAAAGTTTCCTAATATGTAGAACCAATGGGGTTGCTATTAGTTTATCCTTTTTCTTTTCATTTTATTTTTCTTTGTAATACTTGCTATTTGACAATGACCATTGTGTGCTTATCTGAAAAAATGTGATTATGGTGCAAATTGCAATGCAGCATGTTGTATTCTTTCGTTGAAACAGCAGAGCCTGTTTTGCAGATGATGTCTGGAAAAACAGTGTATACATATGATTTTAACTCTTATAAAGTCTACCCTTAATTGTGCTATTCAATGCTTTAACAGTAAGCTAGCAGACATATGATTTTGAATCATGTTGTTGCTTTGCTTGATCTACAGAGGCTAGCTCCACCTTGCTTAGCCTAACTTGATCAATGACTCTTCTTGCCCATTCTGCAAAGTAGGTTTCGTTATGTCCAACCATGCCATCTTTATGAAAATGAAAGCACTGCAGCTGATCTTTTGGGGATGGACACTCCTCGCCTATTGGATCCCACCATGCACCCTGATGTTTCATCCCTGACTGGTTCGCTATCCAGTTGTGAGCATATTGGCCTACACCAGCATTCTCTTTCCACCCTTTCGGGAAGAACTCCATTACATTGCTCTCGCGGTCCATGAAGAGCATATTTGTTAATTGTGCTCCATGTGGAGACGCAACAATGTCAGCGTTGGTCAGCACTTTCACCTGATAAAAGACAATGGTGTTATTTCGCTGATTACCTGAATACTTCTGAAGTTTCAAGTAGTGTAATGGGAACCTTGCTGATGAAAGTTTCTTATTAAACTTTAGTTGTATATTTCATTCTGTAAAGTATTATTGTTCCATTGAAACTTTCTGACTGAATGCTGAGGTAACAAGGGAAAACTGTGTACCTGGTCACAGAAAGATAGGTCTTCTGACTGAACTACGTGCAGCAGCCTTCAACTCGGGCACATTCCTTTGCAAATATATCAGTCACAGCAGTTGCATTCTTGAACGCGCGAGAACCTCTCATCAGCAGTGTAAGTCTTATAATTGGAATCCTCTTTCACTTTTCTCTCTACCTTTACCTGCAGGATTAATTCCACAATAACTCCTAGCCTTGCAGCGCAACAGGTTGAACATCTTCAGCTTATTCTCCTGCCCCATTTGACTCATCTCATGCCTAATGACAACAGCTTTCTCGAAACAGTAAGGTACATCTCTATCAACTCCTTCCACCTTAACTTCACCGAAATTCGCTTGCATAAGTTGTTGAACCCAAGATCCCATATTTAATCTCAGCTCTCCCCAGTGGAATAGCACCCATCTTGCTGGCTTTAAACACTCATTTTTCATTGACCATCTTACAAGAGGAGCCATTGCACACATTCCATGCCAAAGATTGTCGTGGTTGTAATATGTGTCAGTGTCTGATACAAATGTCAAGCCTTCCAGTAGAATAGCAGAGTCTGGAAGGCTTCCTCGCCATGCCAAAGCAAATGAAATCTTTGTGCCATCTCTAATATCCCGTCCCTTGTAGCAAAGAAGCCGACCTTTGGTTTCCTTATAAGGGAAATATAAGTGTTCTGTTTCATTTTCTTCGAGTATGTCGTCCAAGGAGCTCATAAACCAGGCGTGGCCAGTTGTGGGTGTGTCTCCACATCTAAGGTCCTTGAGCGGGAGGAAAGTGACAGAGTCTTTGAGTTCTGCAGTCATGGTTTCGATGACACCGGAGTAATTTTCTTGGGAAAGGAAAGCCCTTATTTGGGACCTTGCTGATAAAGAGAACTCAAAAGGGGATGAATATTGGATATGGAAAAGGATGATAACCAGGAACAAGGAGGAAACAAAGATGCTGATGAATTTTGTGGAGAAGCATTTGCTCTTGCTTTGAGTGCATAACTTAAGATGATTTTCCATTTCCATCAGTTATGTTAGAGATGAATCTTCTTAGCTAGCAAAGAGAAGCACCAAAAGGCTTATTCTGTGGCAAATCTAGTCTCGAGGTTGGAAGTTAAATCTATTATAAATAACTAGTTGACGTAGAGCTAGTAGTAACCATGTTAGCAATTCCTAGTCAAGTGATAAGCACAAGATTCAAGATTTAGAAAAGCAATCTCTACACTCACAGATGTATGCTTTGTGAATATTTTAGTTGAAGGGTGTACGGTCATAAAGATGGAGCCATATCAGGATCTATGCAGTATTTCATAAGTTTCAGTGAGGAAATCCATTCGCGCAGTTGGGTTGGTCTCTCAAGGGCATAACGGCTTTAAATGTTACAAACAATAATAACTACACTTCAGTCCCGAATAAGTAGAGCCGCCTATATGAATCCTCACGGATCATATTTCTCCATTTAAGCTCAACTAAACAGCTATAAGTGCTAAAGGAAAAAATAACTCTTGCACATATCAGACGTTGTGATGAAGATAACATGGGAGCTTTTCTTGAGGGTAAATGCGCGGTTTGAAAATAAAATTAATATTAGTATTATATAGTGTCGTCGTGACATTGTGGCATATCAGACGTGGAGATTTGTTGCAATTCTGCAAAGAGGAAGATAACAAGGGAGCTTTTCTTGAGAGTATTGCATAATCTTGAAAAAGAAGATTTATTTTGTTAAATGTTTTTATGTCATTTGATTAAACTTGGTTATTATGTAAAACCACATCATTTAGAAATCAAACCAAATTGTTCATCACGTCAAAAAGAGAAAAAGAAAAAGAAAATTGTTCATCAACTTTGTCTTAATGTGTTGATATGACAAACATGCAACGGAAACGAGTTCAATGTGTTTTGAAGGACTGTATTTGTGAGGAAACAGATGACTAACAGATAAGTAAAGCTTTTATAGTGTTTTGAAGGACTGAATTTGTGAGGAAACAGATGACTAACAGATAAGTAAAGCTTTTATAGAGTTAAGTTAGATTGGGACATATTTTACCTTTATATAATTAAGCTTTTATAGAAATATTGCTTCGCCCACTCTGCTTTAAGCACACACATAATGCTTCTCCATTTCATGGCCTTGCTTTTGTATCATTCCAATTTTTAGTGTATCTCGAAATCCTTGGTGTCTCTGTAATCTTATGGGATATATAAGCCATACTTCTTGTTCATGCTATAAAATTTGTGTTGGAAAATTATTTTGCATTTCATGTATAGCCTACTTGATTTAGCACCATAAATATGCTATATTTCAATGCCGTCTTCTCTTTGAAGCATCAATTCACATGTGTGACTATCTCTATCATTTTTTTCTGATTCAATTTTTTGTTTGTGTTAAAGTAGTATGCTTTTATTTAAAAAAAAAATCTGAATAGGGTTTTAGCTTCAATTTTCTGCATCTGTCCATTAGTGCCTGTTAATTATCTTCTGATTAATCAAAAGATATACTGTTTATAATGTTACAGCCCTCGTCCTGAATGAGAATCTTTGTACTTACAACAACAACAACATACCCACCAGTGTAATCCCACTTGTGGGTATGGGGAGGGTAGTGTACGCAGACCTTACCCCTTTCTAGGGAGGGAGAGAGACTGTTTCGGATAGAACCCTCGGCTGAATGAGAATCTTTGTACTTAAAATTAGAAGTGTTTTTGGTAACTGACTAATTTGGAATTTTGTTTGTGAAGATAACGATAAATTTCCTCCTTTCATCCCAATATATATGGTCCTGTAACCTTAAATGTTTCAATTCTTCAAATTTAAACAATGAGGTTATCTTTTCTTCATCAAGCCCACTCTATACTGACACTGCAGTGATGGTATTCAGTGTCATGGTATTTCCATCTATACGAGTGTGTAAATTCAGTTTCTCTTAATATCCAAGATAACTAATCTACTGTTTGAATGCAGCTCTGCCACTTACAGGCTGATTACTTCCAAGGATTACACATCTATCCAGCTCAACGTTGGGCATTTGGAGAGTTTGGCCGATACACTGATCAGTTACCACTTCTTCTCTCTGGATATATTTGTGCCCATATATGTTGTTTGTTATTTCTGAATAACATCTGATAGTAATTATACTTTCCGATTGTCCGAGTCACCAAAAAGTTCCAGTTTTCTGTCTTTCAAATTACTTGGGCCTTCTAACATATTGTAAACTACTGATTGCGGGACTTTAAAAAAGCATGCCAAACATCTTCATATGTGGGCGCGAAGTGGTTGCCTATTACATGGCTCACTAAGTTGAGGTGTGGGTACATTTGTTGCCATTTCGGCGGTCTTCATGCTAATGAATCTTTTCCTGAGTTACTTGTAGCGTAACCATTTTAGTTATCTTGTTTTTGGTGGAAGGCTGTTTTTCTTGTGTCGTTCTTCTTTCTTGTTACCCCCTCCGTTCTTAATGGGAATATTGGAATAATAAACTTACTAAATATAGAAATGTAGCATTTTTTAAAAATAAATAAATATGGAAATGACAGTAAGACACGTGAATTAAAAGGGAGGGAGTTTATTTTAGTGCTAATTTGATTTTCTATTGTTAAGAATTTTTTTGGAGATGGCGAACCATCTTGAGCTGTTTGAATCACTTAGCCTGTTGGATGAGCCATTTCTTCGGTTGCTTAGCACTAAATTTGTGTTTCATGGACTTCAGCTATCGGTACGTACCCGATAGGTGATAGGGATGTGCATATTTGCTAAGAGTTAGTGTGGCTATGTTTACAAAAGTGTTAATTGGTCGTTGTATCTGAGATTCTCATGATGTATGCTTATTTTATTGATTATGGGATCATTCATTCATTCTTACATGACTTCCCTATTTCCTTAAAATATTACACTTTTTCCGTTATCACTGCAAATGACATTGATCAAAGCTCAATAGGGTTGAAGAACAACATGGGACGGTTGAACAGGAGCATCATCCTTGAAGATTCAAACCATGTGATGCATGTGGTTCTTTTTGAACTATTTTGCTTCTTTGTGATATACTTGTTGTCCAAGTTTTCATGGATATTAGGGCAATCCTATCTGTCTGTCTTCTGTTTTGCTGTTTTCTAGTGTAAGTTTTAATGAAGATGAGAGAAACACACAAAAGGCATCATACAAATGCTAAGCAGTGTTGATTTTTAGTGATTGGGGGCAGCAACGGTGCAACTGTAGAAACTCTATATATTAGTCTGGTCTAAAGATTCCTGTTCTGTAGAAGCACTGAGGATTGCTATTAGTTTATCCTTTTTCCTTCACTTATTTTTCTTTGTAATACTTGCTATGTGACAATGATTTGATTATATCTAAGAAAAAAGTGATCATTGTGCAATGGAGGATGCTCAATATTTCATTTGTTAAAACAGGAGCCTGTTTTGCAAATAATGATGTAGGACAAAACAGTTTATGCATTTGATTTTAACTCTTATGAAGTCTACCACTAATGGTGCTATTTAATACTTCAACATTAGGCTAGCATACACATGCTTTTGAATCATGTTGTTGCTTGTTTGCTTGATCTGCAGAGGCTTGCTCCACCTTAATTATCTAACTTGATCGATGACTCTTCTAGCCCATTCTGCAAAATATGTCTCATTGTGTCTAACCGTACCATCTTTATGAAAAGAAAAGCACTGCCCTTGATCTTGCGGGGATGGACACTCCTCGCCAATTGGATCCCACCACGCACCCTGATGTTTCATCCCTGATTGATTTGCCATCCAGCGGTAAGCATATTGGCCTGATCCAGCATATTCTAACCATCCTTTTGGGTAGACTTCCATCACACTGCTCTCACAGTCCATGAAGAGCATATTCGTTAACTGTGCTCCACACGGAGACACAACAATGTCAGTGTTGGTCAGCACTTTCACCTGATAAAGGATATTGATGTTATTTCAATGATTGTCTGGATAGCTACTCCACGTAGGGTAATGTCAACTGTGCTGATAAACGTTTCTTGGTAAGCTTTAGTTGTGTATTTCATACTGAATACTGATGGAACAAAGGGAAAAAGATATACCTGGTCGCAGAAGGATATATCTTCTGACTGGACTACGTGCAGAATGCAGCCTTCAACTCGGGCACATTCCTTTGCAAATATATCAGTCACAGCAGTTGCATTCTTGAACGCGCGAGAACCTCTTCTCATCAGCTGTGTAAGTCTTATAATTGGAATCCTCTTTCACTTTTCTCTCTACCTTTACCTGCAGGATTAATTCCACAATAACTCCTAGCCTTGCAGCTCAACAGGTCGAACATCTTCAGCTTATTCTCCTGCCCCATTTGACTCATCTCATGCCTAATGACAACAGCTTTCTCGAAACAGTAAGGTACATCTCTATCAACTCCTTCCACCTTAACTTCACCAAAATTCGCTTGCATAAGTTGTTGAACCCAAGATCCCATTCTTAATCTCAGTTCTCCCCAGTGGAATATCACCCATCTTGCTGGCTTCAAACACTCATTTTTCATTGACCATCTTACAAAATGAGCCACTGCACATAATCCATGCCACAGATTTGTGTGGTCGTAATACGTGTAGGATACAAATGTTAGTATCCATCCTTAGTATCCCGTCCCTTAAAGCTAAGAACCCATCCTTTAGATGCCTTCGAAGGGAAATACAAGTGTTGTGCTTCATTTTCCTCGCGTGTAGTTCAAAGAGCTCATAAACCATGCATTGCCTTTCGTGGCTGTTTCTCTAAATCTAAGGTCCTGGAGGGGGAGGAAAATAGCTGAGTCTTTGAGTTTTGCAGTCATGGTTTCGATGACATTGGAGTAATTTTCTTGGTAAAGAAAAGCCCGTCTTTTGGACCTCGATGACAAGGAGAAATCAAAAGGGGATGAACACTCCATATGTAAAAGGATGACAACTAGAAACAAGGTAAAAAAGAAGATGCTGATGAATTTTATGGTTAAATATTTGTTCGTGCTTCGAGTGCATGACTTGAGATGATGTTCCATTTTCATGAGATTTGCTCGATATGAATCTTCTTAACTAGCAAAGAGAAGCATCAAAAGACTATTTCTTTGGTTTTTAGGAGCAAATGTAGTGTTAAGATTACAAGTTAATCTATATTATGACCAGCTGACATAAAACATAGGTAGTAACTAGCGACCTGAAGGGGAGGAGCCTTGGGAGTAAACTTACAATAGTCCTTTTGTGGTCCGAACCTTCCGCGGACTCCGCACGAGCTTATTGCCACGGGCTTCCAGAAAAATAGAAGTAATTAGCGATTCCTTTTCTATGTTACAGATGTATGCTCAGTTAATATTTTATTTTAAAGGCGAGCATATTAAGGGTGTAAGGTCAGAGATGGAGCCATATTTTGCGTTAGCTTTGTTTTTTTGGTACTTTTTTCTAGTTTCGTCTACCTTACATTAAATTCGTGACAGCCAAAAACATATTTTATATACTTGGGCATCCATCTTCCATGGCACCTGTCAAAAAGTTCCGTGGAGTATCTCAATTTCCTTCGGACAGGAACTCTATTCGAGAATCTGTGTACTGCAAAACACTATAGTTAATGATGTAATTGGTATTGAAGATTCGACTTGTCAGCCACATTCATTTAGGAGTCAATGTGCTATGTGTTATACAACTTGCAAGGACACGAGCTCTATGTGTTTTGAGGACAAAATCTATGGGAAACAGATCTTTATACTAGTATCCCCCCCCCCCCTCGAAATGAGTTAGATGGGGAGGTAATTTTACCAATCAATCACGTATATTAACATCTAGCAATGCTATGCGTAGCTAAGTTGGCAAAGATTTCGTTAAGGATGTTCGATAGACTCATTGGCTTCACGTTTTACCGAAAGTTGGTAACCTTTGACATTGTTAATATTTAGCACTCTTTGATATTAGTTTCAAACTTCTAATAGTTGAATGAATTTTTGTAATGAAATGCAAATTCACCAAAAGAAAGACATAACATAATAATAATAACAATAATTTATTAATTAATAATAGAAAAAAAGCTCTTGGAAAAAGAAACTCATAAAACCAAGAAAAATGGTCAAAATTTTCTCCCCAACTATGGGTGAAAGTGGACATTAGTATTAATAGGTGACCAATAGTCAACAAGGGCAAATTTAACGATAATGGTAGATCTGACCCCAATTTTTAACAAAGGGCAAAACCATATCATTTACATAATTTAAAGACAAATTTCTAATTTTCCTTCATTATATATGTTGTTTCTCAGTTTTTATTATTTTGCTTCAAATATTTTAAATACATTTAATTAAATGAATGTTTCTTTGTATGAGATTTTATAAGCGGTTTAAGTTGGGCTTTTGATTTGAAAAAAATTTGGAAATAACATCATTGCATATGTAAAAACAAATCTATATTATAGGAGTTATAAGTATATATTTGATTAAAAAAATAAGATTTATGTGCATTTTTTTTTGTTGAAGCATCACGCTTCTTCTTTCAGTCTTGTATGATAAACTCTAAGGTAATTCGGATCGATTTAATAAGCTTCACGCCGCGTCGCTTAAACCACACTTGGCGCAGTGTACATGGCTGCACTCTGCGAAGGCGCAGCCAAACGTTATCTGATGTTTCGAACTTGTGATATTAAAAGAGTTTTACTAATATAATTTACCGTTGTTAAAAGTCCAGAAATTCTTAACGGGTCTTTTCTAATTGACGCGTTTTTGTAATTGCGCAAAACAAGTGGGGTTATTTAAGTCAATCCGCACTGATTTAGGGTTTTTGTTATAAAGATTTTAGTAGCAGAAGCACATTCGTTGGTGCCGTCTCTGTCTTGTCTTGCAGGTACAATTCGCGCTGCATTCTTCCTTTAACCTTATATTGCTTCTCCACATAATTGAAAATATAACTTCATGTATGGCCTAATTCATGTAGCACCATAAAAATATGTGTTAGATATGTTGTATAGCAGGATGGTTTCAGTATTAGTAGTGTTAGATAGGATTATAGGAATCGCGCAGTAATGTGTTTTACTATACGTTGCCGCGTTTGCTTTTTATCTTACTATTTGTTGTCATTTTTTTTTTGATACCATGACTTTTGTCTTGCTATTTGTTGTCACACCCCTGTCTTTTCTTTCGAGCCAAGTTCTACCGAAAACAACCTCTCTACCTCACAAAGGTAGTTGTAAGGTCTGCATTCATCTTACCCGACTACACCGGACCAGGTATGTTGTTGTTTGAAGCAGCTATTACATGTGTAGTGATCTCTTAATCAAAAGATAATACGGTTCATAATGTCACTGCTCCCATCGTCGTGTATGTACACAATGGGAACTTTCTAATTTGGAAATTTTTTTGCGAAGATAAATGACAGAATTCGTCCTTTCATTCCAATATATGATCATGTAACCTTACATGTTTAAAATATTCAAAAAAAGAATTTAAAATAAGATGTTTCACACTTCCACAACTATAGTTTTTCCGTCTATTGATCTCTTAATCTCCATGTGAGACAAACTTTTGATATCTCTTGATATTGCATTTGATTTAAACTTGTATCATGTAGAGTTTGTGGGTCGAAGTTTAATTAGTTTTTACATTTCTGGATGCCCTCGCGATTATCCAAATATTTCTGAATTACAATCTATTGTGGTATTGTGAGTGGCCTAGTGCAGGCTTGCTACATGAAAAAAGGGACACTTTATAATTGTTGTTTTGTTAGTGACTTGCACTTTAACTTGCTTTCCTTTTAAACCCAGGAGCTTTCCACTTCTAAAGTCTAGTCTTGTAAAGCCGTTGCCAAGATGCAGAACGATGAGGGACAAAACATGGACCTTTACATACCTAGGAAGTGGTACTTATTTCTTACTTCCTAACACTTTGGATTATATTCAGCTGCTCCTCTTCATCTATTTAATGAATGTATATGATAGGTTGTCCTAGATAATTAATGTGTACTATATCTGGATGCAGCTCTGCCACTAACAGGTTGATCACTTCCAAGGATCATGCATCTGTCCAGCTCAATGTCGGGCATTTGGATGAGTTTGGCCGATACACTGGCCAGTTCACAACTTATGCTCTTTGTGGATTTATTCGTGCACAGGTACTGTTCTTTGTTACTCCGAATATCATTTTAACAGAATTTTACCTTTGGATTGTTCTGAGTCATGCCAAAAGTTCGTTTCCTTTGTCTTTCGAATTACTTGAGTTTTCTAAGAGTCAACTAGTGATTGTGCCTCGTGGACGTATATAAAGAATGGCATATCTTTGTATGTGGATGATAAATGGTTGTCGATACACAGCTCAATAGCCTGAGGTGTGAGTACCTATCATGACAATGCATAGTTTGCTGTTTTTCTTATATCATCCTTCTTTCTTGTCTCTGAAAATTGAGCATTGATAACGAGTTGTTGTATACTTCAATAGCAGTATTAGCTCTTTGCTTATATTAGTGGAAGCTTGTTCCAGAAAGAGAGATGCTTCTTTCACTTATATTTTTGGAGCTTGGGCATATGATCATTGATTCTTCTTTGCTGGAATTATTATCTTAGGTTGTGGTGGTTTATCTTGTTTGCTTTTGACCTTCTGCATTTGTGTGCTACTGCAATTGATTTGAAAACACTTTTGCAGGGAGATGCCGATAGTGCTCTTGATAGGCTTTGGCAGAAGAAAAAAGCTGAAGTTGGACAACAATGAGAGTTTTCTATATGCTTTTGCATTACCAGCAGTTCTTTGTTGGTGTTAGTGGCTATGTTTGAAGTTCATTATCAGACAAATTGTACTGCATCTACATGTTACTCTTTTAGTTATGTAACTTGATTTTATACCGTTAATAATTTTTTTTGGAGAATGAGCACTTCCAATCATTTAGCCATCCTCATAGTAGGGCTGGTAAAATGGTTTTAAAAACAAGTAACCGTCCAATCCAGGCTCAAGTACGAATATTATCCACTAAAAAATAGACTAGATGGATAATATGAATATCTATATTATCAATATCCATTGGCTGTTAATCGGAGATCCATGGATCACAGACGGTATCTCCCCATGGCCTTTCGCCTCTGAAAGCGTCCTTCCTTCTCAATGCCCGGGCATCCATCCAATGCATTCTTTTCGATCTTGTACCCTATGTAGGCTTGCAAAGCATAGGCTAGACAAATGGTACATTGAACACCAACCCAATCTCGTGTTATATTTCATGAGTTCTTGCTTTAAAAGTCTAAGCTTATTTTGATTTTTGGCTTGTGTTCTCATATGACTATTGCTGAAATCATATTCGTCAGTTAATCCCTATATAAACTTGGAGCAGGCTATGTAATGCCAGATGAAGTTACGACCATTTATTAGAGAAGAACGAACGAATCTTGTAGGATTTTCAAGAAATTCTTTGATTTCTAACGAAAACAGATGATTGCTTCTCATGTTTTGTGAATAGTCGGGACATTGAGGAATATTCATAAAGGCATTTTGGGAATCGGTTTATAGGTCATTTGTGGAAGTAGTGAAAGGTTGAAATACACCAATTTAAACTAAAAATCTTTAATCATTTACCGAAAGCTTCGAAATATTTATCGTTTTATTTAACAAAGATAAAATTAAGTAGCTTTTTATCATTTTACCTTTGCATTAATTAGCAACATTTAAGAGGTTCTATCATTGATGAAATAAATATTTATTGAGGAGTTATTACATGATGAAATATGTTAAGAGGGTAAAATATTTAAAATATTTTTTCAACCGACGTATAAATGAAAAAAATGACAAGTATTTTAGGACGGAGAAGTACAATTTTGCAAAGCACTATACATTGTTTTAAATGAAGCAGAGATAATCTCAATACCATAAATACCCTGTTTTTCTTCTTTTGCAAGATTAAATTAGCTCTCGGTTAAGATCACTAGATAGAACATCTCATGTTGGAATATATTGATAATAACAAGGAACGGGAAAAGTCACAATAACAATCAATGTGAACAAGGAAATTTGTCTCGCTGAATCGATTGATGATCAATCTTTCTTTAAGATAATATTGTCCCGTATATTCCTTTCAACGGAATAATGACAACTTATCTCTCAAGATAAAACATCAACCAAACTAATGAGCAAAGGAGACTCAAGAGTTCGCTATAGGAAGAAAGATCTTAGAGTGTTTGATTGCTAAGAGGAAGAACAATTTCAGAAAATTGTCTAGAGAATGTGTTAAGTGTCTTCTTGCAAATGAGCCAAAGACCTCATTTTATAGTGTTGAGAAGATGACTTTCCAATTGCCCATGTAATAGTCTTGAATGACCATGTAATGACCTTGATTATGGAGTGTTAATTCAGCCAAATAATGGCTGAATTCATTTGGGATGTAATGGAGGTTTAATGCCTCAAAATCAGCCCAAGAGTCATATCTTTTCGTCTTCCGTCGCAGCCTCTGGACTACCAGCGCCGCGGCGCTCTAACTTCAGAGAGTTGGCGTCGCGGCCCGATTCATGACTCGTTTCATCTTTAAACACATTGTACACTTCTTCCTTCATTTACCAACGTGAAATCAACGTCATTTGGCCAATAACCGTCTATTGTGTTACGTCTCAAACAATTCATATTTGTACCAATATCTCTTTCATTGAGGAAATATGATCCTTGACATTACGTGTGCACGTGTGTGGAAATAAGATTTCCCACGTGCGGGACCCTAATTATTCGAGTCATAACTAAATAGGATTAACTTTATTTCACGTTTAATAAATATTTCCAAACATGTCATATTTAAACAACTGCATAACAATAGCATAAAAGAAAAGGCATACAAAACACACATATTAACAATCAAATAATACAGAAGCTGTAGCTTTATGTATCGGCGTTATCATTAAGATATATATCACGAAGCAGCTGCAGCTGGAACCGTGATGCGCTTCTTTTTGTTCTTATATAAACAAAAGAGAGCAATAGCGAATGCTAGGAAGAAGAGACCCCCGATTGATACCCCTACCGCGATAATTGTTGTGTGTTTTCCACCTCCCCCTGATGGCGGGGCAACATCAATACTATTACTTGATGGTGGAGTAGGAAAAGTACTCGAAGGAATAGTTTGTGTGGGAAGTGGTGGTAATGCTGAAGGAGGTGGACTTGGTTTTAAATAAGGGGTTGACGGAGAGAGTGAAGAGACTTTACCGCCTTCTGAAGGTGGTGATGAAGGTGCTAATCTTGGTGATTGTGAGTTTTGTGGTGGCATAGAAGATGGTGTTCCTGGTGAAGAAATTGGAGTTTGTGAGGCATTTGATGGTGAAGAGGTTGGTGAAGGTGGAATCTTTGAATTGTTTGATGGTGGACTCGGAGTTTGTGGTGGTGAAAGAGGACTTTTGGAAGTGTTTGGTGGTGAACTCGGAATTTGTGGAGGTGAAGTAGGACTTTGGGAAGTGTTTGGTGGTGAACCTGGTGGAGAAGATGGTGGTGGTTGGTTGCTAGGATCACCAGGAGGAGGAGGAGCCGAGATAGATCCAGGATTTGAACTTGATGAGGAAGGGGGCGGAGGAAATAATTGTGGTGGCAATGTTGGTGGGCGAGGGTAGGATTTTCCACCATGTTGATCAGGAGGGTTTGCAGGTGGTGTATTATTACTTCCACCAGGAGGCGTAAAATTTGGCGGTTGAGTTATGGGAACCGTCACCACCGGAGATGGCGGTTTCGCATCATTAGACGGCAGAGTTGGTGAAGGTGGAGAACAATAAGTATAAGCCATTGCAATGCGCTTACGAGATGGCCTTTTTAACTTCATGGTAGCTTAATTTGATCGGGAGGAGGCACGTCCCATGTGACTATATATAGTGCATTATATTTACGTATACAGTTCGTTTAAGAAACTTCCAAACTTTGGTGAAATTGATTAAAAATCATCATTTTAATGTTTGTCCAACATATTGTTTTGAGTTTTACAACTTTAGAATAATTAATTGATAGTATGACTTGCTTTGACATTATTATTTCTGCTAATGAACGTGGGGTTGGTGTAGTGATGATGGAGCAAAGGCAGCTTAAAACAGTAATAATATGCTGGTGCCGCAATTTATAAATCACTGATCGATAAGAGTTTCATTTCGGAAATGGAAGAAAACATGGACAATATTCATCATACAAACTAGTTTTTGGAGTTGAGTTAGACCCAAGATCTATTATTTATATGATATCAGAGCCAGACTCATTTTAATTATTTATTCACCGATAATGGGCTCCAAAATTATATTGTCCACGCTCCAGTTAACGAGGTCTGGTCGTGCGGGGAGTGTTAAGAGTCCCACATCAAAAATGAAATGAGAACATGTACTCCTTATATGGACTTAGACAATCCTCACCGCTAGCTTTTGGAATTGAGTTAGGTCCATGATCTTGTAGGGTGAAGATTGTCCAAGTACATATAAAGAGTTCATATTCTCATTCCATTTCCGATGTGAGACTCTTAACACTAACGAACCTGCATTTCCCACGTGTCTATTTATTTATAGTTGCTCTGTATCGAGACAGGACAAAGTTCGGGTTTTAAATAAGGCTTATACTTGTAAATTTGTTTGTTGGTAATGGAATAATAAGAACTATAACGAAGCAGAGTCCATGTGCAATATTCTCCGATAAGGTAATTCAACAACAGTGGGGAATTTTGAAGAGATGAGAAGACGATGAGGCTTAGTGTGAGGCCTGAATTTTCTGACAAAATAATCTTGATTCTCCATCTTCATATAATCTTCATCACTATTTCTTGATATGTTTAAAAAATGGAGCTCTTGCGAGTTAAAAATATTGGAGCCCTAGCAGGTTAAAAATGAGTCATTTGCAGGGTTAAAATTGATCCCTTTACAGGGTTAAAATGGTTTTTATATTTTTAAAGATATCGCACCAGAATTATTGAAAATATCATTAAAACTTCTTTTTTTTCTCCGTAGCTCGAATTTATTCCTCTCTTATTTGATAAAAAAATCTTCATTATCATCAATAGGCTGCAACTTGATATGAATCTGCCTTGAACATGTCTTCAATCTCGTTGAACCATTATCTGAATCATTGGCTCTAATACCACTTATTGAGATCAAAATAATCAGAGCGTCATGCGGAAGCTAACAATTGCAAACCTTGATCGGCGATAAATCAGACAATAAAGAAAAAATCTAAAAGAGACATAACATTCTAATATGATTTGATCAATTGACCTCCATATAAAAATTAATATAAAAATATGAAAATTATTGAGAGAAAATCTCCCCTAAACGAAACTCTCTAAACGGCTACATTGTGGATACTATTGCGTTGTCTATGAGACGAAATTATATTCTATTTATAGAAGTCCAAAACTTATCCTCCATGAAAATGATAAACATGATAGTGTTATTTTCTACAAAAAAAAAATATTTTCCATCAAAAAATATTTTTTGAAGTAAAACACAATTATAGTAGAATCCAAATAAGGTAGAAAATTTAGGACAAATCCTAACAATATTAATATTCAATATATATTTGAGAAATAACGAACCATTTAAAGAAGTAAAATCCGTCGTTAATCATTTTTAGCGATAAGTTATTAAAAAAAATTGTTAGCTACGTGCGATTTAGCAACATATTAGTAATGAAATTTATAGTTAATTTCAAATTTTTGTAATGATATAAGTTATGATAATAATTAGAAAAATTTGAGGAAGAAGAATAAAAGACCTGACAGTGGCCAGCAACATCGACAAAATGGAAGAACCAACAACAATTTTTTAGAGCACTAAGCTTTCTTACTTTTTTTTTTTGATTTTAAAATTGATTTGAATAATTGAGATTTAGGCGACAGTAATACTATCAGGTAAGTTTTAAATTTGGGTGTGATCTCTTTTAATTTGACTTGTGGGTTTTAAAAAGAAGAAGAGAAAAAGAGAAATTTGAGGCTTGTCGTGGGATTTGTTTTTTGACGCAACCCAATAAGTAGACATGAAGGAAGGGAATATAGCACCTTACTCCTCAGGACCTATGTTAGGATTTGACATGAGGTGTTCATTATTCAGATTAGAATGTTTTGCTTAGCGGTTACTGAAAATGT
This sequence comes from Przewalskia tangutica, assembly GCA_029844215.1. Classification (NCBI taxonomy): domain Eukaryota; kingdom Viridiplantae; phylum Streptophyta; class Magnoliopsida; order Solanales; family Solanaceae; genus Przewalskia; species Przewalskia tangutica. Next base: position 90,127,424 of record CM056736.1, on the reverse strand, counting down.
TGCTTGTTAGTAGAATGTTTTGCTATTGTTTCCAAGCTAGGACTGAAACACCGATTTTCCGTACTTAGCTTGAGGGGGTTGTTGAGATATACCACATATATACATTGTATATATATATGTGGTTAGTTGGATATTAGTTAGATATATTAGTGAGATAGATATTTTTGATTAATTAGATATTTTGTAATTAGGGGTTAGTCACCTATAAATAGGGACTACATTTGTAATATTTCTTTTTTGAGAGGTTATAATCACAATATCAGAAGCTCTCGTTCTGGAGCCCAAAATATCTCACTCCGTATACATCGACTTCTCTTCTTCTTCTTCACAGAGCACTTCGTCTCTGTCGATTCTTCTCGTCCAATCTATGCTCGATCACCGCTATTACAGATTATAACATGGTATCAAAGTACCGATTCGTAGGACCTTCATATCGCGCAATCGAGATTGAAATCGAAGAAATTTCTGAAAAACCAGAAAATCAAAATCGAAGAAGAAATTGAAACTGATCGAAGGAATCGATGTGAAGGAACTGAATTGAAGAAACTGAAACTGGAGGAAGATCAGTGACATTGAATCGAGATCGAGAATTGCGATTTTCTAAAAAACAGAATCGCGAAGCAATCGATTCAACTCGAAATGTGTGCTGGTCGAGATCGAAGGAGTTGATAGAGCATATTGAGGATGAAATCGAAGAGAAACTTGAAAATTGAAATCGCGGAAAATCGAAATCGGGATTGGTAATTGAAATTGCGATTTTAAATCAGAAAATCGAAATCGAAGAACTGTATATTGAGGTAATCTCTGTAGAATATACTTTTCTTCTGAAAAATAAAAAATGGAGAATCGAAGAACTGAAAATCGAAATCGCGACTAAAAATTGAAATCGCGATTCATCTTATTTGTTCCGCTATGTAGATGTTATCATTTTCTGCGGATACATTCAGCCTTTGGCTATCATTGCGACGTCGAAGATCGCCGAAAATATTTCTAAAAGTCATTTTCATATTGTTTTGTGTTGGTTTCTGTTATCTGTTCTGTGTTGATAGTAATAAGTGTTGGTGAATTGGCACTGCGTTGGTGAAATTCTGGCGATCTCTGTATGTTAATTTGTTGGTATTTGTTGTAGTTATGCATTTTTAGTTCTTGAAAATCACGAAATTTTGATATTGTTAAACTAAGTATTGGCGATGTTGTGTTGGTTATATACTGGTAGGGGTGTTCACCGGTCCAGAACCGGACCGGAACCGGAATCCGGAAATTTTTCGGACCGAGGACCAGACCGGTTGGACCGTTTTTTTTTTGTTAAATGCAATTTATAAATTATAAATTTTTAACAATGTGTTCGTTTATCAATCTCATTAAATATGTTTTTTTTTCTTATCCTTCAATATACTTTATTTCATTAATATGACTAACTTAAATAAAACCACCAAATGTACTTGGTTCGTATACGAACTACTGAACTACTCATTAATTAAAGTTACACACCACATTTATATTTTCTATTTGGAATTTGGACATTCCTGAAGCATCGACATAAATTATAGGTAGGGAGAGAAGAAAGTAAAGTAGTTGTAAATTGATCAAACTTTATATGATCATAACTTTGCGCTCGGACGTCCGTTTCACCTATTTTTTTTTTAATTTTGTGTATTTTTTTGATACGGGGGTGGTCAAACCGCAGCCAGGCCAATTTTCTGAAAAACGTCTTTTTCCCCGCTCAATTTGAATTTCCCCCCAAATTGTTACGTTTTTTCTATTTTCAAAGCTAAATATCTCGCGATATACAATAAATTTCAACGTTCAAATTTCGTGGTAATGTGTCCGGGAATGTCAATTTCAATATTGGAAATTCATTTTTTTTTTTAAAAACAATTAGGTCCGACAGAAAAATTCGATTTTACGGACCGGGCCAGGAAACGGAATCCACCATGTGGACCAGGACCGGGCCGAATCCACGTCCGTCCATTCGGTCGGTTTTACGATCCGTCTTATTTTGTACACCCACATATCACGATGTACGGGTATGCTTTTCTATGTAGCTCATGATGATGATGCTACTGATGTTGTGAAATCAACACGCTCCTTATGCTGCTGGTGCTATTGTGCTGCTTCTGTTTCGTAGTAGCAATATATTGCATTTTCTGCTAGTTTCAATGCAGGAGGTATTGCTTATGGTCCTGGTGTTGCTACTGCAGTAGCTAATTCTGCAGATGCTATATTGACCAGAGGCCCTATATTTTGAAGTTACTGGAGGTGCAGAATTGTGCACCACAAGAAACTGTGGATCAGTGAGATTTCAGTTCAAAAAAACTGTGGTTTTGTTGCATATTCAATAGATCGATTGAAGGATCGAAGAGTTCTTAGCGACAAACAGACTGAGAACCGAGGGATACTTCATCGACGACAATATGGATTGAGTTAGATTGCGTGATGAGAATCGGGAGATTCTCTAGTCCAAGAGAGACTAGAGAACGAGGGGTTCTTGCCGCTTATTAAAATTGCTTGCGTGATGAGAATCGGAAGATTCTCTAGTCTGAATGAGACTTGAGAACGAGGGGTTCTTGCCGCTTATCAAATTCTGCTGGTGCTGGTTCAGAACAAATTCATAGAGAGAATCGAGAGATTCTCTAGTCCGAGTGAGACTAAAGAACGAGGGATTCTCCGTCAAGATGAATCCAGTGGTTATTCTGTCGAATTAAGGCGATGGCGAAGATTGATTGTTGATGTTCAAGATGTTGTTGTCTTACGAAAATGAAAAAACTAAAATATTGTTGGAATTGTGCACCGTGTATTCTGCTTGTTTGTTATTCTTTGCTCATTTGTCCGCAATTCTTTGTTATTCTTGCCATTTGTCTTTGCGGTATTTGTTATTCTTTGCCGATATCTTGCGGTGTTCTCTGATGTTGTTGCTTGCTGTTGTCAAGTATTTTGTGACGTTGATGATGTGTTGTGGCTGTTATTAACTGCTGGGATGGTAGAGGCTTTCAATCACTTTTATTGGAGTCTTAAGTGCATGTTGCCACGCTGGTTTGGTGGAGGACATTTATGCAGATGCTGGCAAATGGAGTGATGCATTTCTAGTAAGGCAAGCAATGCAAAGTCAGGGATTAACAAGATCAATGGGTACAATGGGATATCCTGGTGTTGCTGCTGCACCTGCTTCTGTGGTGGCTATTATTGTTGCTGTTATTGTTTAGCAGTTACTGAAAATGTTGCTTGTTAGTAGAATGTTTTGCTATTGTTTCCAAGCTAGGACTGAAAACCCGATTTTTCGTACCTAGCTTGAGGGGGGTGTTGAGATATACCACATATATATATATTGTATATATATATATATGGTTAGTTGAATATTAGTTGGATATATTAGTGAGATAGATATTTTTGATTAATTAAATATTTTGTAATTAGGGGTTAGTCACCTATAAATAGGGACTACATTTGTAATATTTCTTTTTTGAGAGGTTATAATCACAATATCAGAAGCTCTCGTTCTGGAGCCCAAAATATCCCTCTCCGTATACATCGACTTCTCTTGTTCATCTTCTTCTTCACAGAGCACTTCGTCTCTGTCGATTCTTCTCGTCCAATCTATGCTCGATCACTTCTATTACAGATTATAACATATATATATATATATTAGAGTATAATATAACTTATTCTGAATCTTTAGGTTATGAACATGTATTAATAGACTTTTAAATATTGTATTCTTAAAATTTTACCCTATGATTTATATTAGAAAATATATTTAAGAGATTTGACATGATTATTTCTCATTCTCTATAATATTTTTTTTTCCGGCATTTTAATTATGTTAATTATCTTATATGAGGCAACCGAAAAGAGAAAAACCGAATCAAACCAAACTTATATTGTTTCGGATTGAATTGTAATTTTTAGAAATTGAATAATGTAAAACCAAACCGAAAAATCAAATGCACACCCTACATGCCAAATCCTTCACAAAAATAAGGGTCCTCAAGTCAGCTATCTATGCACTTACCTGTTAGTTACAATATGCAGTATATATTATTTTCTCTATGTGAAAGTGTTTGATCGAACTGAAAATTTTGAAAATTAAAAAAAGACTTTTGACAGGTAAGCAGATATACCAAAAATATAAAAATTACACTTTAAAAGTGATTGTGAGAGTTCACATGTCTTTTCCTTTTTTCCTCTCCTTGTGAAAATCACAATGAGTGCTTTGTGAAAGTTTATCAAGTGGATTTTAACAAATCATGTCATTATTGATAAAATGGTAATGCCAAAATTAAAATAGCTTTCAAAACGATAAATATGTTATTCCTTTTAGCTGTACATTAAAAAGAAAGTTTATTTATTTTTATATATATATTCAAAGTTGACACTAACATTACATAGAGACCTTATAGGTCAAATATTTCATTTGAAAATGTTAAAATGTATATATTCAGCAAAGAACAGAGACGTTTTGCCCAATGCAAAGCAGACCCAATACCATTGTTTAAGCCCAATAGAACCTAATACATTTGAGCCTCATTTTTTTTCCATTCGATGTTTGATATTTATATTTAAATTTTAATTAATTTAATTTTGAGACATATAAGGCCGATTAAGAAGTAAGCGACTCTCTAGCAAGACTATTTTGATATGTGGCTCGAACTCAACACCTCTGGTTAAGGGAAAATGAACCCTAATTTTTACCTATAATAGATTTATAAGTAAAATTTTATTTTAAAAACTATTAAACATAAAAAAATAAGGCCTCTCGTTAAAGTTGGTTTTAGTGCCCCTGAGTGGATTAGACAAAAACATAGGCTGATCTACTGCTTCCCCTTGGATATTAATATCTATAACTTGTGAAACTTGTACACTCAACTATTAGTGGAATAGTTTTAAACATTTTAGAAGACTTCGAATATGAGTGTTATATAGATTAACGCAACTGTAAGCAACTCATTCATAATGATTTTTTTTAGTAAATTAAAGCATGTATCACGGAAAATTTTGAAGTAACACCCTTATATATATTTTTCTATAACAAAGACAATTGTTCTGGTTTTAACCCCCACCCACAGGCCACAACAGTCATGATATATACGCTTTGTTGCAAGTTATTGTTGAATCACAAACTACATAAGCTACTCCCTTTTTTCTGTTAATTTCAAAATTTTCATATAATTTCACATATTCAAGTGGTCCAACATGTGCAACGGAGGATTTTCTAAGAGGGTTCAAAAACATAAAGGACTAAATAAATGAAGAAGATTTAATAGGTGTGCGTATGTATGCATTTGTCCTTATATATACATGATAATTTTTTGCTTAAGGGAGTTCGGGTGAACCCCTAGCCACCACAACCCTCTACCCACCACCTGGCTCCGCCCCTGAACACTTGCACAATTAACATATTAAATCTTCTTTAGAAAGATTTAAATCTGAGATTTCCCACTAATTTGATGGTCAAACTACAATCAGATATATTGGCAATACTAGGTAAAGTCGAGGTATTAAAAATGTGTAAATTGACTAATGCCTAAATAAAATACGTATATCATTGCTTCAATAATTCATGAAACGTTTATTAGCGGCTTGATAATTGAGAAAGACAAATGGTAGATATATATAGAGTGCATTTTAATTCCTGTCTTTGACGTGACTTGTCGTTTGCTTTGTTTTCTCGGATAAACAAATGGAATAGCTAAAAACTGCATAATAAAATATACGTAAGTTACATTATTGGACTACATATATAAATAGGCTTTATTATACATATTTATTTCCCCAATTTATATTACTTGAATGATTAACTCATAAGTAAAAGCTTTGATAAAAATGTTTCGAATAATAGGAGACCAGGCCCTGCTCATTCAACTAGATGAGGATGCACAACTGACTTTTTGACGACAAACAAATGGTTTGAAAACGTCGAAATGTCTTTTCTGTATTTACTCTCAGTGGGCCGGCGAATACCGTCCAACAAGATGCCAATTTCATTTTCCTTTCGTTTTCTGTCAATTAGGGTGGGGTGGGCATCCGGACAGTTCATATGCTTCTTGAAATGATTCAATGCCACTAATTCTCAAATGGCAATACGCGGTGAGTCAATGCATTTCAGTTTGCACTTATTCCTTAATAGGTGATGTTGGGGGTAACATTGGGTACATGGGCTTATGTCCAATGCATAGGGATAAATATAAGGTATAAAAAAAATTAGATTTTTGGTTATCTGTGAATTCAGAATTCCAAATTTAAAATTTTTAGAAGTTAAAACTGAAATCCAATCTTTGATTGAAAAATCTAAAAAAATCGAACTACAATTTTGCTCAAACTGTTAAGGATATGGACCTCGGACCAAAATCAATTCAAAAAATAAGCTCATGAGGTGAAAATTTTCTGGATTACATGAGGAGACCAAGAAATACAAACCCTATTGATGCGAGACTCAATATGCCTCACATTTTCAAGACTGGACATCTGGAGAGCGTGAATAATATAAATTTAGGTCGAGCCCAACATCAGGTAACAATGAATTGATATGGATCTCACTCGATGTCATATTAGAAATGACCTTTGAGCCTAATTCTTGTTCCCCATAAACCAAAATATTTACTCGCCTCTACTCCTCTTCCTTTTCATGTCCCCTAAAAAAAATTAAAACTAATTACCCGATATGTCTCATTCTCTCCCCAATTTTGATACCAACATGATATACAAATTGTTGGATTAAAATCGGACTAGAAGTAAAGAAACAAGGTTAAAGAGTATTTGAAAGGTTAAACAAGGTAACACTGAGTCGAGAGATGACTCTCTGTCTTTAAGAAAAAATTGCCCCATATAGATGATATTACGGTATTGGGCAATAGTCTCCCAAGATAAAACAACAACTAATAAACAGTACAAAACAAATACTGTTGCTTCTAACGAAGAAGATGAATAAGAACATATTGCTATTGCTTGTTTGAGTTTACCGACCAACAGAGAGAATTTCTGCTTCTGTTGTGTCTTTCTTTTGGGTTGTGTGTTGTCTCTAGTGTTTTTCTTTTTCCAATTGAACAGAGATGTTCAATTTATAGGAGCAGAAAGGGAGGAAGCTGTAACGTTTTGTAACGCTTGTAACAGTTGTAACTTTCTGAAACCTTCAGGGATCAGAATAGAAATAGTTAACATTTCAGGGATCAAAAAGAACATTTCAGAAGAAAGCAACAACCAACAACCTACTACCCGGGACTCGTGACCCGTGATCCGAGCCCGAGCCCGGACTGGACCAGACGGGCGGGCGACGGCGCATGTGTAGGTCTTAGCTCCGAACCCAAGCTCACCTAGGTCCTCCCTCTTCTAAACACATGGGTCACCCCTTGGGGGCCAAACCCTTACTGAAACTTAGAGTTTATATATTGCATAAACTCTTCTTCTTTCACCAATGAGGAAGATATGTCATTTTGGCAAAAAACACTCAATTTTTTTCATGTCTCAAACACCTTACTTTGTGTACCAATATCTATTTCATTTCTTAACGAAATTTGATGATATTTGGCACTAATATCATCTACTCACTTAGTATATTAAGCATGTGTGAAGAAATGACATTTCCGATATGCGGGGGGGCCTACGTGTTTAAGTCATTAAAGACGGGATAAATTCAATCCCTCATTAGTAAAATTTCCAACATAAATAAACTCATATGGTATAATGAAAGACTGCTTCAGTCTTTCTCTTAGTCCTATATAATACCATCATGATATATATATATATATATATATATATATATATATGGTATCACAGAGGACTAAGAAAAGAAATGAAGCGTCCCTCGGGGCATAGCTGGATGACAAAGGAGGTGAACTTAAAATCCAGTTTGAGGCCTGCAGCGTGAGTTCGAATCTTGGTGGGAGCACTTTGCTCCTTATTCATCTTCTTCTTATTGTCTTGTCCGTTGTGGCCATGGAGAACGCTTGGATTCTTAAGTGCGTACAATTGAAGTGGCATGTCTTCGCACTTAAATATGTGATCTCCTATAAGGTATATTACTCTTCCCTTCTCGCAAGTGTTAGAAATCATTAAAAGTTTCAGAAACTTATCCTTTACCCATCATGCAGGTAGCACTTAATGTCTATCGCGAAAACGACTTTGGAGTTATCTTTCTTTAAAGAATGATAATTCGAAGTTCTCTTACTTCAAGTGAAGCGCTAAACTGGACCTCTATAGCTTAGTTTTTCCATTGAACCAAATTCCTGGGATCTCGAGTCAGTAAGGTTGGGTTACCACCATAAAGATTCTTATTGTATGGGTTTTAAGTCCATTCCATAGACAAGCAAAATATTTGATCTTTGGGTAAACTTTTAGTTAAAGGATCTGCTAAGTTATCCTTTGATTTGACGTAATAAATGGAAATGAAACCCGTACTGATCAACTGTCTAACAGTCTTATGTCTCCGATGAATATGTCTAGACTTGTCGTTGTACATATTACTTCATGCCCTTCCTAAAGCCGACTAGCGGTCACAATGAATCATCACCTAAGGAATGGGTTTATACCAACAAGGGATATCCTCTAAGAAGTCATGAAGTCACTGGTGCATTTGGTGTTCTTTTTGCACTATGGAATCTATTTTGCTTTTTATAGTTTTTTTTCAAAGTGGTGCTTCTGGAGTTGACAATGCTTCTTTGATTGTCCTCTATTCATTTTCAACCATATAAGTTAGAAAGTCTGGACCAAAGGCTTTATCCTTTTTGGCCCTCTTGCTCCACTTTGGTTCAACATCTGAAACTCATATATTCTGTAGGTCTGGAACATTAAGTTCTGGATGGTCAGTGACTTTTGAGTCCTGTATATCTAGAACGTCTAGTTCTGAATAATCAAAGACTCCCGGGTTTTGTTAACTTTGAGCATTTTGTTCATAACTTCATTTACGCGAAATTATTTCTTTTCCCTTTCTAGGAAAGATCTCTTCAAAGAATTAAACATTCCTTGATTCCATGATCGTACCTTCGTGGATATCATGTATCTCTGACTTATACACTATGAAGCGATAAACACTATTGTTATTTACATATCGATGAATATGTAATATACATTCTTAGGTCCAATTTTGACCTACTTTGGTTTAGGTACTTCGACCTTTGCCATAAAACCCCACACTTTCAAATATTTGTAAGTGGGTTTCTTTCATTTCCATGATTCATATGGAGTTTTATCCTTATGCTTATGCGTAACTCTATTAAGAATTGTATTAGCGGTAAGAATCTCTTCGCCCCACATACTTTGGGCTAAACCGGAATTGATGAGTAAGACATTCATCATCTCCTTTAACGTGTGTTTTTGCTCTCGGCAATACCGTTATACTGAGGCGAGTAAGGAACGGTCATTTGATGAACAATGCCGAATTGAGCATAGTATTCTTCAAACGGTGCAACATATTCTCCTCCTCTATCACTATGAATTGTCTTAATCCGTAGGTTTAGTTGATTTTCAACTTCAGCTTTGTAACATTTAAATGCTTCAAAGGCTTTATCTTTACTTTTCAACAAGTAAACATAACAATACCTTGTACTATCATCAATGAAAGTCACAAAGTACTTGTTCCCCCTCTAGTTTGTACAAACTTAAAATCACATATGTTCGTGTGAATAAGTTCTAGAGGAGCGGTGTTTCTTTCGACTGAATGGAAAGATGACTTGGTTAATTTTGTCTTTACACACACCTCACGTTTATGTAAAAAAAAAACAATTTCAACTTTACTAACTTTCGAATGGATTTATAGTTAACGTGTCCTAATCTATGATGCCACGGATTAGACGAATTAACAAGTAAGTAGAAGGCTTCATTTCATTAGATGAACAGATTACAGACATGGCATTCATTTTGAAGAGGTCGTCACACACGAACCCTCTTCCTACAAAATCATCATTCTTAGTTATTACAAACTTGTTGGACTAAAAAACTAGTCTAAAACCAGCCTTGACCAACAGTGGCCCTGAAACCAAGTTCTTGCGGATGTTAGGGACGTGCATCACTTCCTTTAGAGTAATCTCTTTTCCTGAAGTCATTTTGATAACAAATTAACAACCTCTCAAACCCCTTGCACTTTAGAGGTAACGTTGTTGCCCATGAACAACTTCTTGCCCGTGACTGGGGCGTAAGAAGAGAGCACACTCTTGTCTGAGCATATGTGACGGATTGCACATGTGTCTATACACCATTGCTTTGGATTCTCCACCAGATTAGACTTTAGCACTACAGCCGAGAAATCCACATTATTGTCGCCAAGATCCAGAGGATTGCCCTCATCTTGTACAACAATAGCATATGCCTTGCGTTTGTTCTTGTCCTTCAGGTCGTTTGAGACATGGATATTCTGGCCCACTTCAATTTTTGTGTTAGACTGAGTGTCCATTCCATCTCCACCAGAAGAAAGGGCTTCTGTTTGAGATCGTGACAGGCTCAACGCAGTAAGATAGAACAACATCTTCAGTCTCATTCTCTTGTTGTAATTGATATCCAGATCCTTACATGGGCGTTTGCTTTGGAAACTACCAGGAGCAGGGACAACAACATTTCTCGCAGATCCAGATTCTTCGATTGCATACCTATCAGCAGTAGGAGATCCTGTTCCCTCTTTGGCTTTATACGGGCAGAGATCAGGTTCAAAAAGATGGATGAAATTGCAACGCATTTCGGGGAGAACCAGCTAGCTCTGGGTTCGAGTGTGAACAACGTCAAAGATAACAACAATAGTGCTGTCACGACCCGACCCCGGGTCCGCGACTGGTGCCCTACTTGGGCACCCTTCTATTCATACATCAAAAGTAAAACGCGGAAGATAAATATCACTCATTTTTTTCTTTAAACAAAGGCAAAATCGATAAGGCTACCACCATACCTACATACATACATAACCACAGGACTTACATCTTTTCAAAGTACAACCCACATACATGACTACAGACCTCTAAGAGTTTGGACATAACAACTAAGACGGGACAGGGCCCCGCCATACCCCTGAATATACACAAATCTACATCATCAGGGATCCGTACCGAAAGATAAGCCTCCGGAGTAAATGGAGAGTCTTCCCAAAAACTGAACAGAGATCCTAAGAGCAAGGATCACCAACCTGTGTACCTAACACGCGGCATTTAACGCACTTCGGGGGGCATAACAGTGCAACAGTATGGAATGGAAATAAGGTGCAATAAACAAATCATAACTGTACAAAAAAATGACAGGGGAAAGTATATAAAAAAAATTAAATACCAGATCCTACCGTGCCATTTTAACTCATAAAATCAGTCCTACATTAGTCGTTCTTTTCCTTCTTTAAAAAAAAAACTATAAACATATCCTTACATACATACTTAAGAATTTCATCAAGTTCTTTTCCACATAACTTCCGAATCTTACATACGTAATCTGGCTCTTTATGGAGGGACTTCTCATTTTGGAGCTTGCTTTGATTATCCATACGTGATAACGTAACCCGACCCATTTGCGGGACACGGTGTACTGATGAATCATGTGACATAACCCGGCCCACATGTGGGGCTCGTTGTACTGATGGAATATGTATCATAACCCGGCCTGCCTGTGGGGCTCGGTGTATTGTGGAATCTGTGCATAACCCGGCCCGCATGTGGGGCTCGGTGTAAAATGACGTAACCCGGCCCATCCGTGATCTAGGTGTAATATGACGTAACCCGGCCCATCTGTGAGCTCGGTGTAATATGGCGTAACCCCGCCTATGTGTAGGCTCGGTGTATCTCATAACATAACCCGGCCTATGTGTAGGCTCGATGTATTTCATAACATAACCCGACCCGTTTTGCGGGACCGGGTGTAACTCTCCTTATATAACGTAACCCGACTCGTTTGCGGGACACGATGTACTTCTCCTTACATAACATTTTAAATCATCTTTTCACTTCTTCTTAAGTCGTTATAACAACTTTTCATAAAGCTATTATAACAACCTTTCATTTTTGAGAACTTAAGACACTTTTATTTCTTATCACATTGGGGAGACTAAACCCAAAAGTACTACGTACATACATACTTAAAAAGAATCATAAAACTCTTTTTTTTTTAAAACTCATGTTACATACTCTTTTGAAATCAATCTTCTTAACTTTTGAAATAAATTAAGAAGTCATACTTTTTAAATCAAGTCATTTCCACTTATAAAATCAAGACTTATAGTCTTAAAACCTCGTATCATATACTCTTTAAAATCATGTCGCTTATACATGTAAAATCATGTCATCTATACTTTAGAAATCAAGTCCATAACTTGAAAAATAAAGTTCATATGCTTCCAAAACCAAGTAACTTATCCTCTTTAAAATCATATAACTTTCACTTATAAAAATAAGTCCATTTTCAATTATAAATTCAAGTCATTTTCAAATATAAAATCAACTTACTTACTTCAAATAAATCAAGGCACATAGCTTTAAATCAAACCTCATAACTTCCTAACCATTCTTACCAACATCTCCCATAAGACTTGGTAAGGACTTAGGATAATTTAGACATACCTTTAACTTAGAATCAACAACGTGGATACTTCTTAACTTCTAAGAGTAGAAGGAATCATGAAATAATATCACATTACTATTTCATACGTAGGATCATGCCAAAAGAAGAAGAGGTTCACATACCTCAATAATAACGGTACCAACCCCCGCTGAAACGTTGCACTTATTGGGAACAATTAACAAGCATAAAAACGCGGACAATTTCTTGAAAGTGAAACAACTACGATCAGTAAGGATTTCCCAGTGAATGGACGAATCAAATTTCTTTTTGGCTTAAAAGATAGGTTGATCAATTTAAGATTTTACAGTGAGTGTAATCTTTTAAACTCAAAAGTAAATTTAGGAATAGGTAATGGGGAATGAAAGTTGAGAATGAAAGTTAAATGGATAACTCATAAGGATTAAAGAAACAGAGCTTGTTATTCTTTGCTGCACTTCACGTGCCAGCCTAAATACATGTCATCTGCCCTTTAACATGGCGGTCACTTAATTAATTAAGTGATCTGACTCCGTATAATTTATCAATCACACACATAAATAATTCTCGATCCCAATTTATTTAATTTCTAAAAACTCACAAAACCTTTGTATACTAATTTCTGTATTAGCATATATAAATATACTTTATATCCAATATTCGAATCTTATTTTCTTAATTACATTCTCAATTTATCGCTCTAAAATTATGAGGTGTAACAAGTGCTTTGAACAGCGGCAATACCAGAGATAACATTATTGAAATTAGTAGAAGCATAACTACCAACGTATTTGTTAACAGAACCGTCAGCAGAACTTTTAACAGAACAGTTTGTCAAAACAGAGCCAAACCCAGAGTTAGAACCGAAACTGGAACCATAACTGTTGACATACATCTTTCGAATACAAAGAGAATACAAATTTTGTCTTAAACTTGTTGGATTAAAACCGGACTAGAAGTAAAGAAATGAGGTTAAAGAGTATTCGAAAGGTTAAACAAAATAACACTGAGTCGAGAGATGACTCTCTGTCTTTAAGACAAAATTGCTCTGTATAGATGCTTTTGCGGTATCGGGCAATAGTCTCCCAAGATAAAATAACAACTAATCAACAGTACAAAGCAAATACTGTTGATTCTAATGAAGAAGATGAATAAGAATAGATTGCTATTGCTTGTTTGAGTTTACTGACCAACAGAGAGAATTTTTGCTTCTTTCTGTCTTTCTTTTGGGTTTTGTGTTATCTCTAGTGTTTATCTTTTTCTAATTGAACATAGATGTTCAATTTATAGGAGCAGAAATGGAGACATCTATAACATTTTGTAACTGTTTTAACTTTTCGAAATCTTCAGGGACCAGAATGTAAATAATTAACATTTCATGGAGCAAAAAAACATTGCGGAAGAAACTCTGAACCCAAGCTCACATAGGTCCTCCCTCTTCTAAACACATGGGTCACCCCTTGGGGGCCCAAATCCTTACTCAAACTGAGTTTATATATTGCATAAACTCTACTTCTTTCACCAATGAGGGAGATATGTCATTTTGGCCCAAAACACTTCATTTTTTCATGTCTCAAACACCTTACTCTAAGTACCAATATCTCTTTCATTTCTTAACGAAATTTGACGATACTTGACACTAACATCATCTGCTCACTTAGTAGATTAGGCATATGCGAAGAAACAACGTTTTCGACATGCGGGCCTCACGTGTTTAAGTCATTAAAGACGGGATAAACTCAATCCTTCATTAGTAAAAATTCCAACATAAATAAACTTCCATGAAAGATCGTCATTTTTCTTCTTAGTCTCTATAATACCATCCTCGATATATATATATATATATATATATATATATATATATATATATATATATATATATATCAGAATGGTATCACGGAGGACTAAGAAAAGAAATGAAGCGTCCCCCGGGGCATAGCTGGATAGCAAAGAAGGTGAACTTAAAATCCAGCTGGAGGCTTGCAGCGTAGGTTCGAATCCTGGTGGGATCACTTTGCTCTCTTCTGGGATAGGACCTTGTAGGTGATATCCGTTGCTCTGTTCTCAAACTCTGGTCATTCAGGCACATCCCGCGATTTACTGATAATAGTGTTGAAGGATCGGTACTACTATATCCATGAATAATCTGGCGTAAGCCATGAAAATGGATATCAAAAAATAATGAAGCAATCTTTCATGAGGTGCCAAAATCATATAAAATCCCATGAAGTCCACGCCCAGTCGACTTGGAACAACGCAAACTATGCCCACCACTCTAGCGCTTACACCTTTCACTTTTGGACTTGTGCGATGATTTGTGCCAGCTTGGCTATCTTCAAAGGGGGAATACTGAACTTAATTATTCATAAATAGTAGGTTGGTCATAAGTATTTTTGAATAACTATTTCAGTCGTTGAACTTTAAATATGATAATGAAATAGTGGTTGAAGATGTATTTCATGTGAAATATTGGTTTCAGTTTACAAAAAAAAAAAAAACAAGTAAAGTTCGTGTATTCCCATGCTTTATAAGGGCCTTTTGTTGTTGTTGTTTGGGGGGGGGGGGGGTTGGAGGGGAGATAGTCGTAGCTCTTACTAAACCATTTCGTGTATTCGCTTGTTGTGTGTTTGGTAACCAATAAATTCTAGAGTCACATCTTTTAAGAACAGATTTTTGCATCTGTCAGATGAATAGCATCTGTCTTTTGCACCTAATAACTTCATATAATACAACAAAACAAATGGCACATGCATTATTTGGCCATAACTCTGCTACACAACATGTGCTGTTTGGTCCATTTCTAGTTGTTGAGATATTTGACTCTCGTTTTCCTTCAACTTCATCTTCATCTTCTTCTCCTTCTTACCTTGCTCATATTCACCATAAAAGTACGAAACAAACCCCCATAGAGCTAGGAAAACAGCAACTCCTTTTTCAGCTTGAAATTTCTCGTGGAATAAAATTACAGCTAAGACTTCAGTAACAGGAAGTAAAAAAGCGCCTATAATTCCAGAGAGCAAAGACGAAGAATAAAAGATTACTCCAACTAATCCCAATAGCGCAAATTGCCAAATAATGGCACACCATACTAGTACCATATAGTAGTTAAATTCTCCAATTCGATAATGACTTGCTTCCCTTGGAATCGCCTGTCAAAATCAGTCGTTAATATGTTTTCGCTATCGTTGATTCTCCTTATCAAAATTGAATAAATTAACTTTATGCATATATGATATAGAATAGCTTAAGAAAAGAAAGTAAGTTGAATAGAAAGCAGAAACTAAATGAATTTGTTCTCGATCTTATTAGCTAGGTTAGACTAGAAAGTATATATTCACTAAAAGAATTTATTCTCTTTCCTTTTTATAACTTTTTGTTAGTGCAAGTATGTATATGCATGCGTGAATAGTTTTCTAAACTGTTAACTTTCTAGGATAGTTTGCACCTTTATAGGAAAAGAAAGAAGAGAAATTTTGTCGATCAACGTTAAGTGTATCAAAGAAAATAGATACGCTATCAGCATTGCATATTGAGTTATGCTCGTGAAATTACCATTACTATAAAACGCAAATTTTCGATGAACGTCCCATCGGAAATTGGCTCATCGTTAAGGAATTTTCCAAGGGAAAACTTATCAGAAGCGTCTCTAACGAGTTAATTTCTGATGAGTTTTATCGGAAATTTTGTTAGAATTTTGCTTCTTTTTTAGTTGTGTACGTGGAATAAGATTACTTTCTGAAATAAAATTTTGTAACTTTAAAATATTTCCCCTTTTAGGTACTCCCCTAAAGAAGATAAGAACGAAGATATTAAAGATTTTGTATACATATCCAATTTTAGATTATTGGCGGTAGGTCGATGTCATTTTTTTTTTGAGATACGGAAACCCGCAGTCACTATTTTTTTATAAGTGCGCACTCGGTAAATCCTTGACTGACGCAATAGCCTTCAAACCACGTCAGTCAGGTAAACCAACAAACCATGTGTGACAGACTCAACCAAGAAGATATTGACAGGGGGAATCGAACTCGTGACCTTTCGATCTCGCGCTCTCCTACTCCACTAACTTGGCTACCTTGCGGGTAGGTCGATGTCATTTTCTAATATTATTGTATATGAGGACAAATAATTGCTCTATGAGGAAACGTAACACGTCTAGACAAAAGAAAAGAGTAGACAATAATGGTAAAATATTGGATTTATCAAGAAATAGTCTTCTTGTTTTAAGTGGAAGGTTTTTACTTTTACACAAATTAAGTGAGGAATATGATTATGACCCGAGAAATAATTGGTGCAAGAGAGTAAATAAGTCTTTTTTTTTTACCAATGAGGGTAAACACTAAACAAGTATTATTCCCTCCATTTTTTTGAAGTGATTTTTATCCTTTTTAAGTTATTCTAAAATAAGTGTTTTTTAGAAACTAAAAAGGTATTTATTTCTTTTTTTTTTAAAATTACCCATGTCTAAAAAGTCTTGTAATATTTTTACATTTTTCTATGCATAATATTAAGTGGTCGTTTGGTAACTGGTTAGGATTATGCAAGTATTAGTTATACAGGTATTAGTAATGTGGGTATTAGTTATATATGTAGGTATTAGTTATGAATGTATTAGTAGACCTGTCCAAAGCTCGGGTCGGGTCAGATAACTATTTTCCCCTACTTGCCCGACCCTATTTTTAAATTTTTCGACTGCCCTTCTGGGGACCCTACTGCCCACTTCGCCCGGGCCTACAAAACAAAATAACAGAGATTTGGTCTGCCTGACCCGATGCTTTGTTATTTCTAAAACTGAAATTGACATTCACGCCTATAGTACCACGAAATTTGTACGTTAAAATCTATTGTATATCGCGAAATCTGTAGTGAAGAAAAGGAAAAATTAGAAATCGATTTGGGGAAAACATCAAATCGATTAGGAAGACGTATGTTTTTCCAGAAATTGGGTCAGGTCAGGCCGGGCGGATCCCCGACCCTATGGACAGGTCTAGGTATTAGTAATGCATGTATTAGTTATGTCGGGTTTACTTATGCATAAATTATTTTTTTGGATGTTGTTGTGTTATATTAAAAATTAATAAATATTATATACTTTTAAAAATTAAAATATTTATTTACAATTAAAGTTAAAATATTATATATTTAAAAAAATATTATATTAAAATTATATAAAAATATTTGTTTAGAAAAGGAAAGTATTTAAGTGGGAAGTGATAAGGATAATATTGTCATTTCAACTTTTTATTCATGTATTAGTTATTCCACCTTCTACCCGTCATAAAATAATACATAGATTCTCTCATAACTTATACATGTATTAGTTACGTGAGTTTTTAAATTACAAACCAAACGTCATAATAATTTTATACATGAATAACTTATTTTCCTAACTAGCTACCAAACGCGGTATAAGTATGTAGAGATTAATATATGAATAAAGTGTTTCTTTACTAACTATCAAGAGTGATTATAAGTTATATAGAAATTAATATATCAATAACTTGTTCTTGTACAGCTACCAAACGCCTTCTAAAGGGTCTTATGATAAAATAATATACTTAATTAATGCTATTAAGGGTTTTACAAGTTAACGCTATCGCCTAGTAGGAGATTCTATCTTTATTTTAATCTACAGACAAATACAGCTAGAAAATGTGAGACTGACTTGACATAACATGGGCTGAACTATTACTCCGTACGTACTCCAATTATTTAACGAGTCAAATCTCAAATTTAGTAACTTGCTTTTTACTAGGGCTGGCCAGTGGGCCGGGCCGACCCGACCCCGTCCCGGTCCCGATCCGACCCCGACACGACCCCGCTATAAAAAAAAAAAAAACCGGGACCGGGGCTCGAACCGGGGCGGGACAGGGTATGGTCCCGCCTGACCCGACCCCGCCAGGCTCTGATCCCACCCCGACCCCGCCCCAGTCCCTCCCTTTGCAGAAAATAGCCGTTGTCCAACGGCCATTTTACATTTTGGCGTTGGACAACGGCCATTTTAGGCCTCCCCTCCCCAACCCCTACCCCTTTATATTTATTTTTAACCCTAAGTTATTATATTTACAATGTAAACCAAGTTTTCAACTCTAAATCCCTCATTCCTCTTCTTATTATTTTCACAAATCTTTCTACTCTCTAATCTCTCAATCAATTTTCAATCAATCTCTATACAACATTGTCTACATATTCAATCTATTTATTAATTTGAGATTTGGGAGTGAAGTTGGCAACTAGCGTGCGGATTATCTATCGAGCAAAGTTTCAATTTTCAACCTCTCGATTACACGTAGACTATACGTCGGCGTTTGATACATTTGTTCTCTCATTAAATTATTATTTTGTCTTTATTTCATTTAGCACATTTAATTTCATTATCTTTAACTATTTATTAGCATAATTAAAATGAAAGGACTAAGAGGCGTGTTGGGTAAGGGTAAGGGTCAGGCTTCTTCTAGTAGGGGTGGTAACAAGGACAAGGGGTACTTCTTCTAGTATTCCTGTTCCAGCTATTCCTAGACAAGATGATTTTATAGATCCTGAAATGTTTCCTGAAATACCATATGATCTTGACACAAATGATTATCCTGAAATTGAAGAAGATTTTAATTTAGATGACACTCTAGTTGATGATACACCTACTAATGAAGATGATGATACACCCACTAGTGAAATGCCTCCTATCCCCCCTACTATGAGACGCAGGTCCCAAGAAACGACCATTAAAATCGGTTGTATGGAAATATTTTGTGAGGACGTATCGAATCAAGTAGCTGTATGTAAAACTTGTAAAAATGTTTATTCTTTTAAAACTGGACAAGGTCATGGTGGGACGGGGGGTTTAGGAAGACACCTATTGCAAAAACACAAAGCCTTGCATGCTCAATACATGATTGAAAAAGAAGGTGAGAAGACGTCCTCTCAATCGGGACAAGGTTCACATACTACTGTCCCGGAGAAAGTACAGGGTCAAATTAACCCTATGACGGGGGGAGTTGTAGGCCCTAAATACGATAAACATAAAGATAGGGAAACACTAGCAAAATTAGTTGCTGTGGAGGGTTTGCCTTTTTCATTTCCTGAATCTCCTGGTTTTATTCATTATATTAGAGATATGTATAATCCTGCTTATAAAGGTTTTCCTAGATCAACTGTTAAAAGAGATGTATTTAAATTTGCACATGAATATCAACAGTATTTACGTTATGCATTATATCATTTAAATTGCAAAGTCGCTTTAACTTCTGATATAGGTCGTAGTACTAACGACCATGATTATTTAACTAGAACTGTCATTGGATAGATTATAAATGGTCTATGCAAAACGTATTTTAGCATATAGATATATAGATAGTAGGCAATAATGGTGAGTTTATTTCAGAAAATATTTATTCAGTCTGTGATTATTACGGAATAACCGATAAAGTTATGAGTATTACATTAGATAATGCATCTTCTAACAATTCTGCTATTAGTATTTTAAGAGATGTTTTAACTCCGTCTTTTCTAGAACATTTTCATATCAAATGTGCGTGCCATATTTATAACTTAGTTGTAAAGGATGGTCTTTCACTTTTTCAAGATATTCTTGAAAAAATACAATTTGCTATACACTTTATTTTTAAAAATAATAGAATTCAACAGAGAAAAGAATATAAAAAAAACTTGCCACGATTGTGGACTATCTTACGTAAAAATTCAGAAGAAGTACCAACTAGGTGGAATTCTTTATATGACCAACTAGTTGTTGCTTATGACTATAGAAAACCTATTACTTTATTTTTAACGCCCATAATCAAAATCCAAATGATATGATTGTGGATACGATCGGAGAAAATTAGAGAACTTATTGTATTTTTAGAAAATTTTCAACGAGCAACAAAAGAATTTTCTACTTTATATTATCCTACTATTTCAACTATGTTGTTTTATATAGCTATAATATTTTTACTTCTTAAAGAATATATGGAAAAACCTGCTTATACTGCATCTATTAAAAAAATGTTTATGAAATTAAAGAAATATTTTATTCCTATTCCTATTTATATTATTGTTGCTTTATTAAACCCGAATTTTAATGTAGAGGGTTGTAAAAGTATTATTTATTATTTTTATAACTGTATTGTCGTACTACCACCTCAAACTCTGAAAAATTTTAATGTTGAGATACCTATTGTACTAACGCTAGAAAAAGTGTTGAATAGCGTAGAAGATGAATGCAAAAAGTATATCGGCATTACCAAAGAAGAAAGTGCTAGTAACCAACCGACTTTTGTACCATCTTCTTCTTCAACACAACCTAAAAAGACAAGCTTCGTGGCTAGGCCTAGTATTAATTCTATTGAAAGCCTCGTAAATAGAATGTGCGGTGTAGCATGCTAACCAAATTAGTGAGTTCGATGTTTTTGTTTTGCAGGTAATTTACCTTACCAAGCGATTATCAATGAAGAAGGAAAGGAAGACTTGTTGAAATATTGGAGCGAATGAGAAGACATTTCACACTTTCAATGATGGCGAGATATTTTGAACATTCTGCGCCATCAATCGCTTCAAAGCGTTTTCGCAGTGATTTCAAATAGAGAGCACAGACACTCGTTAGCGGAGACACTGAGATGACGGTACTATTCAGAGATTGGATACGAATGAGCGAAGCGAGGCGCCAACCGAGATTAACGAAGAAGATGACGACAACTACAACGACATTTTATCTGAAGGCATGAGTAGCGACGTGGAACAATTTGATCAAGATATATCAATTCCAACCGAAGAACCACAAGAAATTATAAAGAAATTAGAAAAAATATTTTCAAATTGGTAATTTATTTCATTGCAATTTTTAAATTTTTCTATGTCTTTCACTCTTTTGCAATTTTTTTCAACAACAGTACACTACAATGTAATTTTGAATCTTGTATATTTGATATTTCAATGAAATTAATAATATAAGAGGCACAAAACAAATTTCTGGGATGTTTTTTTACACTATTCTTGTCTTTGTTTAATTATTTAGTTTATAACTTTATACTTTATACTTTATACTTTATAAATATATTATATATATGAGTATAATACTATAATACTATAATTATAAATTATAATACTATAAGTCTATAATATTATAGTATATGTATATGACATTATGACTATATGACAAGTATATGTTAATGTTACTTTGTTAGTACTTAGTAATTTAGTATTTTTAATTTAGTGAAAAAATTAAAAAAAAAACACACACACACACAAAACCCGCCAACCCGTCCCGGCCCCGACTGCCCCGACTTCTACCTAACGGATCGGACCGGACGACACTGTATGGTCCCGCCCGACCCGACCCTCCAGCCCGCCCCACCGACCCCCGCCATTTTCCCGCCCGACCCGCCCCGCTCCCGCTAAACCCGACTCGGTGGGCGGCCTACCATCGCCAGCCCTACTTTTTACACATTTTTTTCTTATATTTTTAAAATTATTTTGTTTAAGAGAGTTGTAATTGTGGTCATACTCGAGTTTTAAAATGAGTGTTTTTTTTAAAAAAAGATTAAAAATAATATCCAAAATAAGACAAATCTATTTGAAAGTAATAATAATATTTACAGGACCTTACCTTCCTTTTTAAACAGACAAATTCAACATTAACTTTTATGTAAATTTATCTGATTGAACGCAAAATTTATATTCCCTTGGTCATTTCAACAAAAAAGACATGTAAGGGGAACCTCTCCCCATTCCTTTCTCATGGCGATTAACCGGTACTTTTTTTGGTTGCTTTTATAGTAATAGAAATACATGTTCTACCGAGACAAAATTTGGTTTCAAACTCAACGATGGCAACTAAACACGACGCGCCAAGCAAGACCGCCCTTGTCCCTTTCCGAGAGGTGGCATCTTTGCTTTCCGATATGTATGCTTACTCCTTTTCCTAGTTGCTAGGACAATCCCCGTTCACGTTTTTTCTTTTTCTTATCAGAGAGGGAGGATTGAATGAAGCTCGAACGAAGTGATAGGAATCTCTTCTAACAAAAATATCCGCTCATTTTAGGGTTTTTCCAAGCCAAAACCTACTTCTAAAATATTTATAGTTATACAAATATTAAAGACTTACTTCAAAAGTTTTTTTAAAAATTCTATATCAAATCAAAAGATAATATTTTTGGAAAGGAGTAGGACTTTTGAAATTTATATTCCTAACATAGTTGGTGAAGGCCCTGCCGTTCAAATACGTAAAGGCAAGACAAGTGATGGACTGATTAGAAAGCGGAGTTGGCTAGCTGCCGGCATATCTTTTACGTCACCGGCCACATAGTCCACATCGTCTTTCACTGCATCGCATTTGCCGGGGCTGAATCCCCTTTCTTGAGCGATCGCCTTCGCTCGTTGGCAGAACTTCCGGGGAATTCAACTCTTCTTTCATAGATTGGGAACATAATAAGCACCAATAGCCTATTGAGTTAGATGTTCTAGGAAAGAGAGGAACGAAGCTGCTTGACTGCTAAGGAAAGAAGCTTCAAGCTAAATCCTTTCACTCCTTTCCTGTAAGTATAATTGCTAGGCTATTCTTCAACGTCGAAGCATGATTTGGAAAGGTCAGCTGAAAGACGATATATATCAACATTCAAGCGTTCTAGTTTGTTCAATATAGTCTGAAGACCTACAACTTGGGGACAAGGGGCGAAACGACCTTTCGATCTACTTCCTGCAGCCCAGGGTTCCTTAGGGACCGATTCACTCTGCGTAGATTGACTGAAAACCTTCTACTGGCAGGCGATCGTGTTTTTCGAAATTGACCGGTGGTGCTTGGTCGAAGCTCCAGTAGGTAGCCATTTCCTTCTCAGAGAACCGTACGTGAGACTTCCGCCTCATACGGCTCCGTTCCGAGCTTCCGTCGTCGACCTTGGCATTAAATCACTATCTATGCATGTATTTTCAGCCTGAACTGACGAATCTTTTGATTGGTCTAAATATTCTATTAGCGAACGAGACAAACTACCCACTCTTATCTCATTGGATGTCACATTGAGAGAAAGATGGAGTAAATGACACTCAAAAGTGATTGAAAATGGATTTTTAACCATTGGAAACTTTAATTTGCGGTAGAAAAAGCCTTTCGGTTAAGAGTCCGACATGTAAATATAAATTTCTTATATTGAATTTTCAATTCTCATTCTATAAGTTAGCTTTTGGGGTGATTTAGACTTAATATCAATTCTTTATCTGATATTAAGTCAGACTCATTCCAATTCTTTGTTCATCGATGTTGAACCCCAAATTATATTATTCACGCTCCTCCGGTTAATAAGGTATAAGGGTTCGAAAAGTGTTATGAGTCTCACATCGGATATTAAATAAAAACATAAAACTTGAACAATCATCACACTACAAGCTAACTTTTAATATTGAGATATACCCAATATTCATTTTTTACGCTCTATTAACAATTAAATTCAGTAAGGTTTAAGAAACATGTACCTGGAAATCCTTGTTAATAATCATTCCAAAAGTGCAAAAAACAGTAGCAGAAATGCCAATAATCATCTGAATCTCCAAGACAGTAGTGTACGTAACAGCTCGTTTGGCCTTCATATAAATCAACTCAATTAACGGCAACATTAACCCATAAAAAACCGCACCGATAAACATCATCACAAACCCCAACATATAATCCTTCGACGACTCCCCTACCGGCCTGTCACCGCTAGCCCGGAGCGCCAACGTGGCAGCTCCAGCAATCAATAACACAACCGAATTCGTCGAATACGCCGTCAATTTCTGCTTAACTATAAGCACAGAAAATAGCGCGGTAAACGCTAGTTGAGTCGCGTTAATAAGAGTAGAAGTTGAAACGGGTAGTTTTGCGGGGCCCCATGAGTTTAAGTAACCATCAAGTCCGACGATTATTCCGACGCCGGCAGATGCGATGAACTCTTGACGTGTAATAAAGACGATTTTAGCCTCGGGTCCTTCGATTTTGCGTCGTTGGAAATAAGCGAGGGCTAAAGGGATGAGAATTATTGGGCAGCCAACGGTTTGTAACATGCTGGGTATCCAAATTCGTTTGCCGCCATGAATGAAGTAGAGACGAGAGATTAAAGGGCCACCGCAATTGCCTATTGAGAGTAAAATTATGTTGAAAATTAGTAGGATAAGCTTCTTCATTTTTGTTGTTGTGTTACTGGGTTTCTTGTATTTTATGTTAGATGTATAATTGGAAAGCTCCATCGTTGACTATTTATAATAATCCTAAAATATTCCCCCAAACCCACGATTAATACCGTTTTAACAACAGTTTAATCTCGTGTATTTTTCCATTAAAAAAATACACCTTATAATAGATAAAATTAGTATATAGGAATTAAATCAATCTATTTTAATAGATAAAATCTCCTAAATATGTTTAGAAAATTCATTTTAGCATGGGTATTATACCCTTCTAAATAACTTTGAAGTGAATTAAATATTACTTTATATATATAATATTAATTTTATAATTAGGAGGTAATATATGGAAATTACATTCCATATTTTATGTCATATAAAATGCCTTTAATGAACGTTAGAGTATACGATTTTGTTTATTTCATTAATTAATGGGTAATGTCGCTGTCTTTCTGTAATTGTGGGTCCATCCTATCAACATGTGTTTCTTACTTCTTACCTAACCTATTATTGTCCAAGCATTTTTCCTTTTTATTTCTATCCGGTTAGTTTTTTTTTGTTTTTTTGATAATCGAGGTTTCCAGGCTTGCGCCTGACTACTTCACTGGTATTATCCAGACGTTCTCGAGGTGATGACACCGGTCCTTCAACAACATCATCAGTAAATCGCGGAATGTGCTACAGTGACTAGTTACTGGGAGCGTACAACTGATCAATGAGACAAGGTCAAATTCCCCAACATGCAGAATTTCTTCACGCCTACGGGGAATCGAACCCACGCTGTCCATGCCAGAGCGCCTTATAGTGCCCAGACTTTATCACTGGACTATGCCCCGGAGGACATTCTATCCGGTTAGTTCATGGTGTAAACATGAGTTTATAACTCTTTGCCGGCTGGCTGAGCTTTTTTAAAAAAAAATATTAGTACTTTTTTGAAGAAAAAAACTTTTGGAGAGTATTTTTCAATATTAGAGCGGTATATATATATATATATATATATACTGTGATTGATCAAAGTTTTATAAGTTATTTAGAAAATGCTACTAATTTTTTAACTCATGTTACTGCTCAAAAAGACTTATATTTTTTCTAAAACCTTGATCAAATAATTAACTTTCTAAAATAAGCATTTTAAAAAAAATGAATACTTTAAACTTTTCAAAAGCTTGGCTACATTGACTTCTTAATATGTAAACTTACTTTACTTTTCTTTATTCGTTTTTATTCTAATGGTAGTAGAGCAGGTAGGGACTTGAAGATCGTTTTCCTTCGAAATGTCTGTCGTTGACGACAGATTAAATTGGATGATAAATTGATTCCTTAACTAAGCGGTTTTGGCTGAAAGCGAACTCTAACTTTCAGCAATGAATTCTCCAACTACTCCAGAAAGCGTTGAGATGTTGATTGAGTAAACTAGGTGGTAAGAAACATAAACAAAACTAAATTGCAGTAAAGGCGATAAAGATAAAAATGAAGATATGTAAAATCAGTTGTTTGATTGATGATTGTGTCTATTCTGTACAAATGATTTCTATATTTATAGTACAAGAAAAATAAATGTAATGAACACCTTGTAAGTTTAAGGCGATAATTAAGGACGTCATTAAAGAAGTAAGATTCGACTATTGAATATAAAGAATAATTACATATGTTAACACGAAAATTAGTATACAAAAGGATGTGAGTCCGGGAAAATTTCGGTTACAACGAGTGTGACGTTGAGAACTTATAATGATAGTTGTATATTCCCGTTATGAATTAGTGTCATATTATAAGGATTACGACATGGAGAATACGAGACCTTATGAAATTCTCGAAAATTAAGGGAAGCGGGAGTTAAGATTTAAAAGAAGTGGGATATAAGGGTAGTTAATTATGAAAATTGGACCATATTGCAAAAATAACTTCAACCCACAATTTAAACCTTAGAAACTCTCCACATTCTTACCAAAAATCATATTTCAACTCTCAACTCCTCTCCTCTCCTCCCTTGGACGAAAATTCCTTCCATCTCACAACAAAATTGAAGATTAAATCCCCTCCTTGTTCCTAGAGAAATTCTTCAATCAATTTTGAGCAAATTAGCACCCAAAAACAGTGGGTTTCGGCCAACTGCTGGCCGAAATTGAACCTAAAAATTCAAGATTTTAAGACAAGTTTTTAAGAATAAAAACGTGTAAGAATGATGGGTTAAAATTGTAGATTACATGCATGTCATTTTAGTTGGAGAAATGGTGAGAAATGGTGAAAAACAGTGGGCATTTCAGACAAAGGCAGTGGACCGATTTTAGGGACTGTTTTGGCACAAATTAAGGTAAGAAATTCTTCTTTTTATGGTATAATTGAAGTGTATGTTGTTGTAGTTTAAGGAATGAATTTGTGTTAAGAAAAAATTGGAAATTAGGCATTGCATTATTTTGGACATTGATACCGAATTAGGGACTGTTTTTGGTATACATTGAATTCGATTATGTTATTGCTATTATCGTCACTAATGGCATGTTGAAATTGAAGGAGAACCTTGATGTTTAAATTTAAGTTATAGTTGGTTATATGAAAATGTTGAAAAGGAAAATTGGATTCTAAGCAAGTTAAGAAAAGAGTTATGGAAATTATGACATGTTGTGATCAAGAAATTCATGAAATTATTAGACATTATTGTGAGGTATTAAGGGCTGATTTTCTGTAGTCAAAATGTTGAAAATTTGATTATAAACATGTATATATGTTGCGGTAATTACTAATACATGTCTTAAAAGAAATAAAGGGTAAAAAATGATGTTATGTTGCAATTATAGGATTCGAACTCTGGTTGTTGTCGCAAGAGTTGATGGGCTGTTTTAAAGTTGTTCTAATATGGATTAACATGAGAAATAAGTGTAGTAATAATCTTGATTGTTATGGTAATTGTATTTCACAAATGTAAAGAGAAATGATGTATTATGGTAGCGTATATGGTAGCGTATATGAGACTAATTTGGTTATATATTGGAATTGTGCTTGGTTATTGGTTTGATTGACATTTGTTGTAAATTGTGGATGTACATATAAACAGGGGAAATGCTGCCCGAATTTTTATAGAATAGAAAGTCGTCATTCGATATAAAGTATGCTAGTGATCATAGAATTGATGAACGTATTACCATTATTATAGATTGACGTACTAGACGAGACATATCTTAATATTGAGTGGATTAGTTCGACTAAGAGGTATGTGGAACTCTTCCTTCTTTCTTTTTGGCATGATTTAATGAATGTACGGCTGACGTACATGATTCCCACATAGTCTAACTCTTATAGATATCTGTTATGAGAAGTGCCTATGATTTTTCAGTAAAGAGTTATTGTAATGATTTTATTGAGAGTCAAATGATGATTTCTACTTGCATATGGTTGCTCATGATATCTACTCGTGCTAAGTATTATTATTCCACTTCTCCGAGTCTCGGGCCGACTTATGTTCGTGCACAACCTTGCATTGTTCACCGAGTCCCTCACTAGAGGGCCGACTTACGTAGGATGCATGCATAAATGAGATAATGACTTCACCGAGTCCCAATATGGGCCGGATTATGATATGATTCCACCGAGTCTCGCACTAGAGGGCCGGATTACGTTATATGTATATATGTACATGATGACCATATGGACAGGCATTCATGGTTTTTGACTTGACTCTCATTTTTATAAGGCACAGTTGATTCTCTATTTTCTATGACACATTTAGATTGACATTTAATAATCTTACATGTCTCCTGTACGTTTTGACCAGTTATGATTGTCTATTTTGTACTTTATGTTTCATATACTCGGTACATTCTTTCGTACTGTCCCTCTTTTTTCGGGGGGGGGGGGGGGGGGTTGCTTTCATGCATGTTAAACCACGTAAGTTTAAGACGAGGATTTAGAACGTCATTAAGATTAAGATTAAGATTCGGATAATGGATGTAAGAATATTTACACAAGCTACGAGCATGTCAATGAGAATTTAAAATGATAAGTTATATACTTCCATTAAGGATTAGTATCATATTATAAGAATTATGACATGGAAAATGCGAGACTTTATGAAATTCTCGGGAATTAATGAAAGAGGGAGTTAAGAATTAGAAGAAGCGGAACCTAAGACTTGAGGGCTAATTTAAGAAGACTAATAAGAGCTTTGGATCATATTGCAATTATAAAAATTCAGATTTTAAATAACCTACTCTTCATTTCTTCATTTCAAAAAAAACAAAACACTCTCACATCTCTTCTTTCTCTCCACATTCAGCAGAAATTCACACTCATTGCCACACCCAATTTGAAGCTTTTAATTCCTTTCCCAAGACTAAATCATCCTACAATTAAAAAGCAAAAGAAGACACACCAAAATGAAGAGGAAAGCTGTGGGTTTCGGTCCTCACTGGGCCGAAACTTAGGCTGGAAAATTCTAGGTTTTTTGTGATAATTTGGGAAGGAAAACATGTATAAATGATGGGTCAACATAGGGGGGTTCATGCATGTTAATTTGGAGTTGAAAGAGGTGTGAAAATTGAGAAGAAAAATGGGCAGAAAATCGCTGGTTGCTGGCAGATTTTTAGTCAACTTTGGAGGAATATATCTCTTCGTATATTAGAAGTTTTTGGGTGTTTCAAAAGCCTAAAATGAAGTTCGTCGAGTATAATTTCCAACGCAACAAACCTCTAGTCTATAGGACACCGTAGTAGAGAGTTATGGACGTTACAAATTCAGCTGACCAAGCAGTGGCTAAAAATCGAGACGGTTTTGGGGATTAAATTAAGGTATGAAAATTATTCCTTCTATGCTATAATTGAAGTTGCATATTGTTGTAGTTGAAGTAATGGACTTGTGTTAGGAAGAAATATTGAATTTAGACAATGCATGTGTCAATTTTGGGTGTGAGCCGAATTGGGCTGTTTCGGGTATATGTTGATTCGTGTGTTGTGTCGTAAATTTCATCACTAATTGAATATTAAAAATGGAAGAAAGTGTGAAGATTAAAGATATAATTGTTATATGGAATTTTTGGAAAGGTAAAGTAAGATTAAGACTTAAGAAAAGAGTTAAAATGATTGCATGTTAATGGCCTAAAATTCATGGATAATTCTCGGACATTATGTGACCTTTACGGGCTGTTTTGATGCAAGATTAATTGTTACTATTATTATTATTATCGCCGTAATTGTATGGTAAGATTGAAATAAACATTGATACTTTGTGTTGTAATTAGTTATATAAGGTGACACGAGATAAATTGGAATTTAAGGAACAAAGAAAAGAGTTTTGGAATCTCAGACATTGTTGTAACATTTTAAGGATTGAATGAACATGGTACATAGGTGTGATAGTCACTTTGATGATTGAAATTGCTGCCTTTCCTAAATAAGGGAAAAAAGACTGTATAATGGCGTATATGCAGTATATGGAGCCTAATTAGATTACATATTGAAATGGTTGTGATGGTTGGTTTGATTTGGATTGTTGGTTAATTGTGGATACACACATAAACAAAGGAAATGCTGTCCAAATTTTTATAGAAATAAGAAGCCGTTTTCAGTATAACTTACGTTAGAAGCCCTAGAATTAATGGTCGTATTATTATTATTATTATTATTATTATTATTATTATTATTATTATTATTATAGGCTGACATATTAGACGAGACGTATCCTAGTATTGCATTGATTGCGCGACTAAGAGGTATGTGAACTATTCTTTCTTTCTTTGACATAATTTTGTGAAAATCATTCTTCTTTCTTTTGGTATGATTTTAATGAAAGTACGGCGGACGTACGTGATTCCTTCAAAGTCTAGTTTTACTAAAATAATGATTCATGATATGATAAGTGCCTTGACTTTCCAAAGGATGTTTTAAAATGATATATGATACGATAAGCGCCTTGATTTTTCAAAAGATGATTTAAAGGATATATGATATGATAATGACTTTTTCTTATTCCATTGAGAGTCAAATGATAATTTAAGTTATATATGGTTGCTCATGATATTCTGCTCGTGCCAAGTGTTATTACTCATTTCACCGAGTTCCTCACTAGAGGGTCGGGACACGTTATATGAACATATAAGATGATGAAGATTCCATCGAGTCCCTCACTGCAGGGCCGTGACATGTTATACATATATGATTTCACCGAGTCCCAGATTGGGTCGGGACACGTTATATTGATAATTGCATCGAGTCCCTCACTAGAGGGCCGAGACATGTTATATACATACATAAGGACATGATGACTCTATGGGTAAGCATTCAGGATTACTGATATGATTCTTTATTTCACATGGCACAATTATGATTTCATTTTCAGTATTTCATGTTTTCATACTCAGTACATTATCTCGTACTGACCCCCCATTTTCCTTGGGGGGACTGCGTTCATGCCCGCAGGTACATATATTCAGTTCGGCGATCCTCCGGCTTAAGATTCCTGCTCAGTTGTTTTCTTGGGAGCTCCACTGTCCGGAGTTAGCCATTTTGGTACAGATTCGCTATTCTAGACTTATGTATATTTAGGGGCATGACGGGGCCCTTTCCCGTCATATTATGTTTTCTTTCTCTTAGAGGTTTGTAGACAGTTGTGAGTGATAGATGTGTTTTGTACTCGTGTAGAATGTTTATGCGGTTGAGCTAGCTGTATTGTCGCACTTGTTTTGGGATGTTTCCGTATATAGTGGCGGCCTTACCGGCTTGCCTATTGTGAATACTTCTTTGTTTATGTGATGCTATTTGGTGGCAGCCTAGTCGGCTAGCCTGTTGTGATTGTTGGATAGTTGTGTGAGGCAGTCTTATCGGCTCGCCTATTTTGGGTATATGTTATAGATACAGCGTTGTGCTGTCGAATTTTCTATTACCCTTAAGTGTCAGTTGATTATGTGACATGTTAATGTAATGGCGTCCAATTAGGGCGTCGGGTCGCGGCCCATCGGGTTGGGTCGTGACAATGCCCGCAGGTACATGTACTCAATTTTGGTGATCCGCCAATCTAAGGTTTCCACTCAGCTGTTTGTGAGAGCTCCATTGATTCAGAGCTTAGTCAGTTTGGTACAGATCTTTAATCTTGGACCTATGCATATTTAGGGGCACGACGGGGCCCTATCCCGTCATATGTTGTTATCATATTCTTAGAAGTCTGTAGACAGTTGTGGGTTGTACGTATGTAGAGTGGTAAATCTATTTTGATCAGCTGTGTTGTTGTACTCTGTTTTGGGGATGTTCTCGTGTATAAGTGATACTATTTGGTGGCAGCCTTATCGGCTTGCCTATTATATTATGTTGGCTAGTTGTGACTCCTCAGGAGGCATGTACATTCTTGTGTAAAGGCATCTTTGTCGGCTCGCCTATTCTGACATATGTTATTGATGCAGCGTTATGCTGTCGAAATTCATATTGTCCTTAGTGTTAGTTGGATTATGTGTGACATGTTAGTATAATATCATCATTAGGGCATTTAGTCGCGGCCCGTCGGGTCGGGTCGTGACAGGTAACCCCTATGTTAGCCACCGAATCACACACTAAATCCATTAGCCAACTATGAGGTGGTGGTGCTGATTTTTTCGTCTGGTCCTCTAGCACGATCGACGACACTTACTTCTGGTTGTTGCTGATTGCTACCTTTCCTAGAAGGTTCTTTGACTTGGTCTTCGAGGCGTCCGAGTTTGTGTAGGTCTCAGTCGTTCCTCGGAATTATGACTTGGTCAGACTACTGTAATACTCGATGATGCTTTTCTAGCCGAGGGTAAGGACTAACGTATTCGACTATGATTCTGCTCAGTTATGGACTTAGAATCTTTTTCCACATTCGGTTGTCACTCGATTCGGTTAAACACTTTTGAGTGTTAACAATTGCCCCTTACATTAACTCGAGTACGGTTGTCGAGTTGATGTATTCCAAGATGGTCGTCGTTTCGTGTGGCAGCCATAAGTGTCATTTCAATCACTTTTGCCTTAAATGCATGCTGGAGAGCACTCTTGACACCGAGCCCCCATCAGAAAACCAGTGCCTAAGCAACCCCTACGAAGTGGAAGGGTGTCACCCGAGATTATAGTGAGAAAGACCCCCATAGACCCGGTGTTCCTATTCATGCTGAGGAAGTGGAAGAAATAGAGGTATATTACTCAGCTGGCTAAAACTCATTCGCATCGGCTATCAATATTTATATTTATGTTTTCCCTCTAGGGACCACAATTGATAAGGCGTAGAAGGCTGCATAAAGTGTCCAGTGCCCATCTTCATATTGGAGGATCGTCTTCTCTGGCTCATGCTCCCTTGCACACGCAAGACCCATCATTGACTGCCCTCAAATCCACAGTTTCTCCTGCCAAAAAAGCTGAGGCTTCCTATCCTAGGGCAGCAATATAGGTATACCCTTTCTCTTATGCTTGGTCTTTCACTACCTCCGGGCTCTTGCCTCTATATTGAACCTGTTCTTTTTGTATAAGAGACCGTTGGAGATAATCCTACAGCTGAAGATCACCCAACTGACGGCTCAGAGGTACCAGCCAAAATCATCTTAGAAGACGTGCTTTTGCGCTACGTTAGCTCAGTCGACATTGCTCATCCACCATCTTCGCATGTTGCCATTCATCGAGAGCGAGTCAAGGAGTCTCTCACCAGGGGAATTCCAACCAACAAAGAAGAGTTTCATGCTCTAAGGGATTCTTTGCTCTGATTGTCAAAAGAAACAACAACTTCCCCAATTCTGGAAACCACTTAGAATGACATGACTTTGGTTCTGAATGATTTATTTGCTTTACATAGAACGGCCAATGATAGCCATGATGAAGTTGTCACTGCTCTGCAACACTTGGGGTCTCTTCGGCAGGAGAAGAACCACATTCAGACTTCTTTCAATGAGGTGAATGCATAAAGGCAAAAAAATGTCAGCCGAAGAAATGACTTGCAGTAGCAACTGTCCAAACTACGAGTTGAGTTAAAGCGGATTCAGGCGGAGATAGGGGTTATTACTCCGACCATATATGCCTTAGAATCAGCTGTTAATGCGCTCGACTCTTTCTGCTCTTATTTGTTTTGATAGAGCCTTCAATTGGATAACAAAATTCACGGAACTCGGTACCCAGCATGTGGTTTGGGAGCTGGATCAGAAAATGGGTAGCGAACGAATGCCAAATTAGAAAATAA
Organism: Przewalskia tangutica; assembly: GCA_029844215.1. Classification (NCBI taxonomy): domain Eukaryota; kingdom Viridiplantae; phylum Streptophyta; class Magnoliopsida; order Solanales; family Solanaceae; genus Przewalskia; species Przewalskia tangutica. The sequence goes on along the minus strand of CM056736.1, from coordinate 90,093,617 downwards.
TTAGACTGCATGGAAAAGCTGTCTAGTTCAAGCAATGCTGACACTCACTACTCCCTTGCTAATTGATCCTGTTGCTGAGTTGTCAGTCGATACCTGATCGGTGTATTTTATATACACCTTTTGAGTCTGTTTTAGTTAGTCTTTTGTCCCATTTTGCACATATAAGTGTCGTATTAGGATAGTTTTTCTTTCTATTGAGTCAAAGTGGTTGAAATGGCCAAATGGCGGAAAAGGAGCAAAAAGAGGGCAAAAGAGGAGATGCCAGTGAAAGCAGAAAGTGGCGAACGAGGCTAAAATCCGCACTAGCACCGCGGCCTCGCACTAAAGCGAGGTCGCGCGCCCATTATTCGTAGAGGCAGAAGACGCCGCGGCCTCCGAAGACGAAGGCCGCGGCGCCTAAACATCCGAGACGCTACAGAAGATACAGTGGCCGCGCTCGCAGCCAGATATCGGGCCGGCGCCAAAACACCCGGACGGATTAGAACTTCCGGCCGCGCGCCATAAGGTGGCAGCGCGCCGACGCGGAAATTTTAGGTCTTTTGACGGATTTTTGGGCCAGGCCTGCAGGGAAAAGAAGGAGGCGTTTTTAAACCTATAAAAGGAGAACCCTAGGCAGTTTTAAAGGGTTCCCCTTTCTTGCACAACTCAAGATTCTTGACTTGGAGTTTGGATACCATTAGCTTAGTAATTTCTTTTCCTTTCCTTTATTTATGTCAGTTTGTGCATGATGAACTTTGAATTAGTTCTTGTCATATTCATGGCTAGGAACTAATTCTCTTATAGGGCTTTCTATGTTGAATTCTTGAACCTTATGTTATAAAGTAATGCATGCTTATGGTTATTATTCTTATTGAGAGATCTATCCAATAATTGAGTTGAATTCTTGGTAGCTAATTGACAACTAGTTATCACTATATGATTTCTAATCGATTACGAAAGGAGGGATTGTGAATATCTTTGTAAGTTGGGTAGACGGTCTTGAATTGGGGATGAAAATACCCCAATTAGATTTGTAGCGTTGATGAGAGGCTTAACAACCCTAATTTTGCGCATTGTGCGTGACGGTCAACTAGGTTTTTGTGCTTAATCCTCCTATAGAGTTACCCTTATCAGCGAAAGTTAGGTAAGGAACAATACTGGGGTTGAGTGTTTATATAACCCTAACGGGAGTATAAAACGATTTCGTAAACCTGCTTTCTCCAAAAGAAGAACACCATAAGTAATGCATTAACAAGTAACATAAGCGGATAGTAAGGATACATAGAAGCCCTATTCTCATCATCACTGAAGTAAATCTTTATAGTTAAAATAGCTTTTATAATTCTTAGTCATAAACAACCAATCACTCATTAATTCACCAAATAGATACTAGAAAATAGATAATTGGTACTTGAACCCTAATCCTAGAGGACGATATTCGGTCTTATCTAAGACTATACTACTTGATACGATAACGTGCACTTGCGTTTAAAGTGTGTGCATATTACGTGCATCAAGTTTTTGGCGCATGGACTTACAATCTGAAATCATCGTTGCTTCTGTTATTCAAGAGGTATCGGCCAACACTCAGGCTTTTATCGAGGCCCAATCGACTGTAATGGCTGAGCCTTAGCTGGGTACTAAAAAGGAGGTCCAAGTAGGAGTGTGAGTGGCTGAAGTAGTAGCCGTTGTTGCAGTTGAGAGAGAAAGGAAGATTGTAGGTACCCAAGATGCCCAAGCAGTTGTGGACTGACTAATCCTGAGACTTCTGTTACTGGTGATATATTGCAACCTCTAGCCGGTGGAATGTCGACTAACTCGGCTCCTTAGCTTTATCAACCCCAAATCGAAGGGTCTGTTTCTGTGATTAAGAAGTCGATCTGTGGCTGTTGTTTGCTCTAGTTTTCCCCAAATTTAAGGGAAGTACTTTTCATGTGACTATGACCGAGCCATTTTTTCTGACTAGACAGTCGATCTATGGTTGTTCTTTTACTCATGTCTTCCCCAAATCGAAGGGAAGTCCATTTTCAAGTGATTGTGACCAGGCCGCCGACCTGTGAGTATCATGTATTTCCTAAATCAAAGGGAATTAATTAATCATGTGCGGCCAAGCAGCCGGTCGCTTGTTATTTACTCATGCATGCCCCAAATCGAAGAGTAGTACCTCTTTAAGTATTTGTCATTTACATTTCTGTGAAACTCTTCATCATGCATGTCTATCAGTCGATACATGTTGCCAGTAATCTGTTGGCTTACCGTGAAGGGTCCTTTCCAGTTTGGCGACCATTGCCAAATTTACGATCTTTCATTCCAAGTGGCAACACAGTTTTCCAAATCAGGTATCCTTTAGCGAACCTCTTAGGCTTAACAGGTTTGTTGTATGTTTTGGCCATTTTTTGTTTACCGACCTCGATTCTTTCTAGGGCCATGAATCGATCTTCATCTAGTTGATCTAATTCTATTAGCATGACCCATTGATACTCTTCTAAGTTTAAATAATTTTGTTTGGCCACCCGTAATAACTTAACATTAATCTCCAAAGGCAACACTGCATCCTGGCCATAGGTTAGCCGATAAGGTGTTGTCCCAGTAGCTATAGATTTAGTATTTTTGATTGCCCAGCAACTTCATCCAACATGAGATGCCACAATGCCGGTTTATCCTCCACATTTTTTACTGATAATGTCCGCAATAAGTTTGGTAGCTGCCTCGACTTATCCATTCGCATGTGCATAATAAGGTGAGGATGTGATCATCTTGATCCCAAATTTTTCAGCAAAGGCTGCCACCTTAGAACCAGTGAACATTGTCCATTGATCGGTTGTAATCATCTCAGGAATACCATATATGTATATGATCTGATGTTGGATGAACTAAATAACATATATCTGATGAACCCTCTTCATTGGTTGTGCCTCTACCCATTTAGTGAAGTAATCGGTAGCCACAATAATGAAATTATGGCCTTTAGCCGATTGTAGGTGGATTTTGCCGATGAGGTTCATAGCCCATCCTCTGAAAGGCCAGATCTTTACGATCGGGTGCAATAATTCGGCTGGTACCCATTGGATTGGTCCATGTTTTTGACATTCTTTTGCGTACTAAAAGTAATCGGCTATGATGGTAGGCCAATAATATCCATGGCGATAAATCAGCCATTTCATCCTTGGCCCAACTCTCTGTGATCCACATATTCCTTCATGGACTTCTCTCATGACCCTTAAGGCTTCTACTTTATCAATGCACTTAAGTAGCACCCCGTTTACACTCCTTTTGTATAGATCATCATCAATGAGCACATACTTCAAAGCTCCCCTCTTAACCTTAAGGTCCTTGCAAGTGGAATGATCTTTTCAGTAGTCGATTAATACATGCTTCCATGAGTCGATCTGGTCCACGGCTAACACTTTGGCTGGTAGCTCATCATACTCTAAAGTGAGTAGAGACTTCCTAAAGCCAGAATCTTCTTGTGCTAGGTCGCTAGCCTCAACATTCATGCCCCTAGAAACATAACTTAATATAAACAACGCGAACACGCTAAGTAATCTACAAGTCGTTCTGTAACGGGCCAACAAATTTGGGTCTTTAAAATCATATTCCCCAGCCCGATGTTTGGTAACCATTTTAGAATCTCCACGAACATCGATGCACCTCGCCTTCATAGAGGTTAGAAATTTGAGTCCCATGATAAGAACATCATATTCGGCTTGGTTATTTGTCAATTCAGAATCCAGCTGATAAGAGAAACTTCACGTTTCATCTCTAGGATTGATTATCATTATTCCAGCTCCGACTCCTCTTTGAATTCTCGATCCATCAAAAGTTAACATTTAAAGAACGATGTCCATACACGTAGTGGAGGGGGTGCATGGGTCCTCCACATCTAGACAATGGTGGTTTGCCAAGAAATTGGCTAACGCCTTACCTTTGACAACCTTGAATGGCTTATACTCGAGAGAAAATACAGTGAGCTTGATTGCCCATTTCATTAATCGTCATTGCAAAACATGTTTATTCAGTAGGTACCGGACGATGTCGATTTTGCACAAAACGTGAACCACATGCGACATTAAATAATGTTCGAGTTTTGTACAAGCATAGAATAAGGACAAACAAAGAATCTCGATATGGTGTATATCTAGTTCAGCCTCATTGAGCATTCAGCTAAGGTAGTAAACTGCCCTTGCAGTTCCATCATCGGCATCTTGTGCTAATAAACATCCGATAGACGCATCTGCAGCCGAGATATATAACTTCCATGGTTTTTCCAACCCTAGCACCGGAGGAGTTGCTAGAGCGTTTTTAATCTGGTCAAATCCCTCTTGTTGTTCTGAGCCCTACACTAGCTCTTCTGACCCTTTAAGCTTAAGCAAAGGTGATAAAGCCTTCATTTTGCCAACTGAATTAGATATGAACCTCCTTAGGAAGTTGATCTTCCCTAACAGGCTTTGTAACTCCTTCTTTGTTTTGGGTGGTGCAGACTTCATTACTGCCCGGACTTTGTTATGATCTATCTCAATACCTTTCTTATGTACCAAGAAGCCAAGGAAGTTGCCAGCCGATACTCCGAACATGCACTTGGCTGAATTCATTTTAAGATTATGATTCCTCATTCTTTTCAGTGCTTGTTCCAGGCCGTCTAAATGATCTTTGAAGTCCTTGGACCTTACCACCACATCATCAATGTATACCTCTACAGTATTACCGATCAAATCATGGAAAATGGTGTTCATTGCCCTCTGATAAGTAGCATTGGCATTCTTCAGACCAAACGACATAACTACCCATTCATAAATGTCCAAAGCTCCTGGACACCTAAAAGTAGTCTTGTGAATGCCCTCCTCGGCTACTGCTATCTGATTATATCCGGAGTATCAATCCATGAATGTCAATACACCATTAGCGGCTGCCAAAAGCATATCGGCTATAAGGATGACATATTCATCTTTGAGAGTGGCTAGATTTAGGTTCCTGTAATCAATACATACCCGAACCTTGCCATTCTTATTTTTGACTGGCACAATGTTTGCCAACCATTCCACATACCTAGCTGTTCTGATGAACCCAACCTTCATAGCCGTTCAATCTCAACTTTAATTTGAGGCATCAATTAACGGTGATATCTTCTAGGTAGCTGTTTATGAGGTGTGAAACCCTCATTAATAGGCAATCTATGCTCGAACAAATTACGTGCTAGACCAGGAAACTGCTGATAATCCCACGCGAAGCTGTCTTTATACTACAGTAGAAGAGCTGTTATGCTTTGCTTATCCCCATCCTTCAGCAAACCACTAATTTGTGTTAGTCGAGGGCCTTCCTCAGTGCCTAAGTTGATATCTTCCAGAGGGTCCTGAGACTCAAAGCTAGGTATACCTCTTCTTTTGGGTGATTCAAATTCCACCGACAACTTGATGTCATCGGCGGCCAATGTTAGTTCTTTGTTGTAATACTATACCAGTAATGCCTCTGCTATCATGGATTCAGAACTTAAAGCAGTCAGCCGATGCCACATATCACATATGATTTGTGTCTCCTCAACTATTTAACTCCTCCAATGTAAGTTGTGGTTCGACTAATTATTTTATCTCAAAAACCTTATGAAGTAAGATTGCAGGATTCCCAAGATCCTTCTTCGTATTGATCCACAACATCTATGAGAGCCATATAAGGTGATTATAAGATGACCTTCAAGCTCTTAACCCCTGCTTGAAACAGGTTATCATCAGCCGAGACGACTTCTATCTTGTCCCTTCCCAGAAAATAAGCTTTTGGTGCATGGTAGAAGGGAGGCATCGAATGGTATGAATCCATTCTCTGCCCAATAAAATGGCGTAAGACGGCTTGTCATATATTACAAATAAGACAGACCTGACCGTCTTAGAACCTACAGTAATTTCTGCTACAAAGATCCCCAAGGCTTCAGAGGCCTCTCCCATAAAGCTAGCCATTTTCATGTTAGTTGGGATGAGATCCTCCCTAGTTTTATTGAGGTTTTTTTAGAGTGAGCAATTACATTACATTCAACACAGCCCCATTGTCGATGAACACTCGGCTGATGGCTTTGTCATTAATGCAAGCTTTAACATATAGGGATTTGAGGTGTTTAACTATCTCATCTGTAGGCGCACTAAATACAGTGCTCAACGCATCCCTAGCTGTGGTACTGACTATAGTTACCCATTCATAATCTTCCACACATGCATCAGCTTCTATGCTATCCTGTGCAGAGCGGCTGGCCCAGAACTCGCTCGAGATCAGGCTGACCATTTCAATGGCTGCCCAAATCTCATCGGTAGAATCCTCTTTGAATAAATCGAGGATGGAGCCTTCCATCTCATCTAGTTTGGCTAATAAGAAGTCAATATATTCTATCTCCTAGAGGCACATACGTACTGCTTGAGATTCTAATGCTTGGACCCTATGCGCAATTTGCGGAACCGTCACGGTTAAGGAAACCTTCATGATAGTAGACTCTTGTAGAGGTTCCTCTGTCGGGTTGTTATCAGGTTGATCATTCAGCTCTGGTTGGTCTAAAGTTTCTTCATGTAGAACAGTTTCTGAAGAGATCGAACTGAAGTCTCAACTACGACAGATTTAGAAATTTCCTGCTTATCGACCGCCCTGGTGCTGGATATCTGGTGTAACGTCTGCTTCATCTTGCTTAAGGCTTTATCACACTGCAACCTTCTTTTCTAAGTCTTGGATAAGACAATCGGCGATGCCTATTTCTTTCTAGTAGTCTGATTAACGAAACATTTCCCTTCTTCAATATTAGTGGTTGGCTTAATCATCCTATGTGGTTTCAGCTGGCTTTCAGCCCTTACTGTGATACATAAGGAAGAATCACCTTATTTTATGTTGAATTTATCCACCCTCTGTTTAGCTATATAGAGTGTTTCCTCATCTATCTGGGGCACACTCGGCTTCTCATAGACTGGTAGCCATGCTTGTCCCCCAAGCCTGTGCTTGGGGTCTGTTGGGTTCCTTTTGAATTTCGGGTATTTCTTATGAGGTTCTCGAGCAATGTGCTCTGATTTATAAGGGCGACCACGAATACTACTTCCAGCTGGCGGTCTGTCCGTGTCCCCATAGATTTCACATAAGTCGCCTAACTGATCAAACAAATAAATCCTCGCGGCCTCCTCCTTACTAGTGGGCTTTTTTGGGACCCATACAGTTTTCACCGACTGTTTCTATTACACCTCGTAAGTTAAGACAATGGTTAAGAACGTCATTAAGATTAAGATTCAGATAATGGATATAAGTTATATATATTTCCATTAAGGATCACCACATATTATGAGAATTACGACATGGAGAATACGAGACCTTATGGAATTCCCGAGAATTAAAGGAAACGGAAATCAAGATTTAAAGAAATGGATTAAGGTTTATTACCTGGGGGATTAATTTAGTTTAATAAGCACTTAGAGGGTTAAAGTGTAATATGAAGGGGGACCTAAATGCACTTTTAAAAATATGAAAATTGGAATTTAATTGCCCTAACAAGTTCATTTTTCCACTTTAACACAAAGTCAAATCTTCTCTTCCATTTCCACCTACCTTGGTCGAAAATCCCCCCATTTACCAAGAAAAATTCAAGCTTGCTACATCATCTTTCTTGGATTAAATTACCCTACCCAATTAAGCCAAGAATTAGAGAATTTTGGACCCAAAACATGCTGGTTTCACGGATCACGAATGATTTTAGGGCCGAAACAAATTCAAGTTTTGATGCAATTTTTGTGAAGAAAAACATGTGTAGATGATGGGTAAACGTTGTAGATGTTTTCATGTTGAATTGGAGTGGAAGAAGTGAAAAATTGGGCAAGAAGAGGGGCCAAGAAAAATGGGCAGAAAATCAGGATTTTGGGCAGAATTTTAGTCAACTTTGGAGGGGTATATCTCCTCGTATATTAGGGGTTTTTGGGTGTTTCAAAAGCCTAAAATGAAATTCGTCGCGTCTAATTTCCAACTCAACAAACCTCTAGTCGATAGGACATTGGAGTAGAGAGTTATGGACGTTACAAATTCAGCTGACAAAGTAGGGGCTAAAAATCGGGACTGTTTTGGAGATTAAATTAAGGTATGAAAATTATTCATTCTATGCTATAATTGAAGTTGCATATTGTTGTAGTTGAAGTAATGGACTTGTGTTAGGAAGAAATCTTGAATTTAGACAATGCATGTGTCAATTTTGGGTGTGAGCCGAATTGGGCTGTTTCGGGTATATGTTGGATTCGTGTGTTGTGTTGTAAATTTCATCACTAATTGCGTATTAAAAATGGAAGAAAGTGTGAAGATTAAAGATATAATCGTTAATATGGAATTGTTGGAAAGGTAAAGTAAGATTAAGAGTTAAGAAATGAGTTAAAATGGTTGCATGTTAATGGCCTAAAATTCATGGATAATTCTCGGTCATTATGTGACCTTTACGGGCTGTTTTGGTGCAAGATTAATTGTTACTATTATTATTATTATCGTCGTAATTGTATGGTAAGATTGAAAGAAACATTGGTACTTTGGGTTGTAATTAGTTATATAAGGTGACACGAGATGAATTGCAATTTAAGGAACTAAGAAAAGAGTTTTGGAATCTCAGACATTGTTATAACATTTTAAGGTTTGAATGAACATGGTAAATAAGTGTGATAGTCACTTTGATGGTTGAAATTGTTGTCTTGCATAAATAAGGAGAAATGAGATTGTATGATGGCGTATATGCAATATATGGGGCCTAATTAGATTACATATTGAAATGGTTGTGATTGTTGGTTTGATTTGAACTGTTGGTTAATTGTGGAAACGCATATAAACAGGGGAAGTGCTGCCCGGATTTTTATAAAAATGGGAAGCTGTTATTCAAATAACTTACGTTAGGAGTCCTAGAATTAATGATCTTATTATTATTATTATTATTATAGGCTGACGTACTAGACGAGTCGCATCCTAGTTTTACATTGGTTGAACGACTAAGAGGTATGTGAGACTACCCCTCTTTCTTTTGGCATGATTTTGTGAAACAAACTTTCATTTGACATGATTTTAATAAAAGTACGGCAGACGTACATGATTTTCTATAAAGTTAGTTTTAAAGGATTTTTTTTATGACAAATGCCTATGATTTTCAGTAAAGAGCTTATTACGATGATATTATCGAAAGTCAAAGATGATTTCTAATTGCATATAGTTGCTCATGATATCTACTTGTGTCAAGTCTTATTATACATTCACCGAGTCTCTCACATAGAGGGCCGGAACTATATTGTATGTTCCGGGTTCGAGTCCCGGCTATTATTATTATATTACTTGGGTTCGAGTCCCAAGCGGGTTCAACTCCCGGATTATTATTATTCCATGGACTAGCTCTCCATGATGCGGGTTCGAGTCCCATGATATTATATTATTTCATATACACTTACGTGAGTTCGAGTCCCACGATATATATACTTACTTGGGTTCGAGTCCCATGATATATACATACTTACTTGGGTTCGAGTCCCATGATATATACATACTTACTTGGGTTCGAGTCCCATGATATATATGTACCTAGACGGGTTCGAGTCCCGTGATATTATATCCTGAGGATATGAGTTCATGATTTTGGCAAGACTTGCATATTTTGGAAAGGTAAGAACTGATTTTCATTACTCTCATTTGATAAGGCCAATTATATTGTTATGTTGATTTCATACTTGCCTCCTGTTATACGTTGAACTGTTATGATTTCAATTACAGTATTTTTCAGTTTCACATACTTGGTACATCTATCGTACTAACCCCCTTTTTCCCGGGGGCTGCGTTAAATGCCCGCAATCTGGTGTCGGTTAGAGTGACCTTCGATTTAGAAATCTACCACGCTAAAAGAGCTCCTTATTCCGAGCGATTATTTAGGTCTGCACCTTTACATTCTAGACTTATGTATATTTTTGTTATACCCCGTATTTCCAGAGTATGTACGTAAGGACGTACGTAGAAACTTTGGGCTTTTAAAGTGGCTTGGCCGATTGCACTTTGTGCCTGACACGATTAAGTCGTTTTTAAGCGAAGCGTTTTACATAACTTGCGATGGGAAAATTCGGCTATGTCATTTTTAATTTTTGCGGATTTTTCCGAGAGACGAAGCGTGTTGGACCAACAGAGGCGCGCCACTGGCACCTCTCATTGAGTGGACCTATGGCGGTAGTGGCGGGTGGACCTTTGGGGTTGGTAGGATATTTTGTGTGTTGATTGATAAAGTGGGACCCACACACTTGTCCAAATCTTGACCTTACACACTCTACTACTTGGCATGATCTTGGCCATTGGTTGGCCTTTGCTTGACCTATAAATACCACTCCCTGAAGACTTATTCATCCAAAATGTTCTAAGTCTTAGAAATCCCCACTCTCCCTTGTGGTGTTCGTTTCCCTTTGTGAGGCTTTGGCGAGAGCCTCCCTCGCGAGAGTACCACTAGTGGGGTTGGCCGAGGGTATACACCACTTGTGGTGTTGTCTCGTATAAATACCCCTCTTGGTAGAAATACTCTCAAAGTATTGTTACTATACCCAAATTACCTTGGCCCTTATACCTTGTAGTATTCTAAGGTTATACCTATCTGAAAAGCCAGAAATACTATTATACTTCCGTCGGTCCCAAAACCACCCTAAGGAAAAATCCCCATAGTTAGTTGGAGTATATTGTAGAAGTTGGTTAGAACTTCTAAGGGTGGTTTGGAGCGGGTTGGAGCGCACGGAGTTGGAGCTAAACGCTGCCCAGGATCGACATCTATACTTGGATAATTATGGGCTTGTCGAGGTAACTATCTTGTCCCCCTATTGTAATTGGAGATTACATGTTGTAGGAATATATAGTTGAAGTATACTATATCTAGAACATAGTTTTGTGGCAATGTCTTTGGACTTAAGCTGAATTTAAAGAAGAGAATCGAGCAGTAATTACGTAGATGTATTCTGATGAGACTTGTAAGTTTGTGGGTAGGGAAGGTGCCCAAATTTAGTAGAATCTTGTATCTAGATTTATTCTACCGAGTAGTCTAAACTTTGATAGACTTGTATAACCTTTATAGGTTGAATGTTACGTGAGTAGCGTGTGCTACTTGAAAGGTGGACAGCTAAGTAGGGTTATAGCCGTGGAGCGATTTGCTTATAGTCGATAATCGTCGCGGTATGTGATTCTTCCTATCCTCTTGAGCATGATATTTTAAATGAGTATATATATAGTACGGTGAGCGTCGTGTGTTAATCGAATAATAATTACGTCAATGTCTTAGGACTTAAGACTGAATAATAACTACTACAATGTATTTTGACTTAAGCCTGAATAATAAGACTCGTGAAGTATTTCAAAAGAATTAAGTAACCTTTTTGAAAGAAGAGTAACACTTGGTTTTAAAAGTTTTAAAAGCTTAAGAGTTATACTAGCTTTATGGGAAGTTAGGTATAACGGCTTAAGAAAGATAAAAGAATGGTCTATTAATTTTAAAAGTTAAGAGACTTGATCTTAAAAGATAAGAGACTTGACTTAAATGAATTAATATGAATTCTGTGTGAAACCTCATTCGTGAGTAATGAGTACTTGGTTTTAAAAGGAATAATGTTTCTTGATTTGGAAATCGGAATGAGTATCGACAAACCACTGCTGATTTAATATAGTGTAATGTTTTGATTAATGAAGTATTATTAAAATCGGTAGAAACCTCCATCCGTAGAAGCTAAGATGAGACAAAATGATATTACATTTCCTAGATCATGGTGCTTAATAAGATTGATTCTGACAAGAATAACCTACTCACATATAAGACATACGTTTCTCAGATTGTTTAAAAGAGAATTATATTCTTAAATGAATAAGATTATGAACTACGAAACCTTTCGAAAATGAGAAACTTGAGTAATTGAAATTAGGCAAACTTGAAACATTTGGAAAAGAATGTTGTTACTTGATTTCTGAAGAGAAGTGTTTTGATTTACTTCAAAGATAATCACTCTATTTTCATATACTACGGGTATTGTGTGACTTTTGTAAACGTAACGTATCTTTTAAAAGATAATGTATGAAGTACTTTGGGAATAGATACCCGACCTTGTTAATCATATATTAGAATGTACCTTGTGTGTATAACTTGATTGTGTTGGTTTGTGATAGCCTTGTAATACTTTCTTGTTGATTTGATAAGTAAACATGCTAGAATGCTACGTGTGTTAGTATCTTGTGATGTTTTGTGTAAAGGGGTTTTCCCTCGATTGCGCTTAAAGTTGTTTAACGATCGGTAGTTATGTTGGTATTATACCACTCACCGACTTGTTTAGGAGGTTAAGGCGCCTCCGTTGCGGGTAGACTTCAGGCGGGTCGGTGGACCTCTGATTCGAGAATACCTCATGCGGGGACTGTGTGACACCCGTGCGAGCTACGAGAGTTCGGGTTAGTCGCGGCCTTTATGGTCATGCGATGCATGTGGCCGTGCGGTGCGAGTCGGGACAATGCGGGAGTAGCTACCTCGATGCGAGGAATACCTCGTGCGGGCTATGAGGTTGGCTTTATGCGAGCTGCGGGAAGTTCGGGGCTGACGCGCGCATTAGATCTGCGGCGAGTGGCGGCTTTGATCATGTGACGATGCAGACAGATCTCATGATACAGCTTATGACCTTGTTGGTACTGTGGGTTTTAGTAGTCGGCTATGCCTTCGTACTTACCCCGTATGGTTTTATGATGACACAGGTGGGACCTGGTGTTCATGTGTACTTCTTGGTGTGATTATATCATGCCGTGCGTGATGAAGAAAGGTAATCCACGGGCGTGATTGATGTTGTGGGCGTGAGACCCGTAGTTATACTTGAGTGATGACTTTGAGGCGTGAGTCCACTAACACATATTTATTTATTTATTGTGAGCTAGTTTGGTTATCATACATGTCTCTGTTTTATATATCGCTATGATTTCATTCTGATATTTTCGATTTCACATACTTGGTACTGTTATCTTGCCCCGGGAGGCTGCGGCGTATAAATTGGCGAGCCTACCAGAGCAGAACCGTGGCTCTCCGTATGACACGTCCGTGTGTATGGGATCGCATGCAGCCGGTACCATTTGTTGGGTCGCGGGTGACACTAGAACACCTCGCGGCAAGTGACAAAAGTGGTATCGAGCGATTAATCCTCGGAAAGTGTCTGCACCGTATCGATGAGTCTTGATTATCGGTGTGTTGTGCACCACACCAATAATCGAGGCTATAGGATATTTAGGATTGGTTTCTATTCTTCCCACTCTGAGATCGTGCCTTAAAGTCATGTTGTAAGTTGGACCTCTAACGTATTTCTTTCCACCGCTATGCCTCCGCGTAGGCAACCCAGGGTGAGGACAAGCGGCCGATGGAGTGCGAGTAAATCTGAGAGGTTACGAGGCTGAGGCCCAATCATTACCTAGGGTAGTGCTTCATTCGGGGAGTTCTGCGACGTCACTAGCCCCAGAGTTTAGCACGGGCGCGATTCTACGGCGGGCATGATATTTGAACCTTGATTCGCGGCCAGGAGCGGAGAATATAGATTGCAAAGGCGACCTGTTACCAGTATGGATTTGGCTACTAGAAATGCAGATGTCCGCGAGTCTTGATGACTATCTAAAGAGGATGCACAAGTAATCCTTGATTAAGCTTGGCATGGCACGTATGCGGGCTTATGCGTGGCCGAAAGCGTAGAGATCGACGGGTTAACGAGGCGGCGAAGAGGACGAGCAATGAGTCCTTTAGTAACTTTCGAGGCGAATCACCTCGCGTGATTGATTATGCACATCCACGGTCTGAGAGGTCCTCACCGGTTCGGGGCGTTCGGGGTGGCGGGAGTTGGTCGAGCTCCGGGCTTCCGGTTCACAATGTGACAAACGTCATCGGGAATGTCATCTTTTGTTGGTACTTGTTGTACTGCGGCCGTCGGGGCAGTGTCGAAAGTGTCCTAGTAGGAGGATGCAAGTAGGAGGACTCGACGCCGGGATCGGTGGGTAGTTCGTTACCTTCCCTAGCTATGCGCCCTACGGGGCAGGTTTGATTAGAACGACTAAGGGGAGTGAAGCAGTAGATATAGATATATCCTTAACCTTCTAGAGATCAGTATGTGTAAATTGTGATTAGAAATCTGGGTTAGTTAACCGAGTAAGATTTGGGGGATAGAGAAGGTGTGAGCCTTAGAGTTTTTACGTAGAGACCTTAGAGGTAAGGCCATCTCGAGTAAAGGTGTAGTATTATGTTTGATCCTTATCGGAGTGCATAGTACACGTGAGATATATTGTGTGATAAGTCCCTGAGTAGTGTGGAATAAAAGAGGGTAGTTGAGCTAAGAAGGCCTAGGTTTTCGTATCGTGATTAGCGAAATTGTTCGGATCGGGAGCTAGTGTTTTGCGGCGTTGCAGGCGGGTTAAGGCCATGTTGCGGGTCAACCCGGTGCATTTTTGGTGGTGGGGTCGGTTGTGGTGGTCCCGCTTTGTGGTAAGTCACGAGGTGTTAGGCCCATGTTTAGTTAACCATCGTGCGAGTTCGTGGATCGTTGACGATGGTCGGGCGATGGGGTCACCATCGTGTCTTTCGAACAGACCGTTGCTTGGAAGTGATATCGAGAAAGGCCGTAAGGCTGCGAGGTGCCTACGCCGCTTATGTCGACGGTGAAGCCAGTGCAGTGTTTCTTTTTTGGAAGTTACCAGGCAGGGTTAGGAACTCAGGTGAGTCTCCGTATCGTATTCATCATCGGGCCAGTGTTTGGATTTCAGGGGTAGTTGTGGGGATTGTTGTCTTCTGTGGAGGGAGTGTTTAAGCTACCATTTCAATTTTCGAATGTCGCCTTATGAAGCCTTGAAGGGGCGGAAGTGTAAGTTGCCGGTCGATTGGTTCGATGTTGGCAAAGTGCAGATAGGTGGTTCATATTTATTTCGGCAGGATGTGGTTAGGGTGAATCCTATCCAGGAGAGGTTATCGGCAGCTCAGAGTCAACAGAAGTCGTGCGGATGATCGGCGACGACGCTTGGAGTTCAGGTTGACGGTGAGTCTTCTTGAAAGTACTACCCCGGAAGGGTGTGACGAGATTCGAAAAACAGAGGAAACTTAGCCCGAGTTACTTTGGGCCTTTTCAGGTCATTTGAAGAGTAGGCCAGGTTGCCTATATGATTAGCTTTTGCCGTCCGACTTAGGAGGCAGTACGTCCGGTCTTTCGTATTGTTATGTTCAGGAAAGTATCGGAGATCCATCCAGAGTGTTCCCAGTTAATGATGACCACGTTAGAGATAGTAACCCCGAGTTTTGGAAACGGAAGCAGTATCAGAAATGTGGTAGGTTATGAGAAAGAGTTCGAGTGTACAAGAAGGATACGACACGTAAGGGAAGAAGCGAGCATGTATGGCAAGCATAGATGTGATCATTTCTTTGTAAAGAGAAGGTGCGAAGGAAGTATATTCTAGACCCCGGAGAGAGGTGTTTTGTGGTGATGTTAGAGGTGTTTCCTCGTGGACGTGGATGTAAGTATTTTGCGCGGATGTTTCCGTGGCCAGGTGTGGCAGGTTTGTTCTCGTAATTATAGTAGTGAAGGCTATACTGGCGTGCGTTCGTTTTGAGACTTAGAAGGAACATTCGGGACGAATGTTTCTAAGGAGGGGAGAATGTTATACCTCGTATTTCCAGAGTATGTACGTAAGGACGTACGTAGAAAAGTTTGGGCTTTTAAAGTGGCTTGGCCGATTGCACTTTGTGCACAACACCCGATTAGAGTCGTTTTTCGACGAAACGTTTTACATAACTTGCGATGGGAAAATTCCGGCTATGTCATTTTTAATTTTTGCGGATTTTTCCGAGAGACGAAACGTGTTGGACCAACAAGAGGCGCGCCAGCACCCTCGTTGGTGGACCTATGGGCGGTAGTGAGCCGAATTGGACCTTTGGGGTTGGTAGGATATTTTGTGTGTTGATTGATAAAGTGGGACCCACACACACTTGTCCAAATCTTGACCTTACACTTGCCTACTACTTGGCATGATCTTGGCCATTGGTTAGCCTTTGCTTGACCTATAAATACCCTCCTTTGAAGACTTATTCATCACTAAAAATGTTCTAAGTCTTAGAAATCCCCTCTCCCTTGTGGTGTTCTCGTTTCCCACTTTGTGAGGCTTTGGCGAGAGCCCTACCCCTCAGCGAGTACCCCACAGTGGGGTTAGTAGAGGTATACACCCTTGTGGTGTTGTCTCGTATAAATACCCCTCTTGGTAGAAATACTCTCAAGTATTGTTACTATACCCAAATTACGTTGGCCCTTATACCTTGTAGTATTCTAAGGTTATACACATCTGAAAAGCCGAAATAATATTATACTTCCAGTCAGTCACAAAACCGAACCCTAAGGAAAAATCCCACTAGTTAGTTGGAGTATATTGTAGAAGTTGGTGAGACCTTCTAATGGGGGTATGTAGCGGGTTGGAGCGCCCGGAGTTGAGCTAACGTTGCCGGGATCGACATCTATACTTGGATAATTATGGGCTTGTCGAGGTAACTATCTTGTCCCCCTATTGTAATTGGAGATTACATGTTGTAGAATATATAGTTGAAGTATACTATATATGTAGAACATAGTTTTGTGGCAATGTCTTTGGACTTAAGCCCGAATTTAAAGAAGAGAATCGAATCAGTAATTACGTGGGATGTATTCTGATGACTTGTGTAAGTTTGTGGGTAGGAAGCGCCCCCAAATTTAGTAGAATCTTGTATCTAGATTTATTCTACCGAGTAGTCTAAACTTTGATAGACTTGTATAACCTTTATAGGTTGAATGTTACGTGAGTAGCGTGTCTCTTGAAAGGTGGACAGGCTAAGCGGGTTATAGCGATGGAAGCGATTTGCTTATAGTCGATAATCGTCGCGAGGTATGTGATTCTTCCTATCCTCTTGAGCATGATATTTTAAATGAGTATATATATAGTCGGTGAGCGACGTGTGTTAAGCGAATAATAATTACGTGATGTCTTGGACTTAAGCCCGAATAATAACTACTGCAATGTATTTTGACTTAAGCACGAATAATAAGAATCGTGAAGTATTTCAAAAGAATTAAGTAACCTTTTTGAAAGAAGAGTAACACTTGGTTTTAAAAGTTTTAAAAGCTTAAGAGTTATACTAGCTTTATGGGAAGTTAGGTATAACGGCTTAAGAAAGATAAAAGAATGGTCTATTAATTTTAAAAGTTAAGAGACTTGATCTTAAAAGATAAGAGACTTGACTTAAATGAATTAATATGAATTCTGTGTGAAACCTCATTCGTGAGTAATGAGTACTTGGTTTTAAAAGGAATAATGTTTCTTGATTTGGAAATCGAATTAGTATCGACAAACCACCTGCGGCGTTAATAAAGGAAATGTTTTGATTAATGAAGTATTATTAAAATCGGTAGAAACCTCAAATGCATAGAAGCTAAGATGAGACAAAATGATATTACATTTCCTAGATCATGGCTGCTTAATAAGATTGATTACGAACAAGAATAACCTACTCACATATAAGACATACGTTTCTCAGATTGTTTAAAAGAGAATTATATTCTTAAATGAATAAGATTATGAACTACGAAACCTTTCGAAAATGAGAAACTTGAGTAATTGAAATTAGGCAAACTTGAAACATTTGGAAAAGAATGTTGTTACTTGATTTTACGAAGAGAAGTGTTTTGATTTACTTCAAAAGATAATCACTCTATTTTCATATACTACGGGTATTGTGTGACTTTTGTAAACGTAACGTATCTTTTAAAAGATAATGTATGAAGTACTTTGGGAATAGATGCCCGATCTTGTTAATCATATATTAGAATGTACCTTGTGTGTATAACTTGATTGTGTTGGTTTGTGATAGCTTTGTAATACTTTCTTGTTGATTTGATAAG
The DNA here is from genome assembly GCA_029844215.1 of Przewalskia tangutica. Lineage (NCBI taxonomy): Eukaryota > Viridiplantae > Streptophyta > Magnoliopsida > Solanales > Solanaceae > Przewalskia > Przewalskia tangutica. The sequence goes on along the minus strand of CM056736.1, from coordinate 90,075,729 downwards.
TAAACATGCTAGGATGCTACGTGTGTTAGTATCTTGTGATGTTTTGTGTAAAGCGGGTTTTTCCCTCGATTGCGCTTAAAGTTGTTTAACGATCAGCCGTTATGTTGGTATTATACCACTCGCTGACTTGTTTAGGAGGTTGTCGCCTCCGTTGGGGTAGACTTCGGCGGGTCGGTGGACTATGATTCGAGAATACCTACGTGCGGCATGTGCGACACCCGTGCGAGCTACGAGTTCCGGTTAGTCGCGGCCTTTATGGTCACGCGATGCATGTGGCGTGCGCGATGCGAGTCGGGACAATGCCGGGAGTAGCTACCCTCGATGCGAGGAATACCATGCGGGCTATGAGGTTGGCCTATGCGGAGTCTGCGGGAAGTTCGAGGCTAGACGCGCATTAGATCTGCGGCGAGTGGCGGCTTTGATCATGTGATGATGCAGACAGATCTCGTGATCTGACTTATGACGCGTTAGTGCGTGGGTTTTAGTAGTCGGCTATGCGCCGCACTTACCGTGACGGTTTTATGATGACACGGTGGGACACGGTGTTCATGTACTTATTGGTGTGATTATATCATAGATGCCGTGATGAAGAAGGTAATCCACAGGCATGATTGATGTTGTGGGCGTGAGACCCATAGTTATACTTAGTGATGACTTTGAGAGCGTGAGTCCCTAACGACATATTGTTTTATTTATTGTGAATCGTAGTTTGGTTATCATACATGTCTCTGCTTTATATAGATCGCTATGATTTCATTTCTGATATTTTGATTTCACATACTTGGTACTGTTATGCGGCCTTCGGGAGGCTGCGTTCATCTGCGAGTTGAAATACGCGATCGTTGATCCTAGCTCTCGTGTCGCGATTCAGCGTTGGGAAGCTCCGTTTCTCGGAGGCTTATCGGTGGTATAGTCCGTCGTAGTAGGTGTTTGCATTCGGGGGTTTGGCGGGGCCCCGTCGCCCATTGTTGTCGTATCATTCTTAGAAGTGCAGTAAATCTTGTTATGGCGAGAGTTGTAGAAAGGGATATCGCTTTCAAATTGTTATATATTATGAAGGTAAGTTTTTAGGTTGCTTTGTCTTATATTTCACCTGTCTTATGCATTGGTTTCATGTTATTGTTTTATGTTCCGCTGATTTTCTCGATGTATGATTACTAAAGGTGCGGGTAAGGCACGATGTTGTACTTTTAAGTGCATGAAGCGATTGTGGGTGATAGATGTGTTTTGGACTTGTGTAGAACGTTTATGCGATTGAGCTATTTGTATTGTTGCACTTGTTTTGGGATGTTCCGTATATAGTGGCGACGCCTTGCACTATTGTGATTATTCCTTTGTTTATGTGATGCTATTTGGTGGCAGCCTAGTCGACTAGCCTGTTGTGATGGTTGAATAGTTGTATAAGGCAGCCTTGTCGGCTTGCCTATTTTGGGTATATGTTATAGATGCAGCGTTGTGCTGTCAAAATTTTCTATTACACTTAAGGGTCAGTTGTTACGTGACGGGTTAGTGTAATGACGTCCAATTAGGGCGTCGGGTCGCGGCCCGTCGGGTCAGGTCGTGACAGTTTCCCCTTGACATCCTTTGATTGGTATGGCTTGGCAAAGGATACCATGGATACCGACACTACGGAAAAGGGGGTCAGTATCCATGAACATTTTAGCTATGCTCATATCGGCTAGTTTGAACATTCCCTCTTTGATGCCTTTTTGAATTGCCTTCATAAAGACCACACAGTTGGAAGTAGTGTGGCTATATGAATTGTGCCATTTTCAATACTTCTTATCATTTAGCTCTTCGGCAGGCGGAATTCTATGGCCATCGGGCAACCGAATCTATTTATCCTTAAGCAGATGATCGAAGATATGATTTGCCTTTGTAATGTAAATGAGTAACCGACCCTGTCACCGATTGAACTTGTCTCTTTGTTTTTGTAGCTCTCAAGGCTGGGCAAGAATAAACCTTACCCCTGACAATCCGGTCGCCATTGCGTTTGTCGTGTAGTCGGCTGACTTGAGTCAGCCTCATCTGCCTCAATAATGGATACCAAGTGGGAGCCTCAGTTTCGACTACCCCTTCTTTTCTCCTTCTCCTGGATATACTGTTCTATTTGGGTATCCTTCTCGGCTAACTGGCTTAAGTCAGAGCAGAATTGTCTCACTAATTTTTCTTTTAGATGGGGATGCATGTTGTTGATTATTATGTGGGCGCACTCCGATTTAGAGAAGTGTACAGTGCATTTACCAACCTTCCTTCTGAATCTCTCGATAAAATTGGTAGTCGATTCGTCAACCTGTTGCTTGAGATTCGTCAAATCAGTTACAGTGACCTAAGGTTGTGGCCAATAAAATCTATCATGGAAGCGCTACGTATCGTCAGCTCTGTCTGGTCGGGGTCGAGGATGAGTACCAGGCAAATGTTGTCCCGGTTAGAGAAACGGGGAACAACTGTAGCTTGTGATACTAATTTTGGCCAACCTCTCCGCATTGGACGGTAAATCTGCCGATGTGCTCAATGGTAGACCTGCCATCATCACCCGAGAAAGTTGCGAAATCAGGCGTTTTGAAGCCTCTTGGCAGCGGTGCTATCCGATATACCCAATCAGGGTAGGGCTTCCTATAAACATCCTGTCTAAGGATTTCAGTTGGATTCCGAAGTACCTCTTCATGGTATTCGCGATAGTTTCAGGGTTTATCAGCCGTGAAGTCCCCTGCCGATTCTCAGTTGGAACCGGGTGGTATGCGTTCTGAACTGGAGGCCTCAATTCTGTACTTTGCTGAGAAAGGTTTTGAAAGTTGTAGGTATTCTGCTGACCATTACCAATATGTGGGGTATATCCCAATTGATGTTGTTAGGAATAGCCACCAAATCCTGCAACCTGAGCTCTTGAAACAGCTGACGGAGCCTGAGGATAAGGTGGAACAGTGCTCCATGTCTGATCTCCCCGGACATCAGTCGTTCTTGGAAAGTATAGGCTTCCTGGATGGTATGGATTGGGTACCGGCTGCATTCTTTGGAATGGTATCCCGTGAACAACGTTACAGATAATGGCGGGAGTCATAGCTAGGGCACCATTTGCCGATTCGGTAGCCAATATTGGTCGCCTATACCGTAGGGTCGTTTGCTGGAGCGTACGACATAACGGGCGGCAATCCAAGGTGCCCAGATGCTTGAACTGGTCTCCGAGCAATATTGATCTATCCATACTGCAGACTCGCTTGGTCGAATGACACAGTTTACCCCATAGAATTTGGTGGCAACCATACAGTAGACTGGTTACCAAGTGATTGGGCTTGTGCTCCTAGGTGTGCTATCGGTTGTACCTGAGTAGGTACCAACTACCAACTGATACACATTAAGCTGAGGAACAACACCTTGAGTCACATTTGCATATTGCATAGCGCCGCTCGGTAGAGGGATGACAGAACTAGCTGAACCTTCTCCTGGATGCGATCGATTGGCTTACAGTTCCCTCGACTGCTGAACCTCATTATGCACTATTAGCTTGACAATGTCAACCAACTTTTTGGAAACCTGGTACATAATGTCGTGGATGCCTAAGTCAATTTGTTGTCTAATGAACGATGTGGTCATGACAGTTGGACCATCAGCTTGGATAAGTTCACCCATAACTTGGGTTGATGGAGGAAGTTGAGGGGTATCAACCGATGTAGGCATACCCGAAGAAGATGGTGGCTCGATGTTTCTTATGGGAGGATTCTGTTTAGGATGTGGACTGGACTCTGGGTTCATTTTCTTACCAGACCTTAGGCGCATACGCCAAGTGTGATCATGACATGGAGAATCAAACTTCGCTATGGAGTCATCTATGGTCCCACTGGGCGTGCCAAATTTGTTTCCCTTCGAAATATCTGCCGTCAACCGGCTAACAAAATCAGATGACAAATTAATTCTTTAACTAAGCGATTTCGGCTGAAAGCAAAACTCTAACTTTCAGCAATGGGTTCCCCAACTACTCCAGAAAACGTTCAGATGGTAATTGAGTAAACTAGGTGGTAAGAAACATAAACATAGCTAAATTGCAGTAAAAGCGATAAAGATAAAAATGAAAATATGTAAAATAAGTTGTTTGATTGATTGATTGTGTCTATTATGTACAGATGATTCCTATATTTATAGTACAAGAAAAATAAACGTGACCCCCTATGTTAGCCACCGAATCACACACTCAATCCATTAGCCAACTATGAGGAGGTGGTGTCGATTTTTTCGCCTGGCACGATCGACGACACTTACTTCTAGTTGTTGCTGATTACTACCTTTTCTAGAAGGTTCTTTTACTTGTTCTTCGAGGCGTTCGAATATGTGTGAGTCTCAGTCGTTCTTCGAAATTATGACTCGACCAGATTACTGTAATACCCGATGATGCTTTTCTAGCCGAGGGTAAGGACTAACGTATTCAACTATGATTCTGCACAGTTACTGACTTAGAATCCTTCTCCACCTTCGACTATTACTCATTCGGCTAAACACTTTTGAGTGTTAATAAAGATATATACTGATAAAATAGGATATTATTATACAAATAATTAAAAGTTGAAAACCATAGATTAATTAAACACCAAGACACAAAAGTAGGAAAGGGCAAATAAAATCAAGAAATTGCACAGTTTCTCCTTCAAATGGACTGGTCTTTAACTTTTCTATCAAATGTAAATTATGTCTTTGGAGACATAATTTTTTTACGGAATTTGACACAACAAAAATTAAAATTAAAGACCAGTATCAAATAGGGGAAAAAGTGCAAATGAACTAAGGGCAAGGGAAAACGAACATCTAGCCTTTTTGGTATGATTAATATTTTCTTTTTGGTATTATAATAGTTGATAAGCATGAGGTTCTATCTTGATGTGTTTCTTTATAGCTTCGTAGAATAAAGAGTCAAATATAGGCGAACAAAATTCTAAAGTGAGGAACTTTCACACGAAGTTCTAAAAATTGACAGTTAATTATTACGAAATTAGTCGAAGGTAGAAATATATATTGTTCAGATTTCAGAAATTATCAAAATGTAAACTTAACTTATTAAGTCAAATCAGCTTGACTTATAGTTAAAGTGATGCTAGGAATATTAAAAGTAAATCATGCCATATCCAACTATGGATGGTCTGGCAATTGTAACATTTTCTCCGCAAGTAGTAATCTACGGTCAGGGCTGGGTGCAGCTATATAGTTGTGGTATCGTGGATTCATATAAATTCAGTCAGATAAAACTATATATAAAGATACATTAAAATTGTAATAAATAGTAATTCTAAACTTAAAATATTAAGAATATAATGAATTTATTACTAAATTTTTTAAAATTAAACCCATAAAATTTAAATTTAGAATCCGTGTCTGTATACCGTAATTGATTCAGAAGGTATCAAATCAATAATTGATTTTTGTTCTAAACTCTATGGTCACATTTCAAGGAGGAATTTCACAAGTTGATGACTAAAGTCACACTTAGCGGACCGCTATTTTATGAACTTCAAACAATAATCTTACTTTATTTGCACGTTACAATTTGTAATAGAATATTTGATAGAATATTGTGATTTGTACTTAATTTTTAAGTATATTTTATATATGGTATGTGTATATTTAGTAATTAACTATCTTAATTCTAGCATGGGTATTATGAGTATATCTACTACCCTTTTGGAATGAAATAATCAAGGAAAATATTTCTTGCATGGTATCAGATTCTAGGGAAAGTTTCAAAATCCAAAAATTCCACAAATCCTAAAACTTGTCGCTGGCTCCTTTCTTGCCGTCGTCCACTTCCTTCAACTTCCTTGCCCCGTCAGTCATGTCTGACTCGAAATCCAATTTTCATCCAACCCTAGTTATTTCAAACATTAAGTCCAATATCTCCATCACTATTGAGATGAAAAACGTCCATTATGCGATATGAACGAAGCTCTTCAAAATTTATTGTAGGTCATACTAGATTATCCATCACATAATTCAGCCGAAAAAAGGCAAGGAGAAGGTACCGAAAATCAATGATGAAAAGGAATTATGGTTGACCCTCGATGCAACGGTTCTCCAATGGATTTATGCCACAATTTTGAGTGATTTGTTGCATAAGATTATTGAACCCGACTCCATGGCAATGGAGGCTTCGGATCGATTATGTAACATATTCCAGGATAATAAAAAATTTCGGACCGTCACACTTGAGCAAGAATTCTCCACCACTGACATGACGGACTTTCCCAATGCATTCACATATTGACAACGACTCAAGATTTTGTCGGACTAACTTAAGAACGTCAGGGCGTCGGTAACTAACAATCGACTCGTTTTACAAATGGTTGCTGGCCTCACTGACGCGTATAGTGACGTTGGTACACTCATCCGCCAAAGCAACCCTCTTCCACTAGTTTACCAAGCTCATTCTATGCTCATACTAGAAGAAGCAAGTTTTTCCAAAAAGACAGCCACTGTGTCGAATTCTGCCATGATTGTCGCTCCGTCCGATGATAACACTTCACAATTTAAAAATTAGCCACCATGATAATTAGTCGCGGCAGAACTGCGGCTGTAGGGGCTGAAGAGGCCGAGGTAGTGGAAGAGGTGGAAAAGGAGGCGTGGCTAGCAACAGAATCCACAGCCGCAGCAGACCAATCCTTATGCGAATTGGACCGGCCTAGTTGCCCACTATCAGAACGGGAACTGGGCCTCTTATCATGCCCATGTATCGTCCCAATTCCCTTACCCATAACAGGGATTATAGGCCCACTCTCCAGCAGCTCGGTTAGCCAACTGTCATCCACACCAAGCCCACTTCATACAATTCCAGTACCCGCATCTTTCCTCTGGTCTGGCCCCGACTTTTAGCAGTTTGAAACTTGCAGCAGCCTGATGAAAATTGGTACATGGACTCGTGAGCCACATCTCACCTCACTCGCTCTACATGTAATATTCCTAAACTATTTCGATTAAAGTATCCTCAATACATTACAGTTGACAATGGTCATCACATACCAAGATAGGACTATGGTACCACCTACACACAACCGTCTCATCCACTCATTTCTCTTAACAATGTCCTGTATACTCCGAACATCATTAAGAACCTAATTTCTGTTCGAAAATTTACTTGTAATAGTTCTGTCTCTGTTGATTTTGACCCCTTTGATTTTACTGTGAATGATCTTCATACGGGGACACCTCTTACGAGATGCAATAGCACGCGAAATTTCCATCCATTCTCATCCACCTTCGCTGCCAGCTCATGCTCTCCCGTTTCTCTCGCTGCTATCTCTTCGTCAACTTGGCATAATCGGCTCCCAGGAGCTCCAGTTTTTAATTTTCTTAGAGGAAATAATTTTATTAAATGTAATAATGAGAAACTTGCTCAGCACTGTGTTTCTTGTTCTTTAGGCAAACATGTTCGTCTTCCTTTTAAATCATCTTCCAGTGTTACATTTTCTCCCTTTGATATTATTCATCCTGATTTGTGGACGTCTCTTATCTCTAGTTCATTGGGTCATAAATATTATTTTATCTTGTTAGATGATTTTTCTCATTATATTTGGATCTATCCACTCAAATTTAAATAAGAAGTGTTTGCTAAATATTTTGAGTTTCGTACTTTTATCAAAACACAGTTTGAAAAATGCATAAAATTATTTCAGTGTGATAATATTCGTGAATTCAATAATTCCATATTTCACTGATTATGTAGCAATAATGGCATGGTTTTCTGATCCTCGTGCCCCCATACATCGCCTCAAAATGGTAAAGTAGAATGAATTACCCGCACAATTAATAACATGGTTCGTACTCTCCTGTTTCATGCCTCCATTCCTCCGTCCTTCTGGGTCTATGCAGTCAAAAAGGTAGAATAAATTCTAAATATTTTTACCTACTAGTATCTTTCATAATATGACTCCAACCGAAATTATATACTGTAGGATCCCCTCTTACGATCACCTAAGGATATTTGATTGTCTGTGTTATCCCAATCTTGCATCCACTTCCCCTTACAAATTAGCACCTCGAACTACTCTGTGTGTCTTCGTAGGTTTCCCGTCTAATCATAGAGGCTATCTTTGCTATGACTTTTGTTACACCCCGTAAATTCAAGAAGGTAAGATAAGTTGACAAACATGTGTTGGACGGATTTTGAGTCTACCTTGGAGTGTTGTACCCCAGTTGTTAAGAATTGTAAGGTGTTTAAAAAGCCTAGTGTGTAGTCCGTTAAATCTAGTTCCCAACGCAATAAATCGCTCGTCGATAGGACACCGGGGTCGAAAGTTGTGGAAGTTACAAGTTCGGTCTTGTGATCGCAAAAGCAGTAGTTTCGGTTCGAAGTCGCGTGTGCATGGCCTGGTGCGGCCATGGCGCCCGTTGTCTTGAGGTTGGCGAGGTTGCGAGCCGGAATCTGGCGCGGCGAATGCAGGTAATTATTCTCTGAAGTGGAAGCGTCGCGGCGCCAATGCGGGATTTTTCTGCGGTAAAGGGCGAAAAACAGGGGATATTTTGATTAAAGCCTATGGGAGGGTGACAAGTGTCCTTCCCATCCTTTTTACCAGAAAAGGGTCCTATTTTAGGGCCAAGTCTTGGAAGACTTGGCCATTTCATCTTGGAAACCCTCCTAAGAACCCCTCTCCCTTTCTCTATAGATTTTTGAAGAAAACCTAGCCTAAGGAAATTGTTGGAGCGGCGACAAGAAGGCAAAGTGTGGGTAAACTTGTGGGAAGCGGGGGCGAGTTTGTGGAAGAAGTGGAAGAAAGGGGCTTTTGTGGGCTATTCCAAAGGTAAAAGTTTCCTTCTCTTGGATATAAGTTCTAATACTTGTTATAGTTGATTTAGACCACGTGAAGCGTGTATTAGAGATTGGTAAATCTTATGAATTTTTGAAGGCTAGAAATCGAAATTGACATGATTGAGTCATTTGAATTTGAATTTCAATTTGGTCAATTACCTAAAGTCGTCGCGTGTTATCTACTAGAGGAGTGTAGTAGCTTTAATCTATTTCGGCTTGATTACATGTCATACTAAATAACTTGGATTGAAAAGATAATTGGAAAAGATTTAGGATTGGTTATATTGTTGGCCAAGAATGGCATGGAAAGTATTGGTTTATTTTGTATTATTGTGGGGCGGAATTTTACACGTATTGTTAGGCGTGTAATCCCTTGTATTCTTTGAATTAATTGAGCCTTAAATGTGGCGTTGGTTATTGAATTCGGCCTTGAAAAAGGTGGCAAAGTATGTTAAAACAAAGGAAGTGCTGTCCGATTTTCCGTAGAATTTAGGGACTTTGCACTTAGTTTATTCTACGTTCGAAGCTAGAGATTGATTGATAGGCGTTTATGACCATATTAGGATTGAAGTACTACGAGTAGCGTATCCTACTTGAAGGGTATAGTACTGTGGAGCATTTTGCTAATTGTCGACAATCGTCGCGAGGTATGTGATTCTTCCTATCCGCTTGAGCATGACTATTTGCGAAATATATAGTGCGGTAGACGCACGTGTGTTAAAGGAATTTGATTTCCCTTTTGTGCCTTTACTTGATATGAAGTGTAAAGGGCTTCATTGTGTGGAAAGAGTAGTAAAATCTTATTCGTTAGTAATGGGTACTAGGGTGTTAAAGAATAAGCCCTCTTGGTCTCATAAATGTTTATAGTTGTAATTGGTTGGTTTAAAACATAAAGTGTTATAACGGCTTTATGGGAAGTTTGTTATAACAACTTTATATAGGTAAAGAAATGGTTTGTGGCTTTTTAAAAGATAAGAGACTTGACTTATAAATGACTTGGTTGGTGTTAAAAAGTTGTGAAACCGCATTTTTGAGAAATGGATAATTGTGTTTTAAAAGGAATAAGTCATATTGATTTCGGAAATGAGAATAAGTATCGAACAAATCACTGCAGCGTTAATAAAGGAAAATGTATTGACCAATTAATTATTATTAAAACCAGTAGAAACCTCCATCTGCATAAAAGCTAAGATAAGACAAAATTGTATTACATTTTCTAGATCATGACTGCTTTAATAAGAACATTATAACAAGTTTTGATTTTCCTAAATTCCAAAGTAAGAAGCTTGAATTATAAAAGAGATAGACTTGAGAATTTGAAGTGTTTTCGTTTAAAAAAGAAGTCATGGTTTTGTCTTAAGTTGGTTTAAAAAGAAGGTATGAAAATTGTTATGGTTTTCGCAAAAAGATAGTTACTCTATTTCTGATACTACGGGTATCGTGTGACTTTGGTGAAAGAAATGGATCTTTTTAAAGAGTTAAAGTACGTAGTACCTTGGGGTTAACACCCAGATTCGTTATAATAAAATGAAAGACTATGAGTACGTTGAGCTTGCCTATGCTTGTTGTGATAGCCTTTGTTGTGCAAGTGTTTGATTTTGTGCTACCGAGCCTCTCGATGGAGGGCATTATCCAGTTGATTGATGGACATCTCGACACGTTGGGTGGCCCGGGTATGTTTCCACTATATCGATCCTCTTGGACATACTGACACGTTGGGTGGCCCACGGGTATGCTTCCATTAGGAGTGTTATCTTGTTATTTGTTTGGACATATTGACACGTTGTGTGGCCCACGGGTATGCTTCCACAGTGATTATTATCTTGTTATCTCCTTTGGGCATACCGACACGTTGGATGGTCCACAGGTATGGGCCCATAGGACGGTTCCAGGGCCATGCTTATAGGAGTGAGATCTTGGGGCATGCGGCGTTGTGTGAGTTAAATTCGGGTTGTACTTGAGTGATGATTTCTGGCGTGAGTCACGACTTGACATGATCGCTATATATATTGTGAATCGTAGTTTGGTTATCATACATGTCTCCGCTTTATATAGACTATTATGATTTCATTCTGATATTTTGATTTCACATACTTGGTACTGTTATCTTGACCTCCTTGAGTGCTTTCATCTGCATGAGTTGAGGTACATAGCTTGCTGATCCGCACTCTTAGGATCGCTGTTCGGTTCTCGGAAAGCTCCATAACTCCGGAAGCTTGTCCTGTGGTACGGTTCCCTGAAGTTGTAGACTTTTGTACATTCAGGGGCATGGCGGGGTCCTGTCCCGTCGTTATGGTTTTAAAAATTCTTAGAGGTCTGTAGCACTGTTGTGGGCAGGGTTTGTAAGGATGTAACTGTTCAAGTTTTCATTTATGTACAAAAAGGTAACCGTTTGGGTTAGCCTATTTTCGTATTGTCTTGTTTCATGCTTAAGTTTTTAATTTCCGCTGATTTTCTCTGATGTTGTATCACTAGGGTGCCCGGGGTAAGGCACCAGTCACGGGCCCGAGGTCGCGTCGTGACAACTTTCCACTCGTCAAATTTACGTCTCTCGTCACGTCACATTTGACGAAACCATATTTCTTTTTTTGAATCTCCAAAAATTTTGAAAAATGGACTATACCTTTCTTGATGAGCCCGACATCACCCCGTCATTCTCAGCCAATTGCATCAGTCAGCCACCGTGAACCCGTTCCCGCCACCCACCACTGCTACTACCGCCGTTGGATCTGCGGTAGTGTCACCGGCCACCTCTCAGTCACAACCATCACCGGTTGCCACCGCCACTGGCAACCGGTCCAACTCTTCTATCTCACCGACAATACTCCAACCCACCACCACCCTAAACCTTCACCCACCACCAGTTGTTTGCTACATTCACCAACCAACATTTCTGACATCCCAGCTACCAACACATTCCCCGTCGACCAGCCCGTTATCGGAAACACCACATCCACAGCAACACACCAGCACCATATCCTAAACCCACCACCGTCCCCTTACCCGACGATACCTACCCCACACCATATCACCCAACCCTCATATTCAATCCCACCCAATCTGTCATCCCACCAATCCTCACCTCACCCAATTCCATGTTCCATCACTCCACAACCTAACCACACGCCATATTTCAGTGAACCGCAACCAAATAACCACCCACCCACTGCCCCCACGCACCGAATGGAAACCCGTGTTTCCAAAACCCTCTAAATTAGCCAAAATAGATCCTAATTGAAATGCGGCTATGTGTGAGGAATTTAATGCTTTAACGAAACAGCACACGTGAGATTTGGTTCCAAGACTGGAGGGGGTTAATGTGATCTGTTGCATGTGGCTCTTTCATCACAAATACAAATACAATATTGATCTAGAGAGGTATAAGGCAAGACTTGTGGCTAATGACACAAATCAGCAGGAGGGTATTGATTGTGGTGAGACGTTGAGTCCGGTTTTTAAATTGGCTACCATTCGCACAATTCTGAGTATAGCCATGGGCAAGCATTGCCATATATATTAGCTTGATGTGAAAAATACGTTTCTACATGGAGACTTGAAAGAAACGATTTACATGCACCAACCGGCTTTGTCCTTCCAGTAGCCCCTCAATATGTATGTCATCTCCGTAAGTCACTATATGGTTTGAAACAGGCCCCAGAGCGTGGTATGAACGTTTTGCCAAATACATTATGCAGATTGAGTTTGTATGCAGCAGGTGTGATAATTCTCTTTTCATTTTTCATTGAGGTAGTAGAACTGCTTACTTACTGCTATTTGTAGATGATATTATTCTCACTGCCTCATCTGATGGGTTAAAAAATGAGATTATTGCTTTACTTAAAACCGAATTTGCGATGACTGACTTGGGCAAGTTGAGTTACTCTTTGGGGATATCAGTGACCAGATCTACAGATACTATGTCCTTGAGTTAACGTAAGTATGCAAAAGAGATCATGTACAGAATTAAGATGGTCAATTGCAAGATCATGCCCACTCCGGTAGATTCTAAATCAAAGCTTAGTGCTATTGATGGTGCCCCAGTCTCCGATCCTACTCTTTATAGGAGTCTTGCAAGTGCACTTCAGTATCTTACCTTCACCAGACCTGATATTGCTTATGATGTTCAACAGGTGTGTCTGTTTATGCATGTCCCTATGGAGTCTCACTTCACTGCTCTTAAGCGTATCATCTGATACATTAAGGGCACACTTGATTATGAGTTGCATCTATACCCCTCTGCACTGACCAATTTACTATCATATACGGATGCAGATTAGGTCGGGTGTCCGGACACGCGATGCTCCACCTCCGACTATTGTGTATTCTTAGGGGATAATCTTATTTCATGGTCTGCCAAGAGGCAAGCCACACTATCCCGTTCGAGTGTCGAAGCACAGTAAAGAGGAGTTGTCAATGTTGTCGCTGAAATCTGTTGGCTCCGAAATATACTTTTGGAGCTCCAGTGTCCCTTACGTAAGGCGTCCATCGTCTACTGTGATAACATATTTGCCATATATCTATCTCACAATCCGGTTCAACATCATAGAACCAAACACATTGAATGAATATACACTTTGTTCGTGAGAAGGTTGCTTTCGGTCATGTCAAAGTATTGCATGTGCCTTTGTCATATCAGTATGCAGATATCTTCATAAAAGGACTTCCAAACAGTTATTCCTCGACTTCAGATCCAGTCTTAGCGTCCGGCCTCCTCCCGCTCCGATTGAGGGGTGTATTAGCGAATATTCTCCATATATTTCCATATATTGTGTAATTATGAATGCTATATTTTTATGGTATATTATGATCCTTACTGTATTAGAATTTCACCCTTATACACACTATATATATTTTGTAATAATGAGAAGACTCTCAAGGGAGATTATTATAATCTTACGTAATGCCTAGTACGTATTTGGACAAGAAGGATCCGAGATATTTCTTATCTTTGGAAATTAAACTATATGTCTCCCACTTTAATTCAGTGAATAGGAAGATAAAATTCCACTAATATTGTAAAGTAAAGACCAAAGATTATACGTATCTACAGTAGCAAGTACCAATACCTTAAGCGTTAACGTTATTCACGAGGGTATGTCTTGAGTGGGTTTCTTTGTTGGAGCAATTGATGAATGCACTAATAGAAAAAAAGTAAATAATTTCCTTTTTGTTGGTCGACACGTAAGCTTTGAAATTTTTACTTGAAGAAATTTCCGTCTAGTATCAACGAATACTTGACAAAAAATGTCAAAATAAGTATAGTGTCATAGTGATCAGAAGTACATTGATGTCAAAGTTAAAATAGTAACGAAAAGTCGATGAATTGACAGGCTTACCACCAATGCTTATTGTCGAGTGGGTAACAAGGTCGGACCATAAAATAATTTGGACAGTTCACTTTACCAAATAATTAAAACACAGAACGATTCGAGGAGATGGAATGGACCATAATGCTTGTATTTGGACAAGAAGGATGAAATACATTTCTTATCTTTGCAATTCCCACTTTAATTCAGTGAATAGGAAGATAAAATTCCACTAATATTGTAAAGTAAAGACCACTTTCTGCGTTAACGAGGATATGTATAGAGTGGATTTCTTTGTTAGAGCAATTGATGAAAATGCTCCATTGACAATATACAAAAGAAGAGTTGAGATTGTCTTGAAGAAATTTCCGTCTAGTATCAAAGAAAAATGTCAAAATAAATATAGTGAGAAATACATTGATATTGAAGTCAAAATAGTATGGAAGTTGATGAATCGGGAAACTTACATCTCTTTTTCTTCCCTCGCTATCCATGTAATAAAGTGATTTACAAGAATGACTTTAGAGGTGAGTGATCTTGAACTATTAACCTCATTTCATTCATGAATAAAACTTCAATTCTAACAACTTTTGACTTTCGATTTTCAAGGCTATTGGGTGTAATCTCATGACAAAGGGAAAAAGGAATAAGAATAGGAAGAGGTGTTTTTGCTAAACAAGCCTAAAGAATTTCTGAGCCCAATAGTTCATTTCTCACTACTATAAGGCCTCTTTCTAATTCCAATATCAGCTGGGTCATTCGTCCGAATGTCCAGTCTTTAATTTCCCCAATCGGTTTATCCTTATCTATGACCTAATTTCGCAAAGCAAAGCTTCATGCCTTGTTCGACGTAAGTTCTGCAGAAATTAAGTTATTCGGCATAACTTTATTTCTACAGGACTTATGCCAGACAAGGTAGAAACTTTGTCTTGCGATTTTTTTCCGATTCGAGGATCAAATACGGTTTTATAGACCAATGAATAAAGATATTCTAGCCTACAAATTTTCATCAAATGATAAGTAGGGATACAAATTAAAGAGCAGCGATTTGAGGGGCAATTTTCATTCCGTATGAAGGACAATCCGCCCAAAAGAAGATATCAGCCTCTATCTAGCCCATTAAAATTTAGTGGATGATAATAATCCTGCGGGAGAAATTGACAAATGACCACTTTTTGGATTGCTAATCAAGTTGTAATCACAATTTTAAAATTATTTAATATTAATCACTTTTTAGTGAAAAGAAATATTTGGACATTAATACTTTTACATAAATTTTGGAAAAAACTCTCGTATAATATGCTGAAGTTTAAAACTTTTATAACTGAAAAACTACATTATTTTATAGTTTAAAATTATCTTACAGGTGAAACTCCGATATATTTGATATTTTTAAAGGTGAACTTGAGTATACTATGATTTAATAAAACACAACATTCTGCTATAATTTTTATAGCAGGCTTGTTTAAACACCAAGACATAATCACTAATATGTGTCTATGTTTGACTTTAGATTGTAACCATTTTCCCTTTGTATGTTTGTGGAGATCATAAAAAAATTATTTTGAAGGAGATGATAGTGGTAAAGCTAACATCATATAACATGTATGTTAAGCATATTTCTCAATAAATGAAGACTAACAGAAAGGGTTTAATTGAATTTCAATTATAAAAAAAGTATGAATATTTTTAAGTAGTAATTATGAATATTAACTCAACTGAATAATTTAGATATTTGTCGATTCATAGTGCTTGACTAGTTAAAGTATGTTCAAACTTTAAGAACTGAAGGGATTGAATTTTTCTAAATATTCTGACGTTTTGGAGCTTCACGTTGAAATTCTTAAAACTTTGGTCTAAATTTATCCCTAGATTATGTGAAATGAGCCATATTTGCTCCTAAATTATGCATTACTGGTGATTAGTCTTTGATAGTTAACCACTAGTCGATAAAGACAAATCTAGCCCCCTCTTTACAAATCATTTCTCATAGTTTATAAGGGTAAATATGAACATTTATATCTTCATTAAGGGCGACTGTTTCATATTTGTGTGTATTATATTCCCAATCTAGCCTATAATTTATATATTTTTTTCTTCTTCAACGTCCGATCTGTTAGTCGTACAATATCTAGTGATGTTACAACTCAATAGAAGAATGAATTCAACCACAACAAATGAGCCCCTTTTACACACTGACACATTCTTGAAAGAGGAAGAATCAAAAGCTCAAAATTTAGTGAAACAAACATGTCAAGAATCAAAAAAGATATGGGAAATAGCAGGACCATCCATTTTCAGCCGATTGGCTATGTTCTCTCTTACTGTCATCAGTCAATCCTTCTCCGGTCACTTGGGTAACCGTAACCTCGCCGCCATTTCCATTGCCACCACCCTCTTCATTTCCGTTACCTTCGGATTCTTGGTATGTCTTACTTTTTGAAAAATAAAACAATATTTTTAAGTTATATATGCACTCCTAGTGTCGAATTTCTTGTAGGATTAGTTTAGCTTAGTGTATACTCTCTCCGTCCCATTTTATATGAATGTCTTTTGACTTGTACAGAGTTTAAAAAATAAATGAAACACTTTTAAATTGTGATCTAAAACAAATCAAAAATATTTGTGTGCTTATCGATATCTCGTTAAGCGTAAAAGATAAATTTTAAAATTAAATTATTGATAAATAAAAAAAATTGTTATTCTTTTTTAGACTGACTAAAATGAAAAATGTGTCATATAAATTGAGAAAGAGTTAGTATTAAATATAACAACAACTACAAAGTGGGGTATGATGAGAATAAAGTGTGCTCACCTTACCCTTACATTGGAGGTTGTTGTCAATAGACACTAAGCATTTCAAAGCAGATCTAGAACATATCAAAGATATCTTCAATTACCTTATATAGTAAGTGGTAAAATTGCATAGATACCTTTTCCGCGCATTGTCAATGTATAGAACTTAAACTTGAATAATGGGAAGTCACCAAATGAATGATCTTTTAAAAATGAAAAAATTGGATAATTTTTTTTAATGAGGTAAGAAGTTTAATTTAGATATCTATAAGTCTAAGAGTGAATAGGTTAAAAGCCCCTTAAATTATCACCATTTAATGAGTTTCATACATAAACTATTGGGAGTTTTTGTTATCCCCGGACTATAACATTCGTTAGATTAGAAACCCCGGGTTGAATATGTGGAAAATTGTTTGGGATAACTTGTTGAGAGGAGCGTGGGAGGTGAAAAAAGTTTTAAAATGATTCCACTTGGCACAACTAGTTCATGGTAGTTCAGGGATTCTGTGAACACCCAATAGTTTAGGTATTAAACTCGCAAAATGGTGATAGTTTGGGGGTGGGGGTGGTTAACCTTTTCACTCGTTTTTTTTTTCCATGTGTACTGCCGCGTAAATCTATTTGGAGGAGCTTTTGGAGCGTTATGTTCATATAGCATGTCATATTCCTCCA